>JAMPIV010004459.1:0-5000 GCA_024509875.1 Oreohelix idahoensis
ACAATCAAAAGGGTCCATAGCTTGCATCGAACAGTCAGAGAGGTCCATAGCTTTCATGGAACAATCAAAAGGGTCCATAGCTTTCATCAAACAATCAAAGAGGTCCATAGCTTTCATAGAACAATCAAAGGGGTCCATAGCTTTCATCGAACAATCAGAGAGGTCCATAGCTTTCATCGAACAATCAAAGGGGTCCATAGCTTTCATCCGATGATCAAAGGGGTCCATAGCTTTCATCGGATGATCAAAGGGGTCCATAGCTTTCATCGAACAATCAAAGGGGTCCATAGCTTTCATCGCACAATCAAAAGCGTCCATAGGTTTCATTGAACAATCAAAAGGGTCCATATCTTTCATCGAACAGTCAGAGAGGTCCATAGCTTTCATCAAACAATCAAAGGGGTCCATAGCTTTCATCGAACAATCAAAGGGGTCTATAGCTTTCATCGAACGATCAGATAGGTCCATTCACAATAAAGAGGTTAAGAAACCCTGCTCTGCTACTTAAAATTTTTGTAAATAGGAATTGTGCCTCGTTTTGATTCGGCGAGGTGCGCCCGTTTAACCCAGACACAAGGTCCATAGGTTATATTAGGGGGCATGTCCAGATGTGGTCTGGTTTGTTTTTTGTTTGTTTTTAATTACCTGCTCTAGTACGATCTCTTTTATTTATTATCTTAGATAGGTTTAGATTTGTCTTGTAGCTCCATCTTACCTACTTCTTCAGCCACCACAAACACACTGGTCTCCGCGCCTCATCAACATCCTGCTTTATCAGTTATCAGACACGTCTATTCTTCTCTGATTCTTAGCACGCTCCCGATTGACACACCCAAATTTATGACCCCGCCTCCATGACTGGAGTGATATTCCGTCTGAAACTGCTTACCGCCTCCCCTCAGCGCAACGTCAGTTCTTGTCTAATGTACCCTACATATCCCATTCTATCAATCAATAAATCAGGAATCGACCTGCCGCGTGCGGTCTTATGGCTTAATCAACAGTTGGTCTCTCGTGCCGACAGTTTTTGTGTTGTAATTTTTTTTTAAAATAAGCGAGTAGAATTTAAATGTGCAACTATTTTCTTAGTTTTAATACATTAGTTGTACTTTGTTAGATCGTTAATGAGCATGCGTGGAAAGAGATCAGAGCCTAGGGGTGTAAAAGTGGAAGGTGTAATGAGGTTGATGCGGGGCACAAGAAGTTATTTAGTTTGATCGCGTGGTCCAGGAAGGAAGTATTCTGTGGTAGGTGAGAGTGAAGAAACTAGAGTGATATGATGGGTGGGAGTGATGACAGAGGAGTGATATGATGGGTGGGTGTGGTGAAAGAGGCTGGAGTGATATGATGGATGGGTGAGGTGAAAGAGGCTTGAGTGATATGATGAGTGGGTGTGGTGAAAGAGACAGTTGATATGATGGATGGGTGTGGTTAAAGAGAATGGTAGTATGATGGGTGGGTGTGGTGAAAGAGACTGCGGTGATATGATGGGTGGGTGTGGTGAAAGAGACTGTAGTGATATGATGGGTGGGTGAGGTGAAAGAGGCTTGAGTGATATGATGGGTGGGTGTGGTGAAAGAGACTGAGGTGATATGATGGATGGGTGTGGTTAAAGTGACTGGTGATATGATGGGTGGGTGTGGTGAAAGAAGCTAGAGTGATATGATGGGTGGGTGTGGTGGAAGAGACTGGGGTGATATGATGGGCGAGTGTGGTGGAAGAGGCTAGAGTGATGTGATGGGTGGGTTATCGTTAATCAGAATCGACGTCATTGCACTCCTGGCAAACCCATAGGTGCTCAGTCTCCCGCAGCAAATGTCGAAGGGTGTGAATGCTAATTGTTCCTGTTGCGCACTGGTTGTATACACGGCAGATGCGTCCTCTCATACGTCCATCCCTGCTGGTCTTACGTTTGATGCCGAATTCCAGCACTCTTAGCCTTGCTGATTCATCGATTGCAGTGTCATTCTCTAATAGACGAACATGAATCGCCCTCAGTATTTCTTCCTTATCCATGGCCAATGCACAATTTATGGGTGCTTTTGAAGCTAGTCTGTCAGCTCTTTCATTGCCACGTACCCCGGCATGACTAGGACAGTAGATCCATATCAGTTCTTGAAGATTCGATGCTTCTACGGAGGTTTTCCATTCATTTCGAAGCCAACCATTTTGGACCTTTCGAAGCATGGATTGTGAGTCTGTTACAATAACTGCCTTTGTTGATAAAGTCTCAGACAGCCATCTTAAGGCAGCAGTAACTGCCTCTACCTCCATTCTCATGCTGGAGGCTGTTATCATGTAAGCCCCGCTATGTTCAGCGACGGTTCTGTCCTTTACTCTAGCAGAGAAGCCCCACCCTGATTTATTACCACAGTTTACAGACCCATCAGTGTAGCCAATGGCATCATCATCCCCAGCATTATCATTTATAAGCTGATCAACTACCAGCTCTGCTCTTCTATTGGACCAAGTTCTGCATTCTCTACCAAGGCTATGATGACTTGCTGGTAGTTCATCCAGCTCTCTTCTTCTTCTTCTTCTTCTTCTTCTTCTTCTTCTTCTTCCTCGTTCGTCCTGAAAAGGACGGTGGTTGCGTTGTGTCTGTTTACGCCTAAGCTGTGATATCTGCACCTTTCGGTCGACACATCCGACTTCTGCACGGCATTTTTTTAGGACCGGGTTTGCCTTCCCATTTCGATCCACACTCGCTCAGCCAGACTGCACAGCTGCAGACTGTTTCCAGGACTACCACGTGGAGGTGGAGTGCGGTCTTGACCAGCTCTGGTTCGCTGGTCCTGACGCAGGCAGTCAAGCTATGAGTCGCCGACTGCGGTCTCTATTGCTGCGTCTTCCAGGTCTCATCTGACTTCCTCCACTCTTGTCCCTTGAATATATTTTCAACTGGGGTCACCTGTCTAATAGTCTCCTCCGCGTGCGCCATCCATGACATCCCCCTCTTTATTTATTCTCGCTCCTTTGGCGTCAGCTATGTTCCCATGCAGGGGTGATTGGTGGGTGTCGTGGAAGAGGCTAGAGTGATATGATGGGTGGGTGTCGTGGAAGAGACTGGAGTGATGTGATGGGTGGGTGTGATGAAAGAGACTGGAGTGATATGTATGGATGGAGAGAGACATGTAATAAAGTGGTCTCAGGTTGTTATCTTAATAAATGCAGCCTTTAATGAAGTACTGTATTAGACGTCAGGTCTGGTCTTTTCTTGAATTTCCGTACACTTTTCACACATTTGTTAGTTCTGTTAATTCTCTATAAATATGTTGTATTTATGATATCATATCCCTGACCACATGTCAGTGCATTTTATGGAGAATAAATATTTTGATATTTATATGTGCGTGTCTATATATATATATATATATATCAACAATCCCGAACCGATGGAAAGAACCAGAAAAATGCTTGACCATAGACGACTGAGAGGTGAGGAAAAGTTTGTAGCATTGAATAACACTCTCATATTGAGAAAACCAGTTGATAGCAATACAATGCACTCTTTTTTTTTCTGGAATTCCTAGGGCAAAGGAAATGGAGGGAAACCTAAACCACACGGAGAAAGGAATTGGAGATTTACATAAAATGGATTTAAAAATGAATAACATAAAATGAATTACAAATGAAGTGGGGAAAAACCTGGGACGAATGGCACAGGGCAATAAGGTTTGGCGTGAATTTATTGAAGGTCTGTGCTCCACGTGGAGCTGGAGAGTGATAAATGAATGAATGCCCAATCTGGTAGCAGTCAGTAGGAAGGTGTGGAGAAGTCATGACATTTAAACATGGAACTCGCAACTGTGTCATATGTAAGGTGGAGAAGTCAAGACATTTAAACATGGAACTCGCAACTGTGTCATATGTAAGGTGTGGAGAAGTCAAGACATTTAAACATGGAACTCGCAACTGTGTCATATGTAAGTTGTGGAGAAGTCAAGACATTTAAACATGGAACTCGCAACTGTGTCATATGTAAGGTGTGGAGAAGTCAAGACGTTTAAACATGGAACTCGCAACTGTGTCATATGTATGCACACGTGTGTGTGTAATTGAATCCACATTATGAACAGCTGAAAAAATCTTACCTACCCCCCCCCCCCCCCTCCCTCTCTCTCTCTCTCTCTCTCTCTCTCTCTCTCTCTCTCTCTCTCTGAATGTTATTATGCCTGACACACAGGAAATATAGATTTATCTCGAGGCAAACCCACTGGCCCGGAGAAACAACACTGGAAGCAAAACTATCCGGACCTCTGTATGAACCACAAAAGACAGTGAAGTTTATACAAGAAACATCATTGCAGATATAGACAATATATTTCCAGCGAACGAAAGAAGAAGAAGAAGCTCGAGCAACTCGTCAAGGTTGGTGCTTAGTGCACAAAGATGGGGAGCTGTCAGCAGCAGCACATGACAGCTAAAGTATCATACAGGAACAATAACGCCTTGTTTATTTCTTAAATCATGGCATCTTACTTGTAGTCTAGAGCAGTGGTATTCAACCTTTTTTTTGTTTGCGTACTCTCAGAGATAATTTATCTTTAACTGTGTACCCCCAAGGTTATTGGTGCATAATTCCAAATATTCAATTTACCTATACATTCCATTTGCAGACTTTTCTTTTTCACGTATCCCCTTAGATGTCTTCTCGTACCACTAGGGGTATGCGTACCCCAGGTTGAATACTACTGGTCTAGAGGGTGCGTGTACATAACCTAAAATTTAAAATGTAAAGTTTTTTTTTTTAAATTATGCTTTTAGGTCCATTTTTTTCTCCAAGAAACGGTCCATAGCCTTCAACGGATAATCAAAAGGGTCAATATCTTTCATAGGACAATCAAAAGGGTCCATAGCCTTCATCGGACAATCAAAAGGGTCCGTATCCGTCATAGGACAATCAAAAGAGTCCGTAGCCTTCGGACAATCAAAATGGCCCGTATCCATTATAGGACAATCAAAAGGGCCCATATTCTTCATAGGACAATCAAAAGGGC
>JAMPIV010004459.1:10000-155000 GCA_024509875.1 Oreohelix idahoensis
GTAAAAATAACATTAAGAGGGGAATTAAATTGTTTTAATATCAGGAACTGAGAACATCTCCAATACTAGTTCCAATAAAGACAAACTATTGAAGTCATGATGACAAATACCAACAGAGCTTGAACAAAACAAAACCAGTATTACCTCATATTACTACTACACAACTGACACATATAGGATACTTTTAATAATATATGTCACTACAATATTCATATTGATAAATTCTGTACATATAACTTGTAATTAAAATTGATTGTGATTCCTGGTTCCCTTTGTATTTGAATCAGGATACATAATCATTCATGACAGCAATGAATACATATTGTTATTTGAAAAGTTATCAGTGACTCCTTTAAGATATCCTTGTAGAGTGTTTTATGTATGTGAGTGTCACAGTGTTGTCAAGTGTAGTGGAATAAATTAAATTGTTTATCTGTCTGTTGTTGTTTTGACTTACACTTCATCATACACATACCCTAGACATATAACGTAGTCATCACACTATTCCAGAATAATTCTGACTGAGGTATACATATGTGGCAGCAAGTAAGGTTATATATAATACACTACTCTTATTAGATATATATATACCTTCACAGCTGATCTCAGTCAGTACACTAAGTCCCCTATAAATATTTATAACATCCCACTTCACCACATATATTGGGGTCTCGCTCTTGGGATTTTGAATCTTTACCTATTAAAAATAGTGGGGGTAATTCACTTCAGGGAATATAAGAATTAAAAGGTATCCTTGGGTGGAATTAAATAAGGTTGAGCTCACGGTGCCTGTGTTGTCCATTAGATATATATTTAGAGATTGAATTGTTGGTTAGACATTGTATAAATTTACCTGATAGACAATGGCGGACCTGGCCAAATTTCGATCTGCTGCTGTTCAGACTGCAAAAGAGTTAGGATTAGATGGGCAAGTTATGGTTGCCTATGTCACTACGGAATGTGACAAATTTATTGAACGCGAAGAAAGAAGGTTTGAAGCCGAAAGAAAGTTAGAGGCTGAAAGGGAAATTAAGAAGTTACAATTTGAGGCTGAGGCTGAGACTAAGAGGTTGCAGGCTGAGGCTGAGACTAAGAGGTTGCAGATTGAGGCTGAGGCTAAGAAATGAGCTGCAGAAAGGGAAGCAGAAGAAAGAAGATTGACTGCAGAAAGGGAAGAGAAGAAATTAGCTGCAGAAAGGGAAGAGAAGAAATTAGCTGCAGAAAGGGAAGCAGAAGAAAGAAGATTGACTGCAGAGAGGGAAGCAGAAAAGGAGAAGAGATTACAAAGGGAACATGAGTTACGACTAAGGGAGTTTGAGTTTCAAGGCCATGCTCCTGAAAATGGTGCCAGTCCCTTTGCCTCTGATGCCACTGCTAGCCAAGGAGCCTCAACCTCAGCTATGAATTTTCATTTAGATCATTTTGTTGAGAAAGACGATGATATAGAGAGCTACCTAAATAGGTATGAACTATTAGCTACCACGTATGGGTTAGAGAGAGAAAGGTGGAGCTTAAAGTTATCTCAGGGACTTCGTGGGGCAGCTTATGAAGTTTTTTTTGCAAAAATGAGCAGAGGTGATCAGGAAAATTATGACATGCTAAAGCAGGCTCTTTTGTTAAGATATGAAAAGAATGCAGAATTTTATAGGAAAAAATTTAGGAATGCTAAACTACTGTCAGGTGAAACCTATCACCAGTTTTCTGCACGAATAGAGACATACTTGGAGAAATGGACTTCTCTGGGGAAAACCCAAGATCTTAAGGAAATGGTCCTTATAGAGCAATTAAGAGAGTCCATGGCTCCAGACCTGAGAAAGTTTCTCATGGAACAAGGTGCAGAGAGGCTGGGTGAGTTGCTAAATGTTGCTGAAAGGTATCAAGCAGCTCAAGCAGAGGTAACAGGTAATAAAAAGAAACAAGTGGATAACTTTAGGGCACCACAGAACTTTAATAAATTTGATCCTAGGGATCAAAACAAAGGTAAGCACCAATTTGATAGGCCACGGTATGAAAATAAAAATAAATTCCCACAATTCGATGAAAAGAAATATGATGAAAGAAAATCTTTCAACCAAGGAAAAAGGTGGTGTAAAAATTGTAAGATGAACAATCATGACACTGACCATTGTAGAAGGAAACCTCCTCATTGTGCTGCTATGACATCGGGGAAAAAGGAAAAGAAGGTCAAACCTGAAGAACTACAGGAACCATACCACCCCCCAGTGTGTGAAGATGTCATCTGTAATGGTGTCACTATAAGGTGTTTATATGATACCGGTTTAGATTACGATTCCGTTGTGAGTTCTCACCTGGTGCAGGCCGATCAATACACCACAGAAACAGTGGAGATTCAAACTGCAACCAAGGATGTAGCTACCATGACACTTCCCGTCGCCCGAATAAAAGTGAAAACGCGATATGTGGAAGGAATCATAAAAGCAGCAGTGATAAATGAGCCAATCTACCCTCTAATATTGGGGTGTAGATATGTCTTCTTGGGGAATCCCAAGAGACCTGTGATATTGGCAACAGTGCAGACCAGATCACAGTCAAAAAAGGAGGAGGATAATCCCATAAATACTCACCCAGATGAGATGAGGAAGGCACAGGCTGAGGACAAAACACTCAAGCCATGTTTCAAGAAGTTGCCCAAATCTCATACACCTCCAGGCAAGGGAGAGTTTTATATGAAGAACAAACTGATATATAGGAAGGCTGGATCTGAATCCAATGGTCACGGACAGCTGGTCCTTCCCACTTCATATAGGACTAAAGTGTTGGAACTAGGGCATGCGATTCCCTTCAGTGGTCATATGGGAATCAGCGCAACAGGACAGCGAATAGCTTGTCACTATTTCTGGCCAGGAATAACTGAAGATATCAAACGATATGTAAAATCCTGTCCAGAGTGCCAACGAGTAGCACCTAAACATTGGACTGCACCAGCAACTCTGGGGGAAATGCCCATAGTGGAACACCCTTTGAGAGAGTTGCCGTGGATCTTGTGGGACCTCTCACCCGAACCAAGAGAAGGAACAGCTACATTCTGACTCTGGTGGACACTTGTTCTATGTGGGGAGAGGCTGTAGCCCTGTCATCGATTGATTCTAAACATGTGGCAGAGGCATTGCTCACAATTTTCACAAGGTTAGGCTTTCCCAATCAAATCTTGACTGATAATGGCTCTCAGTTCAAGGGGAAACTAACTGAAGAAGTTTTCAGGATCTTCCAGGCCAAACACTTCCATTGTAGTGTGTATCATCCCCAAGGGAACGGCCAAGTGGAAAGATTTAACGGCACGTTGATGTCGATCCTGAGAAAGTTGGCACACGAAAAACCAGATACATGGGACCAGTACCTGCACGCCGCCCTCTTTGCTTATAGGGAGGTACCCCATAGTTCAACCGGTATGGCCCAGCAACATTATTGTTTGGAAGGCCAATAAAAGGTCCACTCGAAGCTTTGTTAAGAACGTGGACTGATGAAAAGGCAGAGGAAAACATTACATCTTCATACCAATATGTGAATGAGCTGACCACTCGTTTAAAAAACTGGCTGGAAACTTGCCAATGAAAATTTGAAACAAGCCAGGAAGAAACATGCTGCCTATTATAACAGGAAGGCGAAAGACAGAAATTTGGCTGTGGGAGAGAAAGTACTGCTTCTTTTGCCCGGGAGTCAGAATAAGTTACAGATTGGATGGCAAGGTCCATATACAGTTCTAGAGAAGGTGTCTAGAACAAATTATAAGATAGATAAGAAGGGGAAAGAAAAAAAATCTATCATGTGAATCTCCTGAAGAAATATTTGGAAAGAGAACATCAGGAAGAGACACACTTGTTGACCTTGTCCATCGCCATGGAGATGAAAAAGGAACCACTTTCATCATTTGAATATCCATTACACCCCTGTGAGACAGCAGCACAGGTGAAAATCAGTACACATTTAACGAAAACTCAGAAAGAGAGAGTGCAACAGGTTCTAAATAATCATGCAGAGGTGTTAACAGACCGACCAGGGCATACAAACCTATTGGAATATGATATGAAACTGATAGACCCCACACCTGTCTGTATGAAACCATATTCGATTCCGTTTGCTAAGGAGAAAGCTTTGAAGGAAGAGATAGACTATCTATTGAAGGAGGAATTATTTCACACAGTGAATCCTCATATAGTTCCGGTGTTGTACTCTTAAGGAAGCCCTCTGGAGAACATAGACTCTGTATAGATTACAGGAGACTGAATGCTATTACAGAAGGACAGGTGGATCCATTGCCGGATACAAATCAGCTGTTTGCCAGACTAAATAAAGCTAAATATTTCTCAAAAGTGGATTTGAGTAAAGGATACTATCAGATTCCAGTAAAGCCTGAGGTTAGACCATACCTAGCTTTTAGTACATCAGAAGGACACTATGAGTTTAATAGATTGCCATTTGGATTGAAGAATGCACCTAGTGTCTTCTCTAGAATGATGAGAAAATTATTGGACCCTCTGAATAACCCATGTATAACAAATTTCATGGATGATATCCTTATAGCAACAGAAACATTTGAGGAACACATTGACTCTCTGAACATGCTGTTTAATCGACTTAGGGAAGCAAATTTAACAGCCCGACCAACCAAATGTTGCGTTGGATGTAAAGAATTGGAATTTTTGGGACACACAGTTTATCAGGGAAACATGACCCCTGACCCAAAGAATTTAGAGAAACTACAGAAAGCCCCGAGACCACAAACCAAGAAGGACGTGAGATCCTTTGTCTCATTATGTGGTTTCTACCAGAAGTATATCAAAAACTTTAATTCCATATGTGCACCGTTAACTGATTTGACACGTAAAGGACATCCAGATCGCATTACATGGACACCACAATGTGAAATGACTTACCAAGAATTGAAGGAAAAGCTCACAAGTAAACCCATTTTGAAATTACCTGACTTAAGTCAAGAATTCATAGTAAGGACGGATGCAAGTAATATTGGGTTAGGTGCAACTCTACTACAGAAATCAGATGCATTGGATGGGGAATTAAGCCCAGTGGCATATGCTAGCAGAAAATTGAATAAAGCTGAAATCAATTACTCAACTAGCGAAAAAGAATGTCTTGCAGTAATATGGGCAATAAAGAAATTCAATATTTATCTGTATGGGAAGGCCTTTAAGTTGCAAACAGACCACAAACCTTTATCGTTTCTAGCACAGGCTAGGCATGAGAACTCTAGGTTACTCCGATGGTCTTTACTTTTGGCTCCATATAATTTTAGCATTGAGTATATATCTGGAAAAACAAATTTGGGAGCGGATTTTTTAAGCCGCCATCCGTGTGATGAGAATCACCGTAAACCCCAGAAATAATAATAAATTTCTCTATGTGTATATAGAATAAAGGACTGACATATAATGTCTGTTTTAAGAGGGGAGATGTCGTGGAATATTCTAATCCACATATATAAATTAAAAGGTAAATGTAAAGCCTAACAAATAAATTTAATAAAAGGAAGAAGAATGGTAAAGAACAGTGCTGTCACAATGGCAGTACTCGAAATCCCCTTTGTTTTATGCTTCGTCTGCAAATTGTAACGTTTCCACGTTAAATATAAGCCACTGCATAAATACAAGCGTTTCCAAAACACATTAAAACGGGTATTGCATTTCTAAGAAAAACATTGAGAGGCACACTGCGTAATGACCTAAATTAAGCCTAACATTAATTATACTACGTTACCAAAACGAACGAACAGATGGACTCAAATAGAAAGAGAGAGGGGCGAATGAAAATCAGGAACGCATGCAACACTAAACACGTGTCTCGCTATTAATGCCACCCCCAACACGCGTAACGCGATATACAATTACTACTATCACGCGTGTAAGGCCACATGCACTAACTTTTTTTTCAGACGGACAGTGATAAAAACACTAACCTTCCCAGAGTTAGGTTTTTAAATCCTGAAAAACTCTTATTAGAAAAGATAACATTAGATGGGTTTACGTTTGAAAACATTACAGTACCCAGACAGCACATCTTCGAAACAGGAGGTAGAAGAAATTGCATATTTTGAACGCAGCCACTTAGCTCTTTTAAATTTGTATATTTGGGTTCCTTAGGGCTTGCTGACAAAGAATATGTAAAACGTTACGCAAATAGTCTAGGAATTAATAAATTATAACCAAAATAAAATAGTGGGGATGCCTGACAGCATGAAATCATTTCTGCTCATAAAATTTTTTTTAACGTGTTTGAAAAAACCTTACGATACGGAAATAGCCTACCATGTTAACTCCAAATTGATTGGAGCGCAACAAATATAAGACTAAACACGATTGGTCGGACTATAAATACTATCTTTCGTTGTCAGGGGAAACGGGAGTAGGAGTATTTTTTGAAAAGATGTGTGGACAGGGTTTCATTGGTTAGAGCTGCGAATATACACAATTCAGAGCGTTAGTTCGAGACCACTAGTTCAAATAAGCTTGATGAAGCAACAGTGCGTTGAAGCCAGCTCATATTTTTGCTAAATAAAAGCCTGGAACATAAGCAGATGGGAATTTGTGCCAGTATTTGTGCCAGAATTCATTGCTAGTCAACGTATCTGTGTATTTCCATGAATTGTGGTAGGTTTGAAATATTCAATATCTTTTAATGAAAATTGAATGTAAATTGTTAATTTATGCCTGTATATATGTGTAGTTCAGTAGCGAACATGAGGAAAAGCCTATAATGCTCCAGCCTGAACAGAAGGTGTCGGAGGGAAGTAAAACTGCATGGAATGGCCAAACAGTACACTGACACCTAGATTATTGATTAGACAGAAATAATGCTGGAATTGCAGAGGCGTAGTAACCAGTAGGGAGGGAAATACTGGTATAAAGTATTTCAGATGAAGCTGACAGTTGGCCTAACGCTCTGAACTCAATGTTTGTGATGTATTGTGCTCAGTGTAGAAAGAGAGTATAAATTAGTTATGAAGTAGAAGGTACATCCTTCTTGTTTTCAGGGACCGTGGTCTTACAGTTATTGAGCAGCACCTGGTCAGAGCTTTGCTGAATCCAGAGTCGGACAGCATACTCCTTGGTCCATTTAGCTATCAGTGAGGTGTCTCCAGAGCACAGGGGAGAAATCGAGCAGAGGAGTCTTTTCCTGCCGCCATCACGCAAGATAAGCTGATGTGGCCAGCTGAGCTCAACATTATGTACCCCCATCTTAAAATGACATTGTAAAAATAACATTAAGAGGGGAATTAAATTGTTTTAATATCAGGAACTGAGAACATCTCCAATACTAGTTCCAATAAAGACAAACTATTGAAGTCATGATGACAAATACCAACAGAGCTTGAACAAAACAAAACCAGTATTACCTCATATTACTACTACACAACTGACACACATAGGATACTTTTTAATAATATATGTCACTACAATATTCATATTGATAAATTCTGTACATATAACTTGTAATTAAAATTGATTGTGATTCCTGGTTCCCTTTGTATTTGAATCAGGATACATAATCATTCATGACAGCAATGAATACATATTGTTATTTGAAAAGTTATCAGTGACTCCTTTAAGATATCCTTGTAGAGTGTTTTATGTATGTGAGTGTCACAGTGTTGTCAAGTGTAGTGGAATAAATTAAATTGTTTATCTGTCTGTTGTTGTTTTGACTTACACTTCATCATACACATACCCTAGACATATAACGTAGTCATCACACTATTCCAGAATAATTCTGACTGAGGTATACATATGTGGCAGCAAGTAAGGTTATATATAATACACTACTCTTATTAGATATATATACCTTCACAGCTGATCTCAGTCAGTACACTAAGTCCCCTATAAATATTTATAACATCCCACTTCACCACAGTGTGTGTAATTTCAACGAGAGGTGTGAGCTTGTTTTTGTTGAGTAATCTCATTTGTATTAGGTCTTATTTGAGACAAACAAACTCTCATCTAATCATCAACACAAATAAGCCTTTCTCTTTTCTTGTCTTTGATATTTGTCAGAGCTGAAAATCCCTGTTCACAGCAATATGTCGTGGAGAACTGTATGTATATGATATAAGATAAATTATATAACTAAATAAAATTTGAAAAATTATGGATATTTCTATGGGTTTCTATATATATATACATTTTCCATATTATATCGCAGGTAAGAAAATAAAAAAATGACCTTGATATTTATTTTTGGTATAGGAATTTTTTGAAAATCTCTCTAAATCCTTGATTGTCTTTGAATCTTCCGGCCGCACTAATTGCTAACCTCTCGCGCCACACCATTGGGGCGAGCCACACCGTTTAGGACCCATTGCTATAGAGGATACAGGCTGCTGGTTGCGTGGACTTCTTGAACCCGAGTGTCAGTTAATTTTTGTTTTAATTACTACAGTACACAGCTTATAATTCAGTTTTCTGTCTCGGTCTGAGTACGGATAACTAGCAAGTAGTATCTGCCTCGGTCTGAGTACGGATAACTAGCAAGTAGTATCTGCCTCGGTCTGAGTACGGATAACTAGCAAGTAGTATCTGCCTATGATAAGCCAGATACGCTTCCCTCGCCACGCGCAAACTGAGACGAGGTCGTGTAAAGCCACTTTTAACAGTCTTGCGGCGGTAAGAAGTCTCTGAACTCGGTTTAAAAGTCAACAAGTCTTAAGTTGTGTTCTGTGTTCTAGGCTTTATTCTTTGAGGAGCTCCAGGTTTATCTTGTCTGTCGCCAACTGGCTGCATTACTCACAGACACACATACATCTCACAATACAGCACGTTATTAAAAGAATATAGTGTTTTCTTTAATTAGTGCTTCATATACTAAATTAAGTTGGATTGGTCTGTGGAAAAGTCCAGGGACAAATGTTCATTATAAGATTAATAATAATAATAAATTCTTTAAGCGCCAAACACGGCGCATAAGGCAGAAACCAGTGCTCTCCAGGTTGTTCGTTGTGACGCCACTCCTCTTAGCTCTTGCACATTATTTAGGCCCAACGTTCTTCCTTCTCTTATTATTGTTCTTCTGAGTGTTTCTTTTGGTCTTCCTTTTTTCCGCTTACCCTCAGGAACCCAAGTGAGCGCCTGTAGTGGTATTTCTGTTTGTTTTGCATTCGTAGGACATGACCGATATATGACCATCGTCTTTTCCTTATATAGTCGGAGACATATTTCTGCCTAGAGTCTTCTCTTATTTGTCGATTAGTCTTGAATTCTTTCCAACTGATGTTCATGAGTTTTCTAAGACATTTGTTCTCGAATGTATTCAGCTTGTTCTCCAATGATTTTTGTTATTTTCCAACTCTCACAGCCGTATGTTAACACTGAGATAACATTTGAATTAAACAGACGAAGCTTGGTATGTATATTCAATGATCGTAATTTCCAAATGTTAGATAATCTATTGAAGGCGCTAGCTGCCAAAGCAATTCTAGTATGGATTTCTCTTGTTTGTGTCACCATCCTGAGTCATTTTACTGCCTAAATAATTGAAACTTTCAACTTTCTGTAGTTTTTCCCCGTTCAAGATGATATCAAAGGTCTCGTTAGAAAAGTTCATAGCTTTAGTTTTAGAGGCATTTATTTGGAGACCAATTTTAACCGAGAGATGACACAAATTATTTATTGCTTCTTGGGATTGTCTTGGTGTTGAACTTAAGAATGCTACATCATCTGCGAAATCCAGGTCCCCCAGGAATTTTTCCATTTGTCCATTTTATACCCAATTGTTCATTGTGGGTATAGTTTCTCATAACCCAATCAATAGCTATTCCAAAAAGTAGTGGTGACATAATACAGCCTTGTTTCACCCCTGTTTCTACTGTAAACCATTCTGTATTCCCTTTATTTGTTCTAACACAACATCTTGCATTGTCATATAGCGCTTTGATTATATTCACATATTTTGTTGGAAAACCATAGATTGTAAGTATCTTCCACAATGATTGACTACATACTAATATGCAGGAGATTTAGAAACAGTTTGAAATCTGTTAAAACTAGGCCAGGAGCTAACTGCAACAGCGTCCACGTACCAGTAATATAAATTAAAAACTTAGAATAAAATTGAAGAAAGTAAAGCGAGCTTTAAACAACATCAAGTTAAACTTATCCTTACTTAAGTCAGGTAAGGAAATGAGTGAGAGATACAACATTACAGTTCAGAATAGGCACACACGATTTAGATCTTTTGAGAAAATTATGCAGTGTGAGCTCTTTTTTTTTTCTACATGGGTGTTCTAATCATAAACTCTGCTATAAGGATCAACACCTTTTCTAGATTGCAGGTATTCTTCTTCTTCTTCTTCTTCCTCGTTCGACTTCAGACTTCCACATTAATGAAATCTAATAAAGGTAGTAGTCAGCTCAAGGTTCCTGACATATCCAAACAGTTTTTTGAAGAGTGAAATAGGTTGTTGCCATCATATGCAACGTGCATAACATTGCATATGTTGGGCAGAACTGCAGCAGGTGCTCGGTTGTCATCGGGCTGGTGCTCGGTTGTGTTCGGACTGGTGTCACAGGTGCAGAGATCTGTTGCACCAATTCTGTACTTGTGGTATAGATGGTATCTCAGTCTGTTGTGTCCAGTGCGTAGCCGAAAAATGGTGACTTGGTCTCGCCTAGATAGCTGATTATATGCATCATTTTTTAAATGGCCTGGGTGCTCTCTTTCCCATTTGGACTTGTGGCTTATATAGTAGTGTTGGCCATTTCACAAGTTGCCCCCATATCATACTGTTGTAGCGGCCCTCCTTCCTTAGAAAGTTTGTGTGCCTCCTCATTGCCTCGTATGTTGCAATGGGCTGGTGTCCACTGGATTAGATGAGCTTCTGTGTGTACTTGGGTCTTATAATGCATGTTTGTGAAGACTTTTTCCAGTTAGGATGTGCGTACGGGACGATTCACAAAACCCTCTTGACAATTGAATCAAAAAATTACATGTTTGGAGGAGGGAAAAAATATATGTACATATACCAGTGAAGTCAGAGTTACAGTGAACACTGATTGCTTCTTTCGGAAAAAGTACCATAGTTTCATTGTCATCAGTGGTTGTTCGTTCAAGCTGAAATCTCTCATCAGGAACAAGCTACTGGCCACAGTTGATTACATGCTTTCCTTGCGGGAATGCTGGTCAGAGCTTACTATGTGGAGCTCTTGTTATGTTTCTCACAACTCTTGTTCCATTGTGGAAAATCCCTTCAAGGTGTTGTACTTGCACTCCCAATCTATATCCGGTGTCATATCACGTTCTTCCAGAGTTGCCTGATGGCACCTAATCATTTTTTCTTATGCACTCTAACTTGAGGCTTGAAATGAAGAACAACCATTGGTTGTAAAGGGAGACAAGTGATGTTGGGAGGCAGAGCAAGACTTAAACAAATCATTCTCCACCCTTGAGCTCCCCATGGAGCATGGACCGTCAACATTATGTATGACGTCATCCTGTCACGTGCCATCAGCTCAAGGTCTTTCCATGTCTTATTCTTCTTCCCTTTAATTTTTGTCTCCAGCTTTCTTCTCCATGTGTTTTCATACCTCTACCACTACTACTACCTCTACCACTACTACTACCTCTACCACTACTACTACCTCTACCACTACTACTACCTCTACCACTACTACTACCTCTACCACTACCTCTACCTCTACTACCTCTACCTCTAACTCTACCTTTACCTCTACCTCTACCTCCTCTACCTCTACTACCTCTACTACTACTACCTCTACTACTACTACCTCTACTACCTCTACTACCTCTACCTCTACTACCTCTACCTCTACCTCTACTACCTCTACCTCTACCTCTACCTCTACTACCTCTACTACCTCTACCTCTACCTCCTCTACCTCTACTACTACTACCTCCTCTACCACTACCTCTACCTCTACCACTACTACTACCTCTACCACTACCTCTACCTCCTCTACCTCTACTACTACTACCTCTACTACCTCTACCTCTACCTCCTCTACCTCTACTACTACTACCTCTACTACCTCTACCTCTACCTCCTCTACCTCTACTACCTCTACCTCTACCTCCTCTACCTCTACTACCTCTACCTCCTCTACCTCTACTACCTCTACCTCTACTACCTCTTACCTCTACTACCTCTACCTCTACTACCTCTACCTCCCCTACCTCTACCTGTACTACCTCTACCTCTACCTCCTCTACCTCTACTACCTCTACCTCCACCACTACCTCTAACTCTACTACCTCTACTACCTCTACCACCTCTACCACTACCTCTACTACCTCTACCTCTACTACCTCTACCTCTACTACCTCTACCTCTACTACCTCTACTACCTCTACCACCTCTACCTCCACTACCTCTACTACCTCCTCTACCTCTACCTCTACTACCTCTACTACCTCTACTACTACCTCTACTACCTCTACTACCTCTACCTCTACTACTACCTCTACCTCTACTACCTCTACCACTACCTCTACTACCTCTACCTCTACCTCTGCCTCTACTACCTCTACCTCTACATCTACTACATCTACCACTACCTCTACCTCTACCTCTACTACCTCTACCACTACCTCTAACTCTACCACTACCTCTACAACTACCTCTACTACCTCTACTACTACTACTACTACCTCTACCTCTACTACCTCTACTACCTCTACTACCTCTACCTCTACTACCTCTACCTCTACTACTACCTCTACCTCTACTACCTCTACCTCTACTACCTCTACTACTACCTCTACCTCTACTACTACCTCTACCTCTACTACTACCTCTACCTCTACTACCTCTACCTCTACCACTACCTCTACTACCTCTACCTCTACTACCTCTACCTCTACCACTACCTCTACTACCTCTACCTCTACTACTTCTACCTCTACCACTACCTCTACTACCTCTACCTCTACCACTACCTCTACTACCTCTACCTCTACTACCTCTACTACCTCTACCTCTACTACCTCTACCACTACCTCTACCTACTACTACCTCTACTACCTCTACTACTTCTACCTCTACTACTTCTACCTCTACTAACTCTACCTCTACTACCTCTACCACCTCTACCTCTACTACTACTACTACTACCTCTACCTCTACTACCTGTACTACCTCTACTACCTCTACCTCTACTACCTACTACTAACCTCCTCTACCTCTACCTCTACTACCTCTACTCTACTACTCTACCTCTACTCTACACTACTACTCTACTCCTACTACTACCCTAACACCTACTACTACTACTACCTACTACTACTACCTACTACTACCTACTACTACTACTACCTCTACTCTACCTACTACACTACTACTACTACTACACTACTACCCACTACCTACTACTAACTAAACTACTAACTACTACCACTACTAAACTACTCTACTACTACTACTACTACTACTACTACTACTACTACCTACTACTACTTCTACTCTACTACTCTACTACTACTACACTACTACTACTACTACTACTACTACTACTACTACTACTACTACTACTACTACTACTACTACTACTACTACTACTACTACTACTACTACTACTACCACTACTACTACTACTACTACTACTACTACTACTACTACTACTACTACTACTACTACTACTACTACTACTACTACTACTACTACTACTACTACTACTACTACTACTACTCTACTACCTACTACTCTACTACTACTACTCTAACTACTACTACTACTACTACTACTACTACTACTACTACTACTACTACTACTACTACTACTACTACTACTACTACTACTACTACCTACTACTACTACTACCTACTACTACTACTACTACTATAACTGCTACTACTACTAAACTACTACTCTATTACTACTACTCTCCTCTACTACTACTACTACTACTACTACTACTACTACTACTACTACTACTACTACTACTACCACTACTACTCCTACTACTACTACTACTACTACTACTACTACTACTACTACTACTACTACTACTACTACTACTACTACTACTACTACTACTACTACTATTGTGAATAATAAACTTCCATACTATTACTACTACTACTCTACTACTACTAATACCACTACTTCTGTTGCGGGTAATAAACTTCCATACCATTACTACTACTACTACTACTACTACTACTACTACTACTACTACTACTACTACTACTACTACTACTACTACTACTACTACTACTACTACTACTACTACTACTACTACTCTACTACTACTACTACTACTACTACTACTACTACTACTACTACTACTACTACTACTACTACTACTACTACTACTACTACTACTACTACTACTACTACTACTACTACTACTACCACTACTACTACTACTACTACTACTACTAACTACTACTACTACCTACTACTACTACTACTACTACTACTACTACTACTACTACTACTACTACTACTACTACTACTACTACTACTACTACTACTACTACTACTACTACTACTACTACTACCTCTACTACTACTACTACTACTACTACTACTACTACTACTACCTCTACTACTACTACTACTACTACTACTACTACTACTACTACTACTACTACTACTACTACTACTACTACTACTACTACTACTACTACTACTACTACTACTACTACTACTACTACTACTACTACTACTACTACTACTACTACCTCTACTACTACTACTACTACTACTACTACTACTACTACTACTACTACTACTACTACTACTACTACTACTACTACTACTACTACTACTACTACTACTACTACTACTACTACTACTACCTCTACTACTACTACTACTACTACTACTACTACTACTACTACTACTACTACTACTACTACTACTACTACTACTACTACTACTACTACTACTACTACTACCTCTACTACTACTACTACTACTACTACTACTACTACTACTACTACTACTACTACTACTACTACTACTACTACTACTCCTACTACTACTACTACTACTACTACTACTACTACTACTACTACTACTACTACTACTACTACTACTACTACTACTACTACTACTACTACCTCTACTACTACTACTACTACTACTACTACTACTACTACTACTACTACTACTACTACTACTACTACTACTACTACTACCTCTACTACTACTACTACTACTACTACTACTACTACTACTACTACTACTACTACTACTACTACTACTACTACTACTACTACTACTACTACTACTACTACTACTACTACTACTACTACTCTACTACTACTACTACTACTACTACTACTACTACTACTACTACTACTACTACTACTACTACTACTACTACTACTACTCTACTACTACTACTACTACTACTACTACTACTACTACTACTACTACTACTCCTACTACTACTACTACTACTACTACTACTACTACTACTACTACTACCTCTACTACTACTACTACTACTACTACTACTACTACTACTACTACTACTACTACTACTACTACTACTACTACTACTACTACTACTACTACTACTACTACTACTACTACTACTACTACTACTACTACTACTACTACTACTACTACTACTACTACTACTACTACTACTACCTCTACTACTACTACTACTACTACCTCTACTACTACTACTACTACTACTACTACTACTACTACTACTACTACTACTACTACTACCTCTACTACTACTACTACTACTACTACTACTACTACTACTACTACTACTACCTCTACTACTACTACTACTACTACTACTACTACTACTACCACTACTACTACCTCTACTACTACCTCTACTACTACCTCTACTACTACCACTACTACTACCACTACTACTACCTCTACTACTACTACTACTACTACTACTACTGCCACTTTAATACCTCTACTACTACCACTACTACTACCTCTACTACTACTACTACCTCTACTACTACCACTACTACTACCTCTACTACTACCTCTACTACTACCTCTACTACTACTACTACCTCTACTACTACCTCTACTACTACCTCTACTACTACCTCTACTACTACCTCTACTACTACCACTACTACTACCTCTACTACTACCTCTACTACTACCTCTACTACTACCTCTACTACTACCTCTACTACTACCTCTACTACTACCACTACTACTACCTCTACTACTACCACTACTACTACTACTACTACCTCTACTACTACCTCTACTACTACTACTACTACTACCACTACTACTACTACTACTACTACCTCTACTACTACCTCTACCTCTACCTCTACCTCTACTACCTCTACCTCTACTACCTCTACTACTACCTCTACTACCTCTACTACTACCTCTACTACTACCTCTACTACCTCTACTACTACCTCTACTACTACCTCTACCTCTACTACCTCTACCTCTACTACTACCTCTACCTCTACTACCTCTACCTCTACTACTACCTCTACCTCTACTACTACCTCTACCTCTACTACTACCTCTACTACCTCTACCTCTACTACTACCTCTACTACTACTACTACTACTACTACTACTACCTCTACTACTACCTCTACTACTACTACTACCTCTACTACCTCTACTACTACTACTACTACTACTACTACCTCTACCTCTACTACTACCTCTACTACTACCTCTACTACTACCTCTACCTCTACTACTACCTCTACCTCTACTACCTCTACTACTACCTCTACTACTACCTCTACCTCTACTACCTCTACCTCTACTACCTCTACTACTACCTCTACTACCTCTACCTCTACTACTACCTCTACTACCTCTACTACTACCTCTACCTCTACTACCTCTACCTCTACTACTACCTCTACTACTACCTCTACTACTACCTCTACTACCTCTACTACTACCTCTACTACCTCTACCTCTACTACTACCTCTACTACCTCTACCTCTACTACCTCTACTACCTCTACCTCTACTACCTCTACCTCTACTACCTCTACCTCTACTACTACCTCTACCTCTACCTCTACCTCTACTACCTCTACCTCTACTACCTCTACCTCTACTACCTCTACTACCTCTACCTCTACCTCTACCTCTACCTCTACCTCTACTACCTCTACCTCTACTACCTCTATCTCTACTACCTCTAACTCCTCTACCTCCACCTCTACCTCCTCCTCTACCTCTACTTCCACCTCTACCTCTCTTACACTTCAGATTCCAGAACAAGGACTGCCTTATAATGCTATTAAAAGGTTTCCTCACTGTATGTCCTTTCCACATCCAGCATCTTCTTCTCATCTGTTACTTTAACAGATGCATATTTAGAATTGATGACGCATGCAGGTTCAGGGTGATGTCTGTTCTTTAACAGATGCATATTTAGAATTGATGACACATGCAGGTTCAGGATGATGTCTGTTACTTTAACAGATGCATATTTAGAATTGATGACACATGCAGGTTCAGGATGATGTCTGTTACTTTAACAGATGCATATTTAGAATTGATGACACATGCAGGTTCAGGATGATGTCTGTTACTTTAACAGATGCATATTTAGAATTGATGACACATGCAGGTTCAGGATGATGTCTGTTACTTTAACAGATGCATATTTAGAATTGATGACACATGCAGGTTCAGGATGATGTCTGTTACTTAAACAGATGCATATTTAGAATTGATGACACATGCAGGTTCAGGATGATGTCTGTTACTTTAACAGATGCATATTTAGAATTGATGACACATGCAGGTTCAGGATGATGTCTGTTACTTTAACAGATGCATATTTAGAATTGATGACACATGCAGGTTCAGGATGATATCTGTTACTTTAACAGATGCATATTTAGAATTGATGATACATGCAGGTTCAGGATGATATCTGTTACTTTAACTGATTCATATTTAGAATTGATGACACATGCAGGTTCAGGATGATGTCTGTTACTTTAACAGATGCATATTTAGAATTGATGACACATGCAGGTTCAGGATGATGTGCAGGCAGCCATGGTTGAAAACTTCACCAAAAGGGAGTATAGTAAGAGCACTCATTGAGCTGCTCAGGTTTGAAACTAATGCCATGAGAGATATCCAGACTGATTTCATGTCGTGTTTTTAAATGGCATGGTGGAAGTGAGAAAAGTTAATTGGTATCACTGCTCGTGGAACTGGTCCGTGAAATTTATCTGATTTAATATCCTTATGAGACATGAAATTTACGTTTTTGAGATGGTTATTGGCCCTAGTCATGTGAAAAAAGGAATTGGTGTAAATTATCTGACATGCTTACATATACTTGTATGAAGCATTACATTTAAACACCCTATATGTATTTATAATACATCAAATTAGTATACCTGGTCCATATGTATGAGAGATTATGTGTCATGCTAATGTATATAGAACCAAGTGCATTAAATTTCAAGCAAGTGATGTATGAGTTTGGATGCTTTAAGTCTTTTAAATGACTTTATTTGAGCATATGTTTGCATGCCTGTCTGTAAGGCTGATCTTAGTAATAAGTTTCTACCATTTTCAGTCACATGAAGTGGAAGGCAGATAGATAAGAAGAGAGAATTAGGAAATACTGGCTTTCTTTGTGGAAATGAGAGCACTGAGAAATATGCAGGGAGTGCACCAAAGATAAGATTAGTTTATGTGCAATGTATGGGAGGAGAACTCAGGGTTCGTGTGGTTGCGATGTTGCAGTTATCAGATAACAGTTGCACAGCACGATAAAAGTTGTTCTAATTGAAGTTGTGAAAATCCAGAAACACTGTACAAGTGTTCCATGAAAACTATAACAGAGACTGCGAACTGCATTAACTTAAATTTGTATTATGTTTTAAAAAACGGTGTTAAATTTTTTTTTTCTTTAATCTCCAGAAACTTAAGCGAAAAATTGACAGTGTGAATGCTGAAGCAAATACATCATCTTCAGCAACTGCCGGCACTAAAACTGCTTCTGAAACAGTGTTCAACTTTGAAGACAAAGACGTCCAGGCATCTGGCATAAAGAACAGCAAAACAAACAACAGCAGCAGCAACAATAGTGGTGGTGGAGGTGGAGGGAATAAACACAGCACTGGCCTTCCAAGCTTATCAGTGCAGATAGTTCAACAGATTAGTGCTCATCCTCAGCAAGACGCCTCACAGACCATACATACCAACGTCACAGTCAGCTCTCATTACGGCACAGACTCCCCCAACACAGGGAGCACTAGTATCCACACAAGTGTTCAGTGTAAGCAGGAGCCCTCTGAAGATAGTGCGCGGTCATCAGTCTCATCTTCCTCTGGTCAAAACACCCACATTGATCCCACATCTGTGGGTGACATTGGTATTGGCATAGATGATGTAGATGAGCTCCAGAATATCTTGGACAGCCTTGAAAAAAAAGATGACATTGAGCCATCTCTTCTCAAGCAACTTGACGAGTTCAATGAAGTCCTTGACAAATTCCAAAGAGATTCAGAGACCAGCGAATCTGGAAACATGTATGGCCCTCTAGCCTGTGGTTCTCCAGGACTTTCAAAGGGAGTTTTTCCCAACCTTGGCCCTGGTGGGCATATAAACAGCATATTTGACAACAATCAAAATATGAGTTCTGCAGCAATGACCAATCATACCATTCCAGTTCCATCATCCATACCAGAACCCACAGGTCCAGCTGCAGAGACGCTCAAACAGATGGCTGCCCAACACCAACATCAGCATAGCCCTGGCTACCCCATAAAGGGCTTAGACCATTTTACAGATGGTCTGCGCAATGGAGGCTTTGCACCCAACTATTCCTCACTGTATCGCTCAGTTCCTAACACAGCCACATCATTCCCCTACAACCAGATGACAAATCACCACATGGGTGACTCATCCCACGTGACTCCAGAAATGGCTGCTGCTATGGGCTATGGTGGTACTAAGCCTTTGACTCATTTTCCAAATGAACAAGGACAACACCATAACTCACCATCGTCATTACAGCAGCTGCAGAACCAGGTGCAGACTCACTTCAAGCCCTCCTCTACTACCCCACATCAACTGCAGATCATGCAGACCCAACATGTGCAGGTTTCTCATGGACCACACAACCTGCAGCTCTCCCAAACCCAGCAGGTTCATATGCAACCCTCACCCCAGCAGCTTTCACTGTCACAGCAGCAGAACTATAACTTGGGTCAACAGCAGATGGTCAGTGAGCAGATGAAAATGCAGATGATGGAGAAGATGAGGATGGAACAACAGCAGCAGCAGCATGCACAACATGGTCGTATGCCTCCGCAGTACATGGCTCGGCCTCCACCTGATTATAAAATGCACCACAGTGCAAGACCACAGGGTCCATATGGAGGCCCAACTGTTCCCAATGGCAACCAGAACCCATTGCAGACAATGCAGAATATGGTTAACCAAACTGCAGCTTATGGACCTGTAAAGAGTGAAATAGCCAGTCCTACTTCCACAGGACAGGCAAATAGTGGAATGATGTCATCCCAGATCTCAGCAATGCAGCAGCAAACCATGTCTGTCACACTGGCGTCCAATGGACCCCACATTGGAAGCATGTCTCAGTCCAGCCAGGTCCGGCCAGGGTTCCACACCCAGCAGCACATGCCACAGCCACCAGCTTATTCTGCTGTTGAATCTTCCACATGTCCGCAGTCTTCTTCCACCTACACCAGCTCAACATTAAGAAGCCAGAGACCTCCCAATGTTAACGTTGGCCCAGATGGGTTAAATATTTCTCAGCCGCGCACTCATACGGACTGGCCACGAACATCAGTGTTACAGTCAGGCCATGCAGGAATGAGGTCAGGTATGCCCTCTGGTGTTACAAGCCCTCATGGTATAGCACAATCAGCCTCCATGCCTGCACATTTTATGCAGTACCAACAACAGCATAGGCCTGCACATTACGGAGCAGGTCCCAACACAGAAAGTATGGCAGCAGCAGCAGCTGCTGCAGCAGCAACTAACATGGCCCAGATGCAACAACAACAGTTGAGGCAGTCAGTCCCTGGCCCGATGAGAGGAGGTCCTGGTGCTGGCTTGATAACCAGTGGATCACAAATGATGATGCAACATCAGAGCATGCAGGTATCCCAGCAAATGGGTATGCATGCACCCGGTTCTGGATACATGGGAGTCCCTTCACCAGGGGCCACTTCAGTACCAGCCAGTGGATATAACATGGGAGTCCCATCACCTGGATCTACTATGCATGGTGGTGGAGGTTCAAACTCCCAACCAAATGCACCCCAGTCTGCAGGGTTCTCAGGCCCATCAACATCTCCATCAAATCAAGATGAGTTCCTTCACTTCCTGGACAACCCCTTGAGTAATCAGCCTATGTTTGATTCAAACACAGCGGATGACTTTAGCTTGTTTGAAGACATCCTCAGTGGTAAATAGTTCATTGTGACAGTTTGCTACAGTGTTAAAACTCAAACAAAAACTATCAGCATGACCATAGTTAACATGTTGTTTCACTCTTCCAAAGTGATCACCAAATTCACTTTAGATGTTTTTTTTTTTTTTTGTCATGCATTCCATCAACCTCCAGCTCTTCCAGTCTACCATAAAAATGAATAATTTCAGAATAATTATTTTATTGTGATGTCAGTTAATTCACGTATTATGTTTATTGAAGCCAAAACTGTTGTCACTTTGTCGGTCTTGGTTAATCTTCAGCTTTAGAAGGTGAGAAATTATAAGCTGATAAATGTAATCATGATCACGTTGCGGATGGTCAAGGAGAAATAGTAAAATACACAATGTGGACACAAATTATCTAAGAGTTCAAGTAATAGCTATCTCATGACTTCAAGAAAGTAATTAAAGATAAACATGTGTATTTCTGTCGTTAAGTTTTTTAAGGTGTAACCCGCTTCCTTTATGTCTGTTAAACAGACATAATGATGAAGTAACATAGAATGTAAACTGTTGTGTGCAAGGCATGAGGAATTTTACGCTCTTGCAAAAACAGCATTCAATAAAATGAAGAGTATTTTATGCAACAGTTTTTTGTCAATGGAAATAAGAAAGAGAGTTCTTCTGTGTTATATAGAACCAATCCTGACATGTGAGAGTGAGTCATGGACATTTAGTAAACAAATAGGGAAGGCACTAGAAGCCACAGAGATGTGGTTTAACAGAAGAATGTTAAAAACATCAAAGACAGCCAAAAAGAGTAATGAAGATGTTCTGAAAGAGGCCAATACGCAATGGAAACTTATTTCTTAAGTTAGAAAGAAGCAATCCACATTTTTTGGGCATGTTATGAGAAGATGAAAGCTGGAATATATCGTAACAACAGGTAAGATTGAAGGAAAACAAAGAGAGCAAACACTGGACAGTTTGACATCGTAGCATGGAAAGAAGTCAACAACAGAATTGATAAATTGTACTGGAGACAGGAAGTTGTGGGGAGGCATGATCTCCTACACCACTAGACATGGTACTTGACGAAGAAGAAATATATTATTAAAGAATTATTAAAAAGGTCAAGGTAATCCCATGGCAGACAGTGCTGCAGGGGAGTAGAATGTTAGAGACTTCACTATGCCAGGCTCAGTTTTTTTAGATGGGGTGATCAGTTCCCATCCTCGCTGCCTTTGCTTTCCCTAACCCAAGAGCAGAGCCAGGTACCTATTTACAGCTGGGTAGACTGGAACCTGATGCTACCAGGTTTTGAAAACAAGTGCTGTAACTACTCTGCCAGTCAAGATGCTCGAGAATTGTTAGGAGGTTTTAAAACAACACAAAACAAAAGAAAAACTCATAACTTTCAGCACCTACAGGTGTAGGTACAGTGATGCCTAGCAACTAAAATTTATTGTGAATCTGGTTGTAGGTTGCTTACTTGCCATTGGATGTTAGCCCCCCCCCCCCCCCCCCCCCCCTCCCCCCCATCTGTAATGGTTTAAGATTTGGTTAAAAGTTTAACAACAAAAGTTAAACAATCTCTTGTTGGTCTCATTCAACTGGAAAAGACCATCTTTCCATCTTTATTTTATGAGGTTGTGTGTTTTCTTTCCGTCATTGTCGCAAGCCATTTGTATATGGTTCTTGAAAATTGTCAGTTTTAATTATTGGTACAGATTACATATTTGTATTGCCCTTATCCATCATTTTATTTTTTTTATTTTATCTTTTTGTTTAGAAGCACCACTTTGATACAATGGTAGATTTTATATGAATGTACAGAGTCCATGCATTTGAATATTGTTCATCTTGTAATATTTTTCTGTAAGATATGTACAGATATTCCATATGCAAATGTATAAATGCTTTAAAAAGTCATCAGCGTCTATGAATATCACATTATTTCATTTTCATATGCAGTAGTGGTTATATATTTTACATGCATGACAGTGTTCATAAATATTTTCATATGAGGACATAAGATTATAGTAATAATACCAATGTCAGTATTTCTTGATGTGGTTCGGCTTACACGTTCATTAAATGTAATTGAAATAGCTATTAGAATCACATTAATTACACCCATGTAATTTAATTAGCTATTAGAATCACATAATTACACTCATGTAATTGAATTATCTATTAGAAGCACATAATTACATGCATGTAATTGAATTAGCTATTATAATCACATAATTACACAAATGTAATTGAATTAGCTATTAGAATCACATAATTACACACATGTAATTGAATTAGCTATTAGAATCACATAATTACACAAATGTAATTGAATTAGCTATTAGAATCACATAATTACACACAAGTAATTGAATTAGCTATTAGAATCACATAATTACACAAATGTAATTGAATTAGCTATTAGAATCACATAATTACACACATGTAATTGAATTAGCTATTAGAATCACATAATTACACACATGTAATTTAATTAGCTATTAGAATCACATAATTACACAAATGTAATTAAATTAGCTAAACCAATCATATACATTTATGGACATACTCAAACTGGGTGTGACGTGACTTCAGTTGAACTTCACAGTTTGTATATTGATCTGTAGGGTGGAAAAAAAAAGATAATAACATCCTACTAGGACAAAAAAAAAAAGTAATATTTATCGGTAGGGTGGAAAAAAAAGATAATAACGTTTTACTAGGACACAAAAAAAGTAATATTTATCTGTAGCATATTACAAAAGCTTACTACTTTCCAGTCTAATGCCCAACACTCTGGAACTAACTATATTGAGATGATGTAATCATGTTGAAGCAAACGGTAACGGCAGTCCCATAGAGGAAGGTAAAGTGTTAGAGACTATACTATACTAGATCTCAGCTTTATGAGATGGGGTGATCCACTCACTTCCTCACTGCCTTCCCTTTCCTAACTCAGTCGTAGATGACTGAGCAGTTAAGGCACTTTTCTCTTGCTGTACATTTATCTGGTTCTGTAATTGAAACCTGGTAGCTTCATCCACCAGTTGACCCAGCTGTAAATTAGGATCTGTCTCTGCTCATGAGTTAGGGAAGGCAAAGGCAGTGAAGAAAGGAATTGGTTACCCCACCTTACAAACAGCTGGACCTAGTATGCTGAAGTCTCTAACACTTCACTTCCCTACCACAGTTTCTGCAGTGGGACTGCCTTAACCTTTTTAACTCAGCAGCAGAGTCAGGTGCCCATTTACAGCTAGGTAGACTGGAGCGTGATGCTACCAGGTTCCAAACCTGGCAACTTAGCCCTGAGAAACAAGCAAACAAACCACATGGCAGTAATGGAGGATAACAGAGCAGGAAAGTGTAAACAGTAGATGTAAGACACAGACCCAAGAGAATGAAAAGAGCAAGGATAGTCAAGAGATAGACTTGCAGCTACTGGAAACAAAAAAAGACAGTTGAAGGCTCAACTAAGACATATAGGAATGTATAATGTGTGAGTGACAGACTTGCAGCTACTGGAAACAAAAAAAGACAGTTGAAGGCTCAACTAAGACATATAGGAATGTATAATGTGTGAGTGACAGACTTGCAGCTACTGGAAACAAAAAAAGACAGTTGAAGGCTCAACTAAGACATATAGGAATGTATAATGTGTGAGTGACAGACTTGCAGCTACTGGAAAAAAGAGACAGTTGAAAGCTCAACTAAGACATATAGGAATGTATAATGTGTGAGTGACAGACTTGCAGCTACTGGAAACAAAAAAAGACAGTTGAAGGCTCAACTAAGACATATAGGAATGTATAATGTGTGAGTGACAGACTTGCAGCTACTGGAAAAAAGAGACAGTTGAAAGCTCAACTAAGACATATAGGAATGTATAATGTGTGAGTGACAGACTTGCAGCTACTGGAAAAAAGAGACAGTTGAAAGCTCAACTAAGACATATAGGAATGTATAATGTGTGAGTGACAGACTTGCAGCTACTGGAAAAAAAAGACAGTTGAAGGCTCAACTAAGACATATAGGAATGTATAATGTGTGAGTGACAGACTTGCAGCTACTGGAAACAAAAAAAGACAGTTGAAGGCTCAACTAAGACATATAGGAATGTATAATGTGTGAGTGACAGACTTGCAGCTACTGGAAAAAAGAGACAGTTGAAAGCTCAACTAAGACATATAGGAATGTATAATGTGTGAGTGACAGACTTGCAGCTACTGGAAACAAAAAAAGACAGTTGAAGGCTCAACTAAGACATATAGGAATGTATAATGTGTGAGTGACAGACTTGCAGCTACTGGAAAAAAAAGACAGTTGAAGGCTCAACTAAGACATATAGGAATGTATAATGTGTGAGTGACAGACTTGCAGCTACTGGAAAAAAAAAGACAGTTGAAGGCTCAACTAAGACATATAGGAATGTATAATGTGTGAGTGACAGACTTGCAGCTACTGGAAAAAAAAAAGACAGTTGAAGGCTCAACTAAGACATATAGGAATGTATAATGTGTGAGTGACAGACTTGCAGCTACTGGAAACAAAAAAAAGACAGTTGAAGGCTCAACTAAGACATATAGGAATGTATAATGTGTGAGTGACAGACTTGCAGCTACTAGAAACAAAGAAAGACAGTTGAAGGCTCAACTAAGACATATAGGAATGTATAATGTGTGAGTGACAGACTTGCAGCTACTGGAAAAAAGAGACAGTTGAAAGCTCAACTAAGACATATAGGAATGTATAATGTGTGAGTGACAGACTTGCAGCTACTGGAAAAAAGAGACAGTTGAAAGCTCAACTAAGACATATAGGAATGTATAATGTGTGAGTGACAGACTTGCAGCTACTGGAAAAAAGAAAGACAGTTGAAGGCTCAACTAAGACATATAGGAATGTATAATGTGTGAGTGACAGACTTGCAGCTACTGGAAACAAAAAAAGACAGTTGAAGGCTCAACTAAGACATATAGGAATGTATAATGTGTGAGTGACAGACTTGCAGCTACTAGAAACAAAGAAAGACAGTTGAAGGCTCAACTAAGACATATAGGAATGTATAATGTGTGAGTGACAGACTTGCAGCTACTGGAAAAAAGAAAGACAGTTGAAGGCTCAACTAAGACATATAGGAATGTATAATGTGTGAGTGACAGAATTGCAGCTACTGGAAAAAAGAAAGACAGTTGAAGGCTCAACTAAGACATATAGGAATGTATAATGTGTGAGTGACAGACTTGCAGCTACTGGAAACAAAAAAAGACAGTTGAAGGCTCAACTAAGACATATAGGAATGTATAATGTGTGAGTGACAGACTTGCAGCTACTGGAAACAAAAAAAGACAGTTGAAGGCTCAACTAAGACATATAGGAATGTATAATCTGTGAGTGACAGACTTTAGGAATCTGGAGCTGTGAAGAAGGTGGGAGGAGAGAAGAAAGACAATAACAGTTTGTTAGGACCAGTTGATAGTGATAGTATTACTGCTCCCTCAGGCATGGTCGTCAAAGGGGACTAATATAATGTTATGAATGTGGCTGGCAACCTCATCATCTGAAACAAATTGCTACACAAACCACTGCAGCAAGAGTTTGTGCTTTGGCATTGGCTTCCTCAAGGGAAGCCATCAGCAGTAGTATGGAGATGATGATACAGTGGAATACCAGATTTGTATTGTTATGGCTCAGGGAATCAGACTACATTATCCAGCTTTGGTTGCATTTTGAAATAGAATTTTACCAAAGACTTCATCCTGTTGATATGAGTAGCTGACATATGTATACAAAATTTCTTGGTGTGACCACAAACAAGAAACAGTATTGTATGAAGATGTACATGCTTAACAGAAGCCAAATAGTAAATTCTTCAAGTTCTACACTTGTTATTTTGTGTATGTACTAGCAGAAACAGATATAACAGTTTGGTTTTAAAAAAAATGTTTTTGTGTCAATTGTTAATTCTGTTTTCTACAACTTCTTCCACTTATTAACAACACTTTGGAGAGGCATACAGATGATAAATTGTTATCCAGTATCTCATTGATGCTGAAAGACAAAATACTGAATATGATATACTTTCAGAAATGTGCATCAAAGTGAGCATTATGCACGGTTGAAAAGTAATACTGAACTTTTATTTGCTTCCAAATAAGCAGTTTCTTTTTTTCTTAAATAGGAAAAGTAGCACCTTATCTGTGAGCTTTATGGGCGTGCCAGCGTGAAACATGCACAGTTGTAAAGTTAAAAAACAGTAAGAACAGTCATCATATAATTTTTCAGCCTTTAATGATTTATTTGGTAAATTAATTACTGATGATTTTTTTCTTCATCAGGAAATAGAATAGTGTTTTTTATTTATATATACGCCAGTGACTAGACTCTGTTAACTTGACTTGCATGGTTATCAGACAACTATATTTTATTAGAATTTGTCTTTCTGAACACTAAACTTAACACTAAACTTGACAAACATGAAATTTGGAGAACCTCATGTGAAACATATCCTTTTATTTTTTTCATTTGACATTTTCATGCTAGACAGACATAGAACTTAGAAACCCACATATGGATCAGTTTGTTTTATTAGATATTTTCAGCTAGACAAGCATAGAACACTTAGAGAACCATATGTTAGTCTAATTTACCAGACATTTTCAGCTAGACAAGCATAGGGCACTTTGAGATCCAAATGTTAAACAGTCTAATTTACCAGACATTTTCAGCTAGACAAGCATAGAACACTTACATAACCAAATGTTAAACAGTCTAATTTACCAGACGTTTTCAGCTGGACAAACATAGAACATTTAGAGAACCAAATGTTAAACAGTCTATGTTATTAGACATTTTCAGCAACACAGATATAGAATTTAGAGAACCACACATGGAATAAAATAAGCCTTTCTGTCGTGAAGCTGTTTCTTTTTTTAAAATTTTGGGCACATTATTCAAGTGTGTCACTTAAAAAAATACTGTCATGAGTTACCTACATTTTTCCTTTCAATATATTGAACATTCTTAAACTAAAATTTACTTCTTGTAGCCACAAAGTAATGACGTACACATAAAAATATTTAGCATTCTATTTAGTGTAACTTTTTTCTCTAATTTTTCAATTTCTGTTTTCAAGCGGAGGGTTGAGTTTCTAAAATGAAATGACATAGTAAAAAAAAAAGAGGTAAAGGATCCCGTTACACGTCCATTGAGGCATATTGGGAATATGGTGTTAGGCTCATATTTTCATGACCATCAGCCCACTAGGGGTGATATGGTCAGCATCATGTCGGCCGCCTTTAACCTTCCCAGAGTTCTCTGGTACCCAATTCATGAGGCTGGGTCTAAAAAAAATCCCACCTCAACTTGGGGATCGAACCATGGGCCACCGAGCTAGGAAGCCAGTGCACTAACCAGTGCTGTAATATTTTATTGCTGTATAATGTAGTAAATACAGTCTGATGAAGCAAACTCCATTTTGAAGATTGAATTTCATGTAGATATAATGAAATATATATGCTCATCCCATCAGCTTTCCCGGTGTGATGCTGACCACATCACCCCTAGTGTGACGATGGTCAAGAAAATATGGGCCTAACACCATACTCCCAATATGCATCAGTGGGCATGTAACGGGGTTCCTCCCCATCAGCTTTGGGGTAGTCCTGTGTCTCGCTGATTAAGTGTCCTGTCTATATGATTATTAGTGAACATTACATGGTTATTAGTGAACATTACATGGTTATTAGTGAACATTACATGGTTATTAGTGATCATTACACCTGGGGCCCCAGCACTGGGGGTTCTGTGGGTGTATTATCTGGGCCACTGAATCATGACAGGATGAAAAATCGCGAAAATTTATCAGATTCTTACTGCATTTTATGTGGTAACAGGTTCCTTGGAGTTCGCTGTATGTCTTTTTTTTTCCTTTTAAATATATGCATGTGTTCTAGTCTCCTAAATTTTTAATGTATTATTTACACATGCACAAACAAAGAAATAAAAACAAGCTTCATTTTTTTTTTATTGAAAAGGAATATAAGAAGTCTCTATGCACTGGTGAACTATTTTTCGTAGAGGACACCGAACACAATTTTCTTGTTAAATTTCATAAAAATGTTTTAGAAATTCTACTGAAGACTTTCACTTTTTCTCTATTTGACAAGCATGGTTCATGTGCAGAAACTGGTATGTGGAAGAACATTGTACTGGATATAATATTGGGATGTGAAAATAAATCAGCCAGTATATTTTTAAATAATGTAAATAGGAGTAACAACAAACATGAAATTTTTTATAGAAATGTTCAGCTATTAATAAATGGTACACTTACATTCAAGGGGACAGGATCTGTAATGAAAATGCATGTTTACGTTGTGAAAAGGACGAAATGAAAATGGAGAAACAGATAGATGGACAAAAAAAAAAGGAGAGAGAGATAGAGAAGGAAAGAGATACGCAGACAAAGTTAACTTTTGTTATCACCAGACAACCTTTAAGATGGATCCCAGTGGAAGGAGGGACAGAGAAAGACTACATAACACTTGATGTTGAAACTTAGTGATGGACAGAAAGGGAAATAAAAATATCCTGAATATAAATGAAAAAGGGGAGCTCAAAACAGGAAGATCTTGAAAGCTACAGTTGATAAACTGTGTTGAAAAAATAGATGTACTGATGGAAAGAGATTGCAGTGAATATTTCCTTCTTTTTTTTAACCTTTTATTTGGCATCTTTTTCATTTTCTCTTACATTATCAGCAGGATTTCTGTGTTCATTTTATCAATGAGGAAAAAAAAAGTTTTTTTTTGGGGTGAGGGAGTATGAGATTGTTTTTATGATAAAACTACTTAAACAGGGTATTCATATTTGTATTGGCATGGCACTGTTAGTTTTATGTACTGTAAGTTCTATACTCCAGAGTTGCTTGTATGCAACTAGTAAAACTCAGTGGCTCGTTGTATGTACGATTTTAAACTTGTGTCCTAAAGTTGCTTGTATGCTACTTGCAAAACACAATTGTTCACTGTTGTGTGCAAGATTGAAAATTCTATGTGTCAGAGTTGGTTATATGCAAGTTTTACTAATTATTGTTTGTAGGACTGTATGACGAAGAGGCCTCTGCTCCTCAAAACTTTCTGTGGAAAGAGCGAACCATTTGTGATGCAGTGTCACAAAATAAGGCATATGTTGGCATGGCTTATTTTGAGAAAAGTGATTTTTAAAAAATTAAAAAACACTGCAGAAGGCTGAGTTTAAAAAAGAGACAAGAAAAAAGAGTAACACCAATCTTCCCTGCTTTCAGATTTTACTTGGTTTTTAAGTTTTTAAAAAATAAAAAGGAGGATGTCATTATATTTGAAAATAACAAATTCTGTAACAGCACTAGATTAACACATATTAACTCTTTCTGTCCTAGGCACTTTTTAGGCTTTACCCACATACTATGTTGCAAAATGAGCAACAAATATACTAACTTATTGGAGACTGTCTTATAGTTCATGTATAAATTTTTTTTATATTGGCTAAAGAAAGTTTTGAAGTGCTGCAAATCTTGTATGAAGGAAATAAATTTGTTTTATATCCCGTGAAGTGCTGACATTAGGATATCTGACTAAACAAAATGGGTGTACCAGGCGGCTCTTGGGAAAACGATATCGTGACGTGCCAAGCAGTTCATGGGGTAGAAAGAGTTAAAACAAGATTTTCCTGGCAACTTAACTCTTTTTATGCCACGAACTATATGACGCACAACAATATGGTACCATATTTTCAAAAAAGGCCACTTGTTAACGCCCATTAGATTATAAATCAGATTTCTTCATATGTGCACTTTATGCTGTTTAGATAAATTTATTTCATGCATACAAGACTTACAACTCTTCAAAATACGAGGCTTCAGCCAATTTACAAAGATTGTATTTACATTATGAGATATTTTGTTATTAACAAAAAGCTGGCATCCATTTCTGACAAAACTTAAAAACTGCATGGGACAGATGGATTTAATTCTTTAAGACATACTCAATTCTATGAGATAGAGTTAATATTAAAGACATACTCAATTCTATGAGATAGAGTTAATATTAAAGACATACTCAATTCTATGAGATAGAGTTAATATTAAAGACATACTCAATTCTATGAGATAGAGTTAATATTAAAGACATACTCAATTCTATGAGATAGAGTTAATATTAAAGACATACTCAATTCTATGAGATAGAGTTAATATTAAAGACATACTCAATTCTATGAGATAGAGTTAATATTAAAGACATACTCAATTCTATGAGATAGAGTTAATATTAAAGACATACTCAATTCTATGAGATAGAGTTAATATTAAAGAAATACTGCTTTTTCAGTGGTTAGACCGCTGATCTCTCATGGCAAAGGTGCTGGGTTCGACTGATGGAATTGGCACTCTCCAGTCTGCCCAACTATAAATGGGTACCTGACTTTATTCTTGAGTTAGGGAAGGAAAAGGCAGTAAGGAAGGGAACTGGTTACCCCAGCGCTCGATGGTTGACACTAGTATAAAGTCTCTGACACTTCACTGCCCTATAGTGGGATATAATATGGGACTACCTTTTTAGCGTTTATAACATTTCATCAGATTGTCCAGTTTTAGCATTCATAACATTTCATCAGATTGTCCAGTTTTAGGAAGTTTAAATAAAGGAAGGACCAATTTTTTCTTTCCAATTTACAGACATAGCTGTGTTTTGTTTATTTTTTGTGTTGCATCACATGTGACTTCAGTGGGGACATTTATTTGTTAATGAATATTTGTAATGCTGCTACAGAGATGCCAACTTAAGGAATTTTTAAGAATTAATTTATGAACTACAAGGAAGTATAAAGATTTGTGTTTAAAGGATGAGGAAAAATATCTCTTTCAACCAGCTATGGGTTATAATTAAAAATGATATATTCAGCTGCAGCATTTTGTTTACCAAGATTTCAGTAAATTTGTAATTCATGAGTTGTTCAAATCATCCCAAATGTTGAAATTATCAGAACAAGAAGACAGTAGGAAATGTGTGTCAATATGAAGGATCGTTCTGATATCTCGGAATGAGAAAGAGAGATAAATCTTCCAGTAGTTATGGTCTTTTTCTTTTTCTCCATTTTGAGAGCTTGACATTGCTTCCTGTAGAAACTGTTTGTTGGTTCTTTTTCATCCTTGATCATCATCATAATTTCCCTCTTGGCTCCATCTAGAGCATGGAGCCACCACTACAGCTGGTCCCCTTATAAGGAAGCTTGTGTCAAATTTGACATTCATGTGCTGTTTCACTGGTGGTTTCTGGGAGCAATATGAGGTTGCCAGCCCTACACACAGCTTCACAGTAGCTGCCCTTTGATGACATGCCAAAGGTAGCATTTGTCCTATTCTTGTTGTATGTCTTCAGACACTCCTAGGATCTTTGCAGGGCTTTCCCTTGATGACCTCTCAAAACTCTCATTATACCCTGAAACATTTCTATGTTGCATGTTTGGGTGTGACCTCTACACCTCACGGTAGAAGGGGAACGACTAAGTAAGTAAGCATGTTTGGGTGTTCTTCATAAATCTTCTTCTTCTTCTCCATTCTGAGAGCTTGACATTCTTTCTTGCACAAACCCTGTTTGTCAGTTCCTTTTTTTTTTGTCCTTGTTGACTTCTCAAAACTCTCATGATGACACTCACAGCCATCTCTATGTTACTTGTTTGTATGTTGTTTGCGAATCCTATTCTTGAGTGAGTGTGTATTCTACCTTTTATTTGTTCATCTGTTTTCCTTTTCTGTTTCATTTTTTTTATGTTGTTATGTACATGGGCGCACTCCTAGGCTTTTTTAGGAGCCTGTGTGATAGTTATCCCACAGCTATAAAGCATCCTTGTTTTCTCTTAATTTGTTAATCATTGTTAAACTAAATGGTAAGAGCTAAATTCCCTTTTGCAGCTCTTGTATATCCCCATTTTCTGGTTATGTTTTAATCATCATAAAACTAAATGGTAAGAACTAAATTACTGTGGTAACCTGAAAAATGGCTGTAAAATGTGTTAGCTAAGTAGAATGTATAATGAACATCATCATCACCATTTTCCATTGCGCTCCTTACAGAGCATGGAGTCACTACTTTAGCTGGTCCCTTTGCAGGAAACCTGCATCAAGGAGGTCACATGCTCTTGCAGCGGTGGTTTCTGTGGCAGTTTGCTTTACATGATGAGGTTGCCAGCCTCATTCACAACCTCGTATTAGTCACCTTGTACAACATGCTTGAAGGTATAAAAGTCCTATTTTTTCTTTCTCTCTTCTGAGATCTCCAGGAACCACACAGGGTTCTGCACAATCCTCCAGCATGTTTACTTCAGTTTAGACCAGGGGTTCTTAAACTTTTTTTAAGACCTAGCCCCTTCTGGGAATCCCTGATCCTTAATCGACCCCAGGCAACAAAAAAAATACATAAAATAAAGAAGTTATTTAAAGAGGCACATCAGTTAACATTACATTTTTATTGAACTGATTAAGTTCTTTAATGTGAAGGTGTGCCTGGTGAGTATTAACCAGTGCATTGAATATTTGGTTGGAGATTTGGTGAGTTTTTGTCATAAGTCACCACGCTCTTCCAGGTTCAGTCTGTTTCTTTGCTCTGATAAAACCAGCTTCAACCATGTACAAACTCGTGAATGTAAGTAGAACGGCTCAACTGCTGCACAAAGGTAGCAGTATTTGAAGATGTGAAATTGAATCACAGCAGGTATTTTTATTTCTTATATCATTGTCTTATATATTATATGTATTATATCATTTTTGACTCAAAAAGTTTAATCAGCTCCCAATCAACCTTCTGGGGTTTATCAACCCTGTGGATATCAGTATCGACCCTAGGGGGTCAATATTGACCACTTTAGGGACCCCTGGTTTAGACACATCAGTTGTTCTTATCGATTCAGATTCTTCAACCCAATATTTATCATAACTGGGAAGGTAGATTCTCCCTTCTGATAGTATTTGTGACAGAAAATATGAATACACAATAAAGTTGGCACCTCTGAACAGCAACTGCCCTATGCACACAGTATTATTTTGATTGATAGAATTCACTAACTGATTCATGTTTCTGTACCTTAATGGGACCAAATCAATTCTTCCAAACATAATTCATTTATTGAAATGACCTATTTAATATGTCTGCAACCTTATTGTGGTGTAAAATTAGAAACAATGAAAACATTTGAATTCAGTTAACAGGGAATCTCTGAAATGATTAAAGGATAAAATGTTAAAAAGTGTTTGAACGATGCACAGCATCAGCCTATAGCACGTACACAGAAAATTTCAACCTGCCAGGTTGGGGAAAAAAAAGAAAGAAAAGAAGAATGGGTTACTGCCCCTCTCAGGCATTTTGTAAGAGGCAACTAACATAAGGTTTGTGCATGAGACTAACTATTTCATCAAGTACAACAAATACTCGTAGCTATGGAAACCACTTCTGTAAGAGTACATGAATGCATTGGGGACAGGCTTCCTGTAAATACACCAGCTGCATTGATGGCTGCATGCCCCATAAGGAACAAAGTTGAAAAGGAAGAGAAAGTTGAAAAAGTGGCCAGGAAACAAAAAAAAACGGGAGCTAAGGCAAGATGAAAACATCATAGATAACACAGACTCATCTTTGGATATCAGGATTAGCACATATTCATCTTTGAATATCAGGATGGGACCCCAAGATGCAGCAATAGTGAATGCAGTCAGCGACTCATAGCTTGACTGCTTGCGTCAGGACCAGCGAACCAGAGCTGGTCAAGACCGTGCTCCACCTCCACGTGGTGGTCCTGGAAACAGTCTGCAGCAGTGCAGGTTGGCTGAGCGAGCATGGATCGAAATGGGAAGGCAAACCCGGTCCTTAAAAAATGCCATGCAGAAGTCGGATGTGTCGACCGAAAGGTGCAGATATCACAGCTTAGGCGCAAACAGACATAACGCAACCACCGTCCTTTTCAGGACGAACGAAGAAGAAGAAGAAGAAGAAGAATATCAGGATTCCCATGTTACCTGAAATCATCTGTTTCACTGTTTACAAGTTTTCAATTTCTCTGACTTTGGTCATCAGGTTCTGTTGACCACAAAGGACATGTTTAACTCTGTTGATTTGTGTACAGCATTATCTAATGTTGACTTCATGTACAGCCGCCAGAGATGTATTTATTCAGTATTTCACTGTGTACAGCTCTGTCATTTCATATGCATTACTCACCTTGTCTCATTTATTTTGCAATTGGTACTATGCATGATCATGGAAATAGCAATTTGGAATGTCCTCATATGTTCAGATGGGATAACGCAACTCTATTTTTTATGTCTTGATTTCTTTATGTTTTGTGACATTCATTTTTGTGTGTTTTTGTTTCATGTCTTTCAAACTAAATGTAGCTAAGGATGTTTACAGTAGAAAAAATGAAGTTATAAAGCACCAAAATAATTTCTTGTTAGATGTTTTAAAAATATACTTTGTGAAAGACCAATGACTTGGACAAATAATTTTTAAGATCATCATCACGTTGCCTGTGTCGGTCGTAATTGGTCATGTCCTCCTAATTGATCATGTCCTCGTAATTGATCATGCCCCACCACAAACTTTCATTCTTGATGTCTCCTTCAGTTTTGTTGTTGACTGCTCCCTCCACACAGTCCAACTAATATCTTTCCTGTGTCTTCCACTTGTCTTCTTGCCATCTGTTTCTCTTGTTTGTTATGATGTTTTCAAGTACTCCTCCTGTCATCACATTTCCAGCAAATGTTACATCCTCCTTCTTATCTTTGTGACTCCTCCTTTTCTTTCTTTCTCCCTTTATCACACAGCCAAGGTAGTCGCTGGGGTGCTGTGTTATGTAGAATGCTTTATTATTTCTTTCTTTGCAAAGAAGTAAAGTGTGACAAGTGGCCATATTTCAGAAAGTCAGTAGTAAACACACTTTATAACGCTTCACAGCTGACGTCACCACAGTTTGTGTGTAAGGAATGAAAGATACGAAGGGATTTGGCTTTTTTAGTTTTCAAAGACGTAGGAGTATAACCAATAATTTTAACATGCCAGATGATATCTTCTTTGGTTTTGCATAAGAGTATGAAACTCTTATAGAAATTTGAAGGATCATATGTTTTTTTCAGGTTTCATATTAAAATATTCATACATAATGTGTATACAGTCAAGACTTACAGGCAGGCACCAATCATAATTTTTAATATCCACTTTCAGTTGTTTGGATAATTGAACACAGAACCTTGTTCGTATATGAAGTTGGAAAACAAGAAGAAAAAAAAACAACACTGTATTCTAAAATAGAGAAGATGAAGTTTGTCATCTTAGTGTTCAAAATAATTATGCCATGAATCGTTTGGTAATTTAAAGTTCTTTAGTCAACCTATGCTAGCCTTAAAATTAAGCCTTAAGATAAACTTAAGTTTCTGTTTAGTTAAGCATCTTTCACACAGCACAAGTTCAGATATTAGTTATCCTTAAATTTAAGTTTATGTTTAGTTTGGTATCTTTCAAGGCACAGGTTCAGGTATTAGTTATCCTTAGCTCTACCTTCGCTATATTAATGACATCACATGGAAGATTGGTCTCTGTGGTGAAGTATACTAATTTCCAGATACCAGGAGCAGCTTTCCATAGAATGAAAAGTTATTTGATGCAACAAATTTTTGTTAATGGAAGTAAGAAAGAGAGTTCTTCAGTGTTATATATTGCCAATCCTGACATAAGGAAGTAAGTCATGGACAGTTAGTCAACAAGTATGAAAAACACTTGAGGCCACACAGATGTGGTTTTATAGAAGAATGTTAAGAACCCGATAGACAGCTAAAAAGTGTAATGAGGATGTCCTGACTGAAGCTAGTTCACAAAGGCACATTTTTACTCACATTAAAAAGAAGCAGTCCACTTGTGTGTGTGCATGTAATGAGAAGAAAGCTGGAGTATATAGTGACAGCAGGAAAAATCGAAGGAAGAAGAGATATAGAATGACAAAGGGAGAAGAAACTGGATAGTTTGACATCATGACTAGGAATAAAGTCAACAAAAACAGTTGATAAACAGGACAGTCAACAAAAACAATTGATAAACAGGACTGTGAACAGACAGTTGTAGAAAACAGGATCACTTAAGGCAGCAGGCATGATACTAGAAGAAGAAACTGTGTACTTTTGTGATGACCATGAATATTCTTGACACCAGCTTCCAGTGCTGCATCGTTTATCTGTATCACTATTGTCTTTCTCATTAAACCAACAAATGAACTTTGTTTCCGTGTCAACTTCGTAATTCTCTCTTTTTGTTCTCTCCCCTCCCCTCCCCCCCTCTCTCTCTCTTTGTCTCTGTTCATTTTTGGCATTGTTGCTTTCCCTAAAATAATGATGGCAAGAGGAACTCCATTTCACTTTTTGCAGTACTTTTCTGAATTTTTGAATTTTGGCCGTAAGTAGTATGCTTTCATTTCTAAAATTGAACCAAGCGCTAGAAGATATTACAGTCAGCTGAAACATTATTCGCACCCTCCCCAGCTTCAAAACCAACTAATCTGTACAGTTTAAACCACCCCATGACTGCTTCAATACTGTCCCTGTAAGATCATGTTACCTCTGTTCCTAAATGACTCACTGCAGTATCCTTCACATAGAGTTGAATGGCACAACTTATTTACAAAGCTAAACAATTTGTTCATGAGGTTCGTTTTAGAGAAAAAGATGATGATAATGAACATTTCAGATATTTAAAGCCAGGATGATTGATGCTCTGCTGTATTTAGAACTTGGTTTTCAATTTCCATTTTTATGTTGTTGTGGTCTTTAAAAATGTGTCCTGTTGTTATTTGTTTGTTTTTGTTATTTATTTACAGTTAATAAATGATTGAACAACATGCCTTCTTGTTTTCATTGTTCCTTGCATTTAATCACTGGGATTCAGTACTTTTAAAATGTGGACTGTACACTCTTGTAATTAGTTCCACATTATATTTGATGAGATTGTCAGGTTTATATATATATATATATATATATATATATATATATATATATATATATATATATATATATATATATATATATATATATATATATATATATATATATATATATATATATATATATATATATATATATATATATATATATATATATATATATATATATATACTAGCTGTCAAACCCGGCCTAGCCCGGGTCCATTTCGGAATGGGTTGTGTCCCGTATATCACGTCGTTACCGTAAGTCTGTCCCGTCTTCCCTGTCCGTCTCGTCGGTCCCGTATGTCCCGTCATTACCGTACGTGTCCCGTCGGTACCGTCCCGTCCGTCCCCTCAGTCGCGTCTGTCCCGTTTGTCATGTGAGTCCCGTCGTTACCATACGTCTGTCCCGTATATCCCGTCCGTCTTCCCCGTCCGTATGTCCCGTCGGTACCGTTCTGTCCGTCCCCTCAGTCGCGTCTCTGCCGTTTGTCCTGTGCGTCCCGTCAGTCTGTCACGTCAGTCCGTCCCGTCCGTCCCCTCAGTCGCGTCTCTGCCGTTTGTCCCGTCAGTCTGTCACGTCAGTCCGTCCCGTCTGTTCTGTCCGTCTGTCCCGTCTCTGCCGTCCGCACCGACTGTCGTACCGAAAGGTTTGGAAGTTATTTATGGTCCCGTCTGAGTAGAGTGGATGGTGATAAGTACGTGAGAAGAAGGTGTAAGAAATAGATTTCACGGGTGAATAGTTTAAGGAGAAGATATGTCTCTGGAATGAGTAAGTTTCTCTAGTCCAGCCTATCTATACGACTATAATTTAGTACAAGACAATCTTTCCCTCCTCATACATGAAATATAAGTTTAACACACACACACACACAACTATGTGACAACAAGACACACAAACGTAAAAAAACTATGGTTAATTGGGTATGGGTCTGACCAACACACAAAGTTAAGTTTCTTTTGTTGTTTATTATCATTAAACTTGACAACACCAAATATCTAAAGAAAGATCAAATAAAATCAGATTTACATACATAGGAAAATAACAATAAATGTGCCCTCCCCTTATTGAGAAAAAGAACCCAAAAAGTTAATAGGTCAAAGGTTAGCACTATGTTACAGAATAGACAGTAAAGAAAACAAAGTTCCTACTAAATGCTACTCAGTAAAGTAAACAATTTTAAGCAAAATCCAGGTTGGTACAATTCCTGTAACAAAGAAAATTATTCACTCTCTCTATCATACAGTGGCCCACCCAGTCACGCTTACCTACTCTTGGTGATATCCCTTGGAAATACAATTATCCTGAATATAAAATTGCCAGTTTTTTTTATATCTTCCAAATTGGCCCCAGTCCATCCCCTAACAAATAAGATTAAGGAGGTGGACGCCGAATTTGGTGGTAAAAGACAACATTAACCATTCAGTAAATTATGAAAAAGACCGCTGGACGCCCTTGATCAGGTCTGCGAAAAATAAAAAACATTATGGAAAAATACTACTATTCTATATAGCTACATATATGCACACGGACGGGGACAAGACGATCTCTTATCCACTCCGTCAGTCCTGATTAAATCTGAAAGGCACACGGTGACTTTCACACCTATAATGTCAGCTTTTCGCTAGCGCTGCGATTTCAGGCCTGATGAAGGTATGCAACCTCCCCGCCCCTTACGCGCGCGTTAACGATCAGCGTACAATATCAATTATTATTTAATTGCCCATACGCGAACTTACATAAATATCGCCTGTCGTTAATAGCTATTAAATTGTCGGCGTCTGTTGGTCATCGTATGGTATTAAATAATAGTCACTTACTATAAATACACAAAATGAAATATAACGTGAATTCTATTTTGCCACTATCAGTCGCGCCCAGCATATATCCAGTCAGCTAACCGTCTCTTCTTGTGTGAGAAGCGGGTGATGAAAATTAGCATTTTAACTGAACAACTGGTATAAAATAGCTACGCGTTATTTTATTTCACTGGTTTTAACAGCTAGAACTCTAAGTGAATTATAATGGTAAAAGCTTTAACACGTAAGCACTAATTTCTATTACCAGAACATCAGAATGAAATGATCCCCACGAATGCTATTAACACATTCCAAAAAATTCTGAGTGACAACTAATAGGTTTAGGAGACCACAGTTTATATCATCATGGTTCTCTGATCTCTAGAGGATGCTATTTTTCACACTGTTGTGTATAACAGAGAAACAGAAACATGAGTCCCCCAGATAAAAGTTTTACGGTCGCTCTGTCTCAGCGTTAGACCGCCATCAAAGACTTAAATCCGTGTAACGGGTTCTAGTAGATTTTGCCCGTATCTGAAGATCAAAGCTCGGGGTTTTACCTCTGTGTACGAACATCAAAGGGTACTCGGGGAAAGGTTTTTGCCCGTGAGTTTACTTCAAAAGGTCCGGTGTTATTCACGTGCGGTCTGTCAGGTATCCGATGATTGACAGATCAGCTCGCGTGATAAACTTAGGTAAACAAACCTGATTCACTCCTTGTTATATCACGAAAGTTTGTAAACAACTTCGTTTGATTATGTTAAAAAAAAAGAGACGTGGATGAAAAATAAGCTTGTGGGAGTAAGACAGACAGAAAAATGCGTGGTTTTACTAGCAAATCATAGGACGCTAACGGGATTACAGAGGCTGTCAGATTACTGTAGGCTATATTTCCATTATATGTCACACCGTCTATCTATCTATTTATCTATGTGTCTGTCAGTCCGTCCGTCCATCTGTCTGTCTGCCCATCTATCTATTTAAATTGCTATCGAATAATATTTCCAGTTTGAAAAAAAAAAATTTTAAATCAAGTACCCATCGCCTTAAGAATGAATTTTTTTATTTTTTTAAATACCCCTTTTGGGGCGTAAAGTGAGGTCTATGACTTTATTGTGTAAAATTTGTTTGATCTTAGCCAAAAGGCCGAGAAGAATGAATGCAGTTCAGGAATCTTCTAGAACACACACACTAATCTTCTGGGACAAACATCGCTGAGAATTAACAAAACATTTTTATCTTGTCACGGATCCTGATTTACAAAATGTTATAACACAAGGCTAGCTGTCATAGAAGATAGCAATGGGGCTCTGCTCAATGAAAAAACAGCTGAAATGAGAAGGTGGACAGAATATTGTAAAGAATTATATAACTGTAAACTCGACACTGACAGGGAACTCGGAAATGCAGCAATATTACGGGAAGAAGTGGAAGAGGCTATATGTTCGATGAAAGGAGGGAAGTCACCGGGTGTGGATAATATCCCAGCAGAGCTCTTGAAATATGGAGGACCAGATATAGTAAAAATCTTGACAACAATTTGCCAGAAGATATGGAGTACTAAAAAATGGCCAAAAGAGTGGGCGCAGTCATTAGTAATACCGCTTCCAAAGAAAGGAAATCTAAAAATGTGCAAGAACTACAGAACCATTAGCCTTATTAGTCATCCAAGTAAGGTGATGTTAAGGATACTTTTGAACAGAATAAAACAGAAATCAGATGAAATCTTGTCCGAGGAACAGGCTGGCTTTAGACCAAAAAGAAGTACCTCAGAACAAATCTTCAATATTAGATTACTGATTGAAAAACATCTCCAGCATCAACGCGATTTATACCATAACTTCATCGATTTCACAAAAGCCTTCGATCGAGTCTGGCATGAAGGCTTATGGCAAATAATGAGAAAATTCAATTTTGATACCAACATCATAGATATCATTGAAGCACTATACAAGGACGCAAGCAGTGCTGTTTTTGCAAGCAATGACATTGGAGAATTTTTCAAAACAACTGTAGGAGTTCGTCAGGGATGTATCCTGCCCCCAGTGCTCTTTAATATATATCTAGAACATATTATATAGGAGGCTCTCTACGATTATAAAACAACCATATCGATTGGAGGCCAACCTCTTTGCAATCTACGTTTTGCTGATGATATCGATCTTATAGCTGGAACAGAATCAGAACTTCTAGACTGGAGAAAGTAACAAGAACGTATGGGATGGAAATTAATATAGAAACAAGCAAGATATTGGTGAATAGCCATAAGAAACACGTTCCTACCAACATTACGTTAAATGGCCTCAGGCAAACTGAATGTGATCTGGAAAAGTAACATCAGTTTTCCTGTGAAGATCAAATTATACAAATCACTTGTATTATCTATTCTCTTGTATGGGTGTGAGGGCTGGACACTCACTGCAGATACGGAGCGAAGGATTCAGGCTTTCGAGTATAAATGTTATAGAAGAATTTTGCGCATTTGCTATAAAGTGCACAAAACAAATGTCTATGTTAGAGAGAAAATAAACACCTATGCAGGCCACTAAGAACCACTTTTGTCAATAGTGAAACGTCGAAAGCTTGCCTGGTTTGGGCATGTAACTCGTCATGACTCCCTTTCGAAAACGATCCTCCAGGGAACAGTCGAAGGTAAACGGAGAAGAGGAAGGCAAAGAAAATCCCGGGTTGATAACATCAAAGAATGGGCAGGGCAAGGTTTTTCCACACTTGTACGCATTGCTGAGGATAGAGCAGTGGAGGACCCTGTTTGCTGATGCTTCCACCATGGCACTCCTACGACCCATGACGGGTTACGGGTTGAGATGAGATGATAACACAAGGCAACGCACTGTAAATTTAATTAACAGCTTTACAAAGCTAAGGATTATTTAAAGTTTCCTTCTCAAAAACCCTGGTTCAAGAAACGTACACAACAGAGACCAACGCACTTTTTCTAAATTTAACGAAAAAGGATAAAAAATTATGACCTATGTAGTTTGTAAGTTACGTCCCTTGTATCTTGAGATAAGAATCAATGAAGTCCCTTGACATAAGAATGAATGGAGTGAAGAAAAATTAACTGCCTAACCTTCTGACTTCGTATCTTGAAGACGTATAGCCTATGTCCTTCCCGGAGAAATATCCGATACGCTGGAGAAAACCGCATCAAGATGGGTTGAGCCTTTCTCTAGTTTTGAGGTAACAGACACATAGACCAACTTCATTATATATATTATATATAATATTTATTTTGCATTATATATATATAATGAAGTTGGTCTATGTGTCTGTTACCTCAAAACTAGAGAACGGCTCAACCCATCTTGATGCGGTTTTCTCCAGCGTATCGGACATTTCTCCGGGAAGGACATGGGCTATACGTCTTCAAGATACGAAGTCAGAAGGCTGGGCAGTTAATTTTTCTGTAAGACTGTGCTATAAGAGGGAAGATAACATCAAGAGATAGACAGAAAAGAGCTTATCAGAGTGCACCATCAAGACAAGAGACAAAAGTCGTTGGAGATCCATTACAGTGGACCCAGTGATAGGCAGGGGGGGGGGGCTGAGAAGTATATATATATATATATATATATATATATATATATATATATATATATATATATATATATATATATATATATATATATATATATACATATTTATTTATTTATTGTTGTTTAACGAGAACTGCTGAGCTTCTCGCTCTGTTGTAGCCAATACCAAGTTGATCTAGGCTTTTCCTGTGTCTTTTCTGCCATTCTGAAACGTGTTGAGTTGAAGTCATGAGCTTCAGTTTCTCCAGCTTGGCTTACATTTAAAGGATCGTCACATAGGGTCCGAAGCTAGGAGTAAGAAGCGCGTGGCATACTGTGCATTCCCCGCCACCCAAGGGCTCTCCAACTATGCAGAGCTAAACTAATGTGCTCTAATTCTGGGCTCTCCCAAGGAAATTGTCACGTCCTGCACAGAGCCACTTCTCAGCTCCCCCTGCCTATCACTGGGCCCACTGTAATGGATCTCCAACGTCTTTTGTCTCTTGTCTTGATGGTGCACTCTGATAAGCTCTTTTCTGTCTATCTCTTGATGTTATCTTCCCTCTTATAGTACTGTCTTACTCTTGCACGTTTGCCTTCAACTCTGCCTTTTATTATAGTCTTCAGTAAGATCTTTTTACTTGGCCAAAATAATTTATCTGTCTAATTTTGATCTTCATTTATTCTCTTTTCATTCCTAGGTTTTCTATGACCTCTTTATTTGTTTTCTGGGGCAAAGTCTTTTACAGACAGGGGGTATGATGTGCTGGTATTGTGGGTAGTGGGTTTCCCCCCTTGCTTCACCCTAGGCCTAGTGAATTCTTGTCCATGAAAGGAGCGACCATTGCGGTGTTAGTCTCTTGGCCTAGCAAAACCTCTCATACCCCAAGATCGTTGTGCGTGGTGAAGAGCCACACCCTCCTCGAGGTAGTCCTGGTAACTGAGGGTGCGAATCCTCAGGCTAAACACAACGGATCTAGAGGAGCAAACCTCGATAATAAAACCGGTGCACTACACCGTACACGCCCTCTGTGGGTGGGAAGGAGCCAGATGGATATTGAACAGGTCTTGGGAGTGGGAACGAGTGTGGACTGCTCCCTGAAGATCGGAACCCATCGTACAGGCACAGAGACTCAGGACTTGATGATCCTATTGCCTTCAACTCTTGGTCACATGCCTAGAGCCTCGGAGAACTCGGCGTAACCAGCAGGCAATTTGGTGGCGGGGAAAGAGCACTGTGAGCCCTACCTTGGCTACGTATCACAAGGAGACGCAGAAACACCCCCTTTATCTCCCCCAGAGCTGGCACAGTACACTTCTGGCTTCTACCTGGGGCGGTAGGCAATCCACATCAAACCTGGCAGAGCAAGTCCTCCATCAGATGCGGCCGATGCTGGGCCCACTGGCGCGTGGACACGTCCCGATCCCCATCGAGACTTGCCCGGGGAGCCCACCCCGGCTCAAAAAAGCAGAGAAGGCCACTCTCCAAACCTCCGATGTCTTGCGGGCAGTGTTAGGATGTGCAAGAACATGGACAGGAAGACTCCACAACTTCCCCACTGAAGACACGCCCACGGCGACCGTTGCCTCAATTGGCTGTGTGTGGTGTACCCGGAAACGGGGCCTTCCAGTACTGAGGCACAGTTAAGTCCCCGATGTCACTTATCGGTGCAGAGTTGAGAGAGATGGCTGAGCATCACAATCCCCCCTGTGTTGCAGCATGATGAGAACCCAGCATTGCACACTGAGCTTGGGGGGATCACTTGGGCACCAGACTTAATACTGGCTCTTGACTGGATGGCCGCATGCAGGAGATTTCTGCAATGGAGGGTTGGCAGGTGGTGGGTATCTGGAAGTGGCTCTGTGCAGGACGTGAGGATTCCTTGGGAGAGCCCAGAACCAGAGCACAGCATTGTGCAAGCTCTGCATAGTTGGAGAGCCCCCTGGATGACGGGGAATGCACAGTGTGCTACCCCACCTATCCCCAACTGCTAACTTAGAACCAGAAGTGGGGTCCTCTGTATGCGTGCCAGGCCAGGATAAAATGCCTGGGAAAGAGACTGGAGCTCAGAACTCCCTAACTCAAAGCTGCAGGATGGCAGAAAAGCCATGGGAAAGACAGGGCTATTTTGAAGATAACGCAACCATATTTTCACCATACGAGCTCGGACGCCGCCTCGGTAAACAAGGTCCGCGCAGAGCAGTGACACCCCCAGGCTGCTTGCGAATAGTCTACTACTGGGAACATAAACAGATTAGGGATGAGCCCACTCTCCCGTTGAACAGGTGCTAAAGTCATAGATACTGGGCCAGAAGGTGCACCGGAAACCACAGTATCACGCAACTCGCTTTTTTTTTTTTCTATGGAGAGTACACCGCTATTTGTTTTCTTATCTTTCCATGAGACGTGCCCTATTCTTCCATATATCCAAATCTCAAAGGCCTTAATTCTTTCTTCAATTGCGTGTTTATTGTCCACGTTTCTACACCATACAGTAATGAATAATATTCAGTATATAGTATTTGATGATTCTCAGTCTGAATTTGTAAATTAGTTATTTAGATGTTAGAATCTGTCTCATGTTGTTGAATGTAGCTTTGGCCATTCCTAGTCTAGAGCAGTGGTTCTCAACGTAGTTATATTTCTAGGGGGCCACAGTAAGATGGTAAAGTACCTTTTTCCAGCTAACAGCGACTATGACGGGGGCCACAGAGTTAAATAAGGCTCAGAAGGGGGCCATGAGCTAAAATAAGGTTGAGAATCCCTGTTGCAGAGAATAAGAACTATACTAGCAAAACTCAAATACTCAATCAAAACGTACCAGTGAACCTTTACAGCATAAAGCTACAGCATATCTAGCAATGCGACAAATAAACCTTCTCATCTCCAACAAAATCTCTGCATAGTCTTAACTCAACAGCCTTCTACCAAAGGTAATGGTTCCATAACAGATCCGGCCGTAGTGGAGTGAAGTGTTGCAGCCTTCACTATACTAGGTCAAGATTTTTGAGGTGGTGTGACCAGTTCCCTTGCTCTTTGCCGTCCCTAACTTAAGGGCAGAGTTAGGTACCCATTTACAGCTGGTTAGATTGGAACGTGATGCTACCAGGTTTAGAACCGAACCTTCTGCTACCAAAATTATAACAGAAATTCTAGACATCCTCGTGCATCCTCGTGTCACCTAAACCCAACTCTCAGCTGCCTCGCTTCCCGTCTCAACTTTTCATTAAAAAAGTCAAGTACAACTCACGTAGTCTTCATGTAGGTAAATATGAAAACATCTTATAAATGTACTCAGTGCTCACCTATCACAACAAACAGTGAGCACATCGCAGATGCCAAGGGAGCAAAGCCAGCCGTACCTGCTCGTGGTGTCCCCTGCTTTTGCAAACATGTCTCTGGCGAATAACTGGCGCCAAATAACCGGTCCCCCGAGTCTAAGGAGTAAAATAATATGGATGGGGGAACCCTACAGAATTCCCGCCGAAGAGCATGCTCCCCTGTTAAGTGCGGAAACATGGGGCCCACCGGCATGTGGACAAGTGCCTAATTCCTACCAAGGGCATGCCTAGGGTACTCACCCTGGTAAAACTGAAGTCAGGGAGATAAACCCTGCAAAAAATCAGTGCGGGTGGAGCATGGTGGTCTTGCTTGACAATCCATCTAAGAGAAGGAAAACTTCACACAAACCCGAATAGGAAAGACTCGTTAGTCCGGAAAGACAGCTTTCCCAGGAAAGACAACTCTGATTGCAGACAACTGCTGCCTTGCAGGGAGGTCACGGAAAACCAAAGGCTAGGAAAGCAATCCCAAATAAATCCCTGCTAAAGACGGACGCACGGGGCAGCAAGGCGTACAACATAGTGCAACGCAAACTGCCTTGAGATGGCACGGGCTTTCGACAACAATACTAATTATCCTGACAAAAGCCAAACCTCCGAGGACAGAGTTACACAGCTTTATTTTATTTTCTTGATAGAAAGCTACAAAATTCCTTATTTTTGAGAGAAAGTAAAGGTATGCCCATAGTAGATACTGCCATACCAAAGGATTGAGAGAGTGCCATCATAACACCGATTTTCAAAAAGGGTGACAATCGACAATGTGGAAACCATAGAGGCATATGCCTTCTCAGTGTCCCTGGTAAAATCTACTCTAGAATCATAGAGCAGAGATTCCGACGCCTAGCTGAGCCACAATTGGATGAGGTCCAGTGCGGATTCCGAGGAAACCGAAGTACTCAAGACCTAATCTTCACACACAAACAGCTGAGTAAAAATGCCCTTGAGTATAAGAGTGAGATCCATCTTTGTTTAATAGATCTGGAAAAGGCGTTTGACAGGGTCCCCTGAAGCAAACTTTGGGACTGTGTGGCAAGTGTGGTAAAGTGGGATGATATAAATATTTATAGGGACTTAGTGTACTGACTGAGATCAGCTGTGAAGGTATCTGTATCTAATATGTGTAGTGTTTTACAGATAACCTTACTTACTGCCACATATTTATATCTCAGTCAGAATTATTCTGGAATATTGTGTTGGCAACGTTATATGTCTAGGGTTATGCAAATGATGAAGTGTAAGTCACCACAACAACAAACAGATAAACAATTTAATTATTCCACCACACTTGACAACACTGTGACACTCACAAACAGTCAACACTCTAGAAGACTATCTTAAAAGATTCAATGATAAATTTCAGATATATACAGATGTATTGATTTTTTCTACAATAGTGATCCTGATTCAACTACACAGTGAACCAGGCAATATTATAACATGTAATTACAAATATTATGTACACAGATATAAATGTGGTCTTTGCATTGACATACAATATTAGTAATCTATGTGTGTGTGAGTTGTGATGTGGTAATATGAGGTAATACTGGTTTTGTTCTTCAAGATAGATTCTTATTAGACATCATGACTGCATGTGTTTGTTTCTGTTGGAACTAGTATTGGAGATGTTCTCAGTTCCTGTCATTAAAACAATTAATTACCCCTCTTTAATTAATACAATTCATTTTAAGAGGAGGTGGTACAAATTGTTGAGCTCTGTTGGCCACGAAGGGCTTAACTTTCGTGATGGCGGCAGGCAAAGACTCCTCTGCTAGACTTCTTCACTGGTTCTGAAGACACCTCACTGGTTCTGAAGACACCTCACTGGTTACTACAGGGACCAAAGAATATATTGTAACCTCTGGATTCAGCAAATGCTCAGACCAGGTGCGGCTTCAATAACTAGGACCACAGTCCCTGAAACAAGAAGGATGTACCTCCTACTTCAGAACTAATTTATACTATCTGGCTAGACTGAGCACAATACATCACAAACACAGAGTTCAGAGCTTTAGTTTAACTGCTATCTTCTTCTGAAGCAGTTTACTCCAGTATTAACCTCCCTAATGGTTACTACGCCTCTGCACTTTCAGCTATAAGTCCTTCCATGTCATAAGGTAGGTGTCAGTGTACTATGTGGTAATTCCATGTAGTTTGACTTTTCTCCGACACCTTCTGTTCAGGTTGGAGCAATATATATATAGATATAGGCCTTGTCTCATGTTCGCTACTGAACTGCACATATATACAGACATAAATTATCAATGTACATTCAATTTTCATTAAAAAGAGATCAAATATTTCAACCTACCACAATTCAAGGAAATAAACACAGATACGTTGACTAGCAATGAATGTAGGCACAAATACTGGCACAAATTCCCATCTGCTTATGTTCCAGGCTTTTATTTAGCAAAAATATGAGCTGGCTTCAACGCACTGTTGCTTTATCAAGCTTATTTGAACTAGTGGTCTCGAACTAACGCTATCAATTAACTATATTAACAGACCTAACCAATCAGGCCATTTCTACCCCATCGTTTGAAAAAAAGTACTCTTACTTCCGTCTCCCTTGACAACAAAAGATAGCATTTATAGTCCGACTAATCGTGTTTAGCCTTACATATCATTCCCTCCAATCAATTCAAATGTAACTTGTGGCCTATTTCCGTACAATGGTGGTCTAAAATTCTGCCACTGAGCGACTCCGAGGATTTAGGTTGTCTGACACCCTCATTATTTTCTTTTGCCTATAATTTATTAATTCCTGGACTATTTGCGTAACACTTAACATATTCTGTGTCAGCAAGCCCTAAGGAATCCAAATATCTCAATCTAAGGGAGCTAGGTGGCTGCGTTCAAAATGTGCATTTTCTACCACCTCCTGTTCACTTCAATCCCCATGTGGTGTCTGGGTACTGTCATGTTTTCAAACGTAAATCCATCTAATGTCATCTTTCCTAATAAGCGTTTTTCAGGTTTTTTTAAAACCTAACTCTGGGAAGGGTAGTGTTTTTATCACTGTCCGTCTGAAATAAAGTTAGTGCATGTGGCCTTACACGCGTGTTATGGGTGGCATTAATATAGCGAGACGCGTGTTTAGTGTTGCTTGCGTTGCTGCCTTCAGCCCTCCCTTCTTTCCATCTTAGTCCATCTGTTCGTTCGTTTTGGTAACGTAGTATAATTAATGTTAGGATTAATTTAGGTCATTAATCACTTGTGTATCTCAAGGTTTTTCTTAGAACTGCAGTACACGTTTTATTGGGTTGTGGAAACGCATGTATTTATGCAGTGGCTTATATTTAACTATACCCACAAATTCCCCCAGGAATTTTCCATTTGTCCATTTTATACCCAATTGTTCATTGAGAAACTATACCCACAATGAACAATTGGGTATAAAATGGACAAATGGAAAATTCCTGGGGGACCTGGATTTCGCAGATGATGTAGCATTCTTAAGTTCAACACCAAGACAATCCCAAGAAGCAATAAATAATTTGTGTCATCTCTCGGTTAAAATTGGTCTCCAAATAAATGCCTCTAAAACTAAAGCTATGAACTTTTCTAACGAGACCTTTGATATCATCTTGAACGGGGAAAAACTACAGAAAGTTGAAAGTTTCAATTATTTAGGCAGTAAAATGACTCAGGATGGTGACACAACAAGAGAAATCCATACTAGAATTGCTTTGGCAGCTAGCGCCTTCAATAGATTATCTAACATTTGGAAATTACGATCATTGAATATACATACCAAGCTTCGTCTGTTTAATTCAAATGTTATCTCAGTGTTAACATACGGCTGTGAGAGTTGGAAAATAACAAAATCATTGGAGAACAAGCTGAATACATTCGAGAACAAATGTCTTAGAAACTCATGAACATCAGTTGGAAAGAATTCAAGACTAATCGACAAATAAGAGAAGACTCTAGGCAGAAATATGTCTCCGACTATATAAGGAAAAGACGATGGTCATATATCGGTCATGTCCTACGAATGCAAAACAACAGAATACCACTACAGGCGCTCACTTGGGTTCCTGAGGGTAAGCGAAAAAAAGGAAGACCAAAAGAAACACTCAGAAGAACAATAATAAGAGAAGGAAGAACGTTGGGCCTAAATAATGTGCAAGAGCTAAGAGGAGTGGCGTCACAACGAACAACCTGGAGAGCACTGGTTTCTGCCTTATGCGCCGTGTTTGGCGCTTAAAGAATTTATTATTATTATTATTATATTTAACGTGGAAACGTTACAATTTGCAGACGAAGCATAAAACAAAGGGGATTTCGAGTACTGTCATTGTGACAGCACTGTTCTTTACCATTCTTCTTCCTTTTATAGAATTTATTTGTTAGGCTTTACATTTACTTTTTAATTTATATATGTGGATTAGAATTTCTCACGACAAATCCTCCCCTCTTAAAACAGACGTTATATGTCAGTCTATAATTCTATATACACATAGAGAAATTTATTATTATTTCTGGGGCTTACGGTGATTCTCATCACACGGATGGCGGCTTAAAAAAATCCGCTCCCAGATTTGTTTTTCCACTTATATACTCTATGCTAAACTCAAATGGCTGTAGCAATAATGACCAACGGAGTAATCTAGTGTTCTCATGCCTAGCTTGTGCTAGAAACGACAAGGGTTTGTGATCCGTTTGCAACTTAAATGCCTTCCCATACAGATAAATATTGAATTTCTTTATCGCCCATATTACTGCAAGACATTCTTTTTCGCTAGTTGAGTAGTTGGTTTCAGCTTTATTCAACTTTCTGCTAGCATATGCCACTGGGCTTAATTCCCCATCCAATGCATCTGATTTCTGTAGCAGAGTTGCACCTAACCCAATATTACTGGCATCAGTCCTTACTACAAATTCCTGACTTAAGTCAGGTAGTTTCACAATAGGTTTACTTGTGAGCTTTTCCTTCAATTCTTGGTAAGCCATTTCACATTGTGGTGTCCATGTAATTCGATCTGGGTGTCCTTTACGTGTCAAATCCGTTAACGGTGCACATATGGAATTAAAGTTTTTGATATACTTTTGGTAGAAACCACATAATGAGACAAAGGATCTCACGTCTTTCTTGGTTTGTGGTCTCGGGGCTTTCTTTAGTTTTTCTAAATTTTTTGGGTCAGGGGTCATGTTTCCCTGATAAACTGTGTGTCCCAAAAATTCCAATTCTTTACATCCAACGCAACATTTGGTTGGTCGGGCTGTTAAATTCGCTTCCCTAAGTCGATTAAACAGCATGTTCAGAGAGTCAATGTGTTCCTCAAAGGTTTCTGTTGCTATAAGGATATCATCCATGAAATTTGTAATGCATGGGGTATTCAGAGGGTCCAATAATTTTCTCATCATTCTAGAGAAGACACTAGGTGCATTCTTCAATCCAAATGGCAATCTGTTAAACTCATAGTGTCCTTCTGATGTACTAAAAGCTAGATATGGTCTAACCTCAGGCTTTACTGGAATTTGATAGTATCCTTTACTCAAATCCACTTTTGAGAAATACTTAGCTTTATTTAGTCTGGCAAACAACTGATTTGTATCCGGCAATGGATCCACTTGTCCTTCTGTAATAGCATTCAGTCTTCTGTAATCTATACAGAGTCTATGTTCTCCAGAGGGTTTCCTTAAAAGTACAACACTGGAACTATACGAAGATTCACTGTGTGAAATAATTCCTTCCTTCAACAAATAGTCTATCTCTTCCTTCAAAGCTTTTTCCTTAGCAAAAGGAATCGAATAAGGCTTCATACAGACAGGTGTGGGGTCTATCAGTTTCATATCATATTCCAATAAGTTTGTATGCCCCGGTCGATCTGTTAACACCTCTGTATGATTATCTAGAACCTGTTGCACTCTCTCCTTCTGATTTTTCGTTAAATGCGTACTGATTTTCACCTGTGCCGCTGTCTCACAGGGGTGTAATGGATATTCAAATGATGAAAGTGGTTCCTTCTTCATCTCCATTGCAATGGACAAGGTTAGCAAGTGTGTCTCTTCCTGATGTTCTCTTTCCAAATATTTCTTCAGGAGATTCACATGATAGATTTTTTCTTTCCCCTTCTTATCTATCTTATAATTGGTTCTAGACACCTTCTCTAGAACTGTATATGGACCTTGCCATCCAATTTGTAACTTATTCTGATTTCCGGGCAAAAGAAGCAGTACCTTCTCTCCCACAGCCAAATCTCTGTCTTTTGCCTTCCTGTTATAATAAGCAGCATGTTTCTTCCTGGCTTGTTTCAAATTTTCATTGGCAAGTTTCCAGCCAGTTTTTAAACGAGTGGTCAGCTCATTTACATATTGGTATGAGGATGTAATATTTTCCTCTGCTTTTTCATCCGTCCACGTTCTTAACAGTGCTTCAAGTGGACCTTTTATTGGCCTTCCAAACAATAATGTTGCCGGGGCCATACCGGTTGAACTATGGGGTACCTCCCGATAAGCAAAGAGGGCGGCGTGAAGGTACTGATCCCATGTATCTGGTTTTTCGTGTGCCAACTTTCTCAGGATTGACATCAAGGTGCCATTAAATCTTTCCACTTGGCCGTTCCCTTGGGGATGATACACACTACAATGGTAGTGTTTGGCCTGGAAGATCCTGAAAACTTCTTCAGTTAGTTTCCCCTTGAACTGAGAGCCATTATCAGTCAAGATTTGATTGGGAAAACCTAACCTTGTGAAAATTGTGAGTAATGCCTCTGCCACATGTTTAGAATCAATCGATGACAGGGCTACCGCCTCTCCCCACATAGAACAAGTGTCCACCAGAGTCAGAATGTAGCTGTTCCTTCTCTTAGTTCGAGTGAGAGGTCCCACAAGATCCACGGCAACTCTCTCAAAGGGTGTTCCCACTATGGGCATTTCTCCCAGAGTTGCTGGTGCAGTCCAATGCTTAGGTGCTACTCGTTGGCACTCTGGACAGGATTTTACATATCGTTTGATATCTTCAGTTATTCCTGGCCAGAAATAGTGACAAGCTATTCGCTGTCCTGTTGCGCTGATCCCCATATGACCACTGAAGGGAATCGCGTGCCCTAGTTCCAACACTTTAGTCCTATATGAAGTGGGAAGGACCAGCTGTCCGTGACCAACTGATTCAGATTCAGCCTTCCTATAAATCAGATTGTTCTTCATATAAAATTCTCCCTTGCCTGGAGGTGTATGTGATTTGGGCAACTTCTTGAAACACGGCTTGAGTGTTTTGTCCTCCGCCTGTGCCTTTCTCATCTCATCTGGATGAGTATTTATTGGATTATCCTCCTCCTTTTTAGACTGTGATCTGGTCTGCCCTGTTGCCAATATCACAGGTCTCTTGGGATTCTCCAAGAAGACATATCTACACCCCAATATCAGAGGGTAGATTGGCTCATTTATCACTGCTGCTTTTATGATTCCTTCCACATATCGCGTTTTCACCTTTATCCGGGCGACGGGAAGTGTCATGGTAGCTACATCCTTGGTTGCAGTTTGAATCTCCACTGTTTCTGTGGTGTATTGATCCGCCTGCACCAGGTGAGAACTCACAACGGAATCGTAATCTAAACCGGTATCATATAAACATCTTATAGTGACACCATTACAAATGACATCTTCATACACTGGGGGATGGTATGGTTCCTGTAGTTCTGCAGGTTTGACCGTTTTTTCCTTTTTTCCCAGATGTCATAGCAGCACAATGAGGAGGTTTCCTTCTACAATGGTCAGTGTCATGATTGTTCATCTTACAATTTTTACACCACCTTTTCCCTTGGTTGAAAGATTTTCTTTCATCATATTTCCTTTCATCGAATTGTGGGTTTTTATTTTTTATTGTCATACCGTGGCCTATCAAATTGGTGCTTACCTTTGTTATGATCCCTAGGATCAAATTTATTAAAGTTCTGTGGTGCCCTAAAATTTTCCACCTGTTTCTTTTTATTACCTGATACTTCTGCTTGAGCCGCCTGATACCTTTCTGCAACAGTTAGCAACTCACCCAGTCTCTCTGCACCTTGTTCCATGAGAAACTTTCTCAGGTCTGGAGCCATGGACTCTCTTAATTGTTCTATAAGGACCATTTCCTTAAGATCTTGGGTTTTCCCCAGAGAAGTCCATTTCTCCAAGTATGTCTCTATCCGTGCAGAGAACTGGTGATAGGTTTCACCTGACAGTAGTTTAGCATTCCTAAATTTTTTTCTGTAAAATTCTGCGTTCTTTTCATATCTTAACAAAAGAGCCTGCTTTAGCATGTCATAATTTTCCTGATCATCTCTGTGCATTTTGGCAAAAACTTCATAAGCTGCCCCACGAAGTCCTTGAGATAACTTTAAGCTCCACCTTTCTCTCTCTAACCCATATGTGGTAGCTAATAATTCGTATCTATTTATATAGCTCTCAATATCATCGTCTTTCTCAACAAAATGATCTAAATGAAAGTTCATAGCTGAGGTTGAGGCTCCCTGAGTAGCAGTAGCATCAGAGGCAAAGGGACTGGCACCATTTTCAGGAGCATGGCCCTGAAACTCAAACTCCCTTAGTCGTAGCTCATGTTCCCTTTGTAATCTCTTCTCCTCCTTTTCTGCTTCCCTCTCTGCAGCTAATCGTCTTTCCTCGGCTTCCCTTTCTGCAGCTAATCTCTTCTCTTCCCTTTCTGCCTTTTGTTCTTCTAATTGGAGCCTCTTAATCTCCCTATCAGCCTCCAATGCTTTAGCCTCTTTGTCAGCCTCAATCTGCAACCTCTTAATTTCTTTTTCAGCCTCTAACCTTCTTTCGGCCTCAAACCTTCTTTCTTCGCGTTCAATAAATTTGTCACATTCAGTAGTGACATAGGTAATCATAACTTGCCGAGTTGTGATGTGGTAATATGAGGTAATACTGGTTTTGTTCTTCAAGATAGATTCTTATTAGACATCATGACTGCATGTGTTTGTTTCTGTTGGAACTAGTATTGGAGATGTTCTCAGTTCCTGTCATTAAAACAATTAATTACCCCTCTTTAATTAATACAATTCATTTTAAGAGGAGGTGGTACAAATTGTTGAGCTCTGTTGGCCACGAAGGGCTTAACTTTCGTGATGGCGGCAGGCAAAGACTCCTCTGCTAGACTTCTTCACTGGTTCTGAAGACACCTCACTGGTTCTGAAGACACCTCACTGGTTACTACAGGGACCAAAGAGTATGTTGTAACCTCTGGATTCAGCAAATGCTCAGACCAGGTGCGGCTTCAATAACTAGGACCACAGTCCCTGAAACAAGAAGGATGTACCTCCTACTTCAGAACTAATTTATACTATCTGGCTAGACTGAGCACAATACATCACAAACACAGAGTTCAGAGCTTTAGTTTAACTGCTATCTTCTTCTGAAGCAGTTTACTCCAGTATTAACCTCCCTAATGGTTACTACGCCTCTGCACTTTCAGCTATAAGTCCTTCCATGTCATAAGGTAGGTGTCAGTGTACTATGTGGTAATTCCGTGTAGTTTGACTTTTCTCCGACACCTTCTGTTCAGGTTGGAGCAATATATATATAGATATAGGCCTTGTCTCATGTTCGCTACTGAACTGCACATATATACAGACATAAATTATCAATGTACATTCAATTTTCATTAAAAAGAGATCAAATATTTCAACCTACCACAATTCAAGGAAATAAACACAGATACGTTGACTAGCAATGAATGTAGGCACAAATACTGGCACAAATTCCCATCTGCTTATGTTCCAGGCTTTTATTTAGCAAAAATATGAGCTGGCTTCAACGCACTGTTGCTTTATCAAGCTTATTTGAACTAGTGGTCTCGAACTAACGCTATCAATTAACTATATTAACAGACCTAACCAATCAGGCCATTTCTACCCCATCGTTTGAAAAAAAGTACTCTTACTTCCGTCTCCCTTGACAACAAAAGATAGCATTTATAGTCCGACTAATCGTGTTTAGCCTTACATATCATTCCCTCCAATCAATTCAAATGTAACTTGTGGCCTATTTCCGTACAATGGTGGTCTAAAATTCTGCCACTGAGCGACTCCGAGTTTTTAGGTTGTCTGACACCCTCATTATTTTCTTTTGCCTATAATTTATTAATTCCTGGACTATTTGCGTAACACTTAACATATTCTGTGTCAGCAAGCCCTAAGGAATCCAAATATCTCAATCTAAGGGAGCTAGGTGGCTGCGTTCAAAATGTGCATTTTCTACCACCTCCTGTTCACTTCAATCCCCATGTGGTGTCTGGGTACTGTCATGTTTTCAAACGTAAATCCATCTAATGTCATCTTTCCTAATAAGCGTTTTTCAGGTTTTTTTAAAACCTAACTCTGGGAAGGGTAGTGTTTTTATCACTGTCCGTCTGAAATAAAGTTAGTGCATGTGGCCTTACACGCGTGTTAGGGGTGGCATTAATATAGCGAGACGCGTGTTTAGTGTTGCTTGCGTTGCTGCATTCAGCCCTCCCTTCTTTCCATCTTAGTCCATCTGTTCGTTCGTTTTGGTAACGTAGTATAATTAATGTTAGGATTAATTTAGGTCATTAATCACTTGTGTATCTCAAGGTTTTTCTTAGAACTGCAGTACACGTTTTATTGGGTTGTGGAAACGCATGTATTTATGCAGTGGCTTATATTTAACGTGGAAACGTTACAATTTGCAGACGAAGCATAAAACAAAGGGGATTTCGAGTACTGTCATTGTGACAGCACTGTTCTTTACCATTCTTCTTCCTTTTATAGAATTTATTTGTTAGGCTTTACATTTACTTTTTAATTTATATATGTGGATTAGAATTTCTCACGCCAGCAAGGAAGAACATTCCAGCACCTCTGATTCATGCTATACAGAGCTTCTACAAGTCTTGCAGAAATTATGTGAGGACAACAAACCATAAGTCAGAAGAGTTCAGGACCACCACTGGTGTAAGACAAAATGATATCCTGTCACCGTATCTTTTCATACTCCTCATGGCATGTAAGGAGAGAACAAGAAAGTATTCAGTGGGGTACTGGAAGATGAGACAGGTCTGTATTTCAGAGCTGGCGTTTGCTGATGATGTTGCCCTGATTGCTAAATCAGAGGCACATCTCCAATCCAACCTGCAAGTCTGGAAGGAAGAGCTGGAGAAGAGAGGGATGGTCATAAGCAGCTCTGAAATAAAATTCATGGTGATATCACGTGAGGAAAGAAGACATCAGATTAAGCTGGGAGAACAGGTCCTGGAGCAGGCCGACCACTTTAAATACCTCGGAGCTATTATAGACCGAAAAGGAGGCATCAAAGAAGAGTTAGCCACTCGAAAAGCAGCAGCTGGGAGACTTTTTCAGGCCATAAATCGAGGATTCCTCAGCAAGAGAGAGGTTAGTAAGAAAACGAAGATGGCTGTATACCGCTCCACCTATGTCCCAGACTTGACATATGGATGCGAGTCATGGGCAATGACTACAACCCACAAAAGCCAGATACAAACCTCAGAAATGAGGTATCTGAGAAAGGTGGTTGAAGTAACAAGAAGAGACATGGTCCGCAACCAGACGATACGTCAAGGCCTAAAATCCCACCCCCTGCAGACCCAAGTAGAACAGTCCCAACTAAGATGGTATGGCCATGTCTGCAGAATGGGAGAAGATCGGCAACCACGACAAGCATGGAAAACAAAGAACCAGGGATCCAGACCCCCAGGACGACACAGAGTCTGCTGTGAGGACAACATTAGACAATCTTTGAAGGACCGAGAACTAGAATGGAACCAGGCCAGGTGTTACTGTTGTGTTTTACTTTATATTACTGACTTTCTGACAATAGTGTTGTCAGACCTGTCGGGCTTACTGTCAGTGGCCGACATATTGTTTGGTTACGCGAATGTTTGTAAGCCGTTTCTTTGGCTTGGTTAAAGGTGATAAGACGAACACAACTGTAACGTTTGGGTCATAAGACTGACCAACTTGAAAGTAATGTATACTGGACCCATGTAGAACATCAATCACGATACGATTTATTATACGAAAGGACATCGACGTTGACATCATATGCAGGTATAGTGGATCATCAATATGGTTTCATGGCAAATACATTGGTATAGATAACAATCAACAATATGGCCGTTGATTGACAGCACTGGAACGTTACGACTTCAAGGTTAACGGCTTGATAGAATATATTGGTCTATCGAACTGACCGTTCATCTTCTTTACTTATATATATATATATATATATATATATATATATATATATATATATATATATATATATATATATATATATATATATATATATATGTGTGTGTGTGTGTGTGTGTGTGTGTGTGTGTGTGTGTGTTGATCCGAACATCAATCCATTCCTGATGCTAGAGGGACGCACTAACCGCTTGATACAAGAATCAAGCTGAAGCTTACGTTGCACTGCAGGAGGTCAAGCATCTGAGGCGAGATACTTAAAAACGAGCCGTTTTCTGGCTAAACATTTATACTGATACGATTCTTGGCAAAGTACTTCAAGAATGGCTTCTTCATCTTTCAAGTAATTATAATATTATCATCCGCATGTCTTCCCTAGACTTAGGGCAAGCACATGAAAATCACGTCTATCATAGATGGCTAATATCGGGATCTGCCTCCTGCATCACAGCTGGATGGCAACAGATCGACGCAACCAACCGCGCCATTCCGTTCAAATATCGTGCACGGCGGCACGCAAATAAAATCAACAACACCTAGCTGATCTTCGTCCTTATCAAAAATATCGCAGTTAGAAATGCCTAGGACATGTGTGAACAGTGCTAATAATTTCTGTTATATATGTGGTGAGGTGACATTTGTATCACAAAAACGAAATATAACTAAAGTGATTAAGAAGGCGTACAGTTTGTATTTTGGCTGCAGAATAGGAGATCAAGATAAGAGCTGTGCGCCAGACATATGCTGCAATACATGTGCAGCACTGAAGAGTGGAGGCTTTTCATTGATTCATCCAAGACGAGTCTTAAAGCTGTTTTGTTGAATAATGGTAATGTGTTACCGTCAATTCCAGTTGGTCACGCAGTTCATATGAAAGAAACTTATGAAAACATTAAGCAGCTTTTGAAGTGTATAAACTACGATCATCATCATTGGTCACTTTGCGGTGACTTAAAAGTGGTCGCTCTTTTGCTTGGACTACAGGGTGGATACACCAAGTACTGTTGCTTTCTCTGTGAGTGGGATAGCCGTGCACGAAGTGACCATTACATCAGAAGACATTGGCCAATCAGGCAAGCTATGCCTTTTGCAGTCCCAATGATTTGGAGAGAGCCCACTGATCATCTCAACAACTGTTACTTTTGCATGGTCCCTCCAATTGGGAAAGGCATATCAAAGAAGAAAAAATGGACTCTGGAATATCCAAACATCCCCTCTGCAATACGTCCGGTACCACATGGCGATGACCTACCAGTTCCCAAAGTGCCAGAATCATTTTCAGCTGCTTCCACTGATGAAGAAGAGGACATTGGTGGTCCTGAACCATCAACCTCAAGCGACCCAGATTTTGAGCAAACTACATCCACTAAACCACACTTAATAACCCAAGGTGAACTGAATGATCTTGTAAGAGATCTGAATTTACCGAAGAACAAGGCGGAGCTTTTGGGTTCCAGATTGCAACAGTGGACCTGGCAAAGGGGCGACCGACCCCAACCAGGCGCGTCCACAGGTGGCGGATAGTGGAACGACCTCCAGATATGGTGTGTCAACTGCGAATTAAGTCAGCATTGCTAGACGAATAAGCAGTCGCGGACCAAACGGCGATGTCCTCCCAGCAGGACAGAGAGGGGTAACAGGTGGCACTGATACCCCCACTGAAATCCCCCATATGTCCTATGACGGGTGCATCAAGCGAGTAAGAGCCGCTATAAGCTCTAGCCACGGGATGGTAAACCTCGGTAAACAAACCAACTGCTGCCTTGCAGCTACCACCGGGAGATGGAAAGGCTATGGGAGACAACCCTGAACAACAAACACAACCCGGCCTGCCGAAGACGGAGTGTGTCAGCTACGGCGCAGACAACGGGAAAAATTAGGACACACACGCTTTTGCGGTATGGAGTCATGCGACAATCTCGACTTACGTCATGGCGTCGCTCCTATCAGCTACAACCGGGGAGGAGCGGAGCCGGGCCCCTAGCTTCGAAAGGGCCCACCCAAGCAACCGGTGCCTTTGCCAACCAAATGGTTGGGGGAAGGCAAAGTAGAGCAACTGACCACCAAAAGGTGATGAGCTCCAGCAGAAGCTATGGGGCTGCCGCGCCGACCTGGAAAAGATTGTGGACTTCGTCTTAGCGACAGGCCTGCAGATTTAGCATGACTACAAACCGAACGCAGAAGAAGAAGAAGAAGAAGCAACAGTGGAATCTCCTGGCAGAAGATGTTACAATTTCTGTGTATAGGAACCGCCAGAAGCCGCTTATTACATTCTTTTTCAAAAAGGGTGACCTTTCTGCGTGCCACAACATTTCTGGTTTAATGGCAGCCCTCAAAATCAATTACATACCTGAAGAGTGGAGGCTTTTCATTGATTCATCCAAGACGAGTCTTAAAGCTGTTTTGTTGAATAATGGTAATGTGTTACCGTCAATTCCAGTTGGTCACGCAGTTCATATGAAAGAAACTTACGAAAACATTAAGCAGCTTTTGAAGTGTATAAACTACGATCATCATAATTGGTCACTTTGCGGTGACTTAAAAGTGGTCGCTCTTTTGCTTGGACTACAGGGTGGATACACCAAGTACTGTTGATTTCTCTGTGAGTGGGATAGCCGTGCACGAAGTGACCATTACATCAGAAGACATTGGCCAATCAGGCAGTCATTGCAGCCTGGCAGTAAGAACGTTGAGAACCCAGCACATGTCGACACCAGCAAGATTTTGTTGCCACCCTTGCACATTAAGCTGGGTCTCATGAAAAACTTTGTCAAGGCAATGGAGAAAACAGATGAGGCTTTCAAATACCTCATCAGAAAATTTCCAAGACTGAGTGAAGCTAAAATAAGAGAGGGAGTATTTGTTGGTCCGCAAATTCGAAAACGTCTTCATGATGACGAGTGTCTTCGTGTGTTGTATTGCAAGGAAAAAGCAGCATGGCTAGCATTTAAGTCAGTGGTGGACAACTTTCTTGGAAACAACAGATCTGATAATTACAATGAAATTGTAGAAAATCTCCTTCTGAAGTATAAAAGTCGTGGCTGCAACACGTCTTTGAAAATTCATTTTCTGGATTCTCATCTGGATTTCTTTACGTCAAACTGTGGAGCGGTCAGTAATGAGCATGGTGAACGATTTCACCAGGACATTGCTGCTATGGAGACAAGGTATCAAGGCAATTGGAGCCCTTCAATGCTTGCTGATTACCGTTGGACTGTGACAAGAGACACCTCATCGATTGACTACAAGAAGCAAGCAAAGAGAGCTCAAACATCGAATGAATAATGACGGAATGGGTTCAAATGTGCCTTTTTAAAACATGATATGTGAACTTTAAATAATGTTTTTATTTTTTCTATCATTTTATGTTGAAATATCAATTAATTGAGTATGTAACCACAATTTTTATAATGCTAAAGTAGAAAGACTAGCTGTTCACCCCATAGAATTAAACAAGCATACATTATTTGTATTACTGTAATGTAAATTCATCATTTAAAAAAAAACCAGAGCCAATTGGTGAATTTCATTATGATATTTGAAATCAGCATGTCAAAGTCAAATAGAAATGGTATATTTAATTTCTGGTACAAATAACTTGAAAATTTGTTGACTAGTGTAATCAAACATACAATCAACTTAGATACACTCAAAAGTGCGTCTATACTAGACCCACGTGTGAGGATCAAAAACACCTAATTCCCCCGCGAATATAACCTAACAGTTTTCATCGACCCCCCCTCCCCCCCCTTTCCCCCCCCCCTCCCCGCGAAAAGATCAAAGATTTTTTTCGAATAAAAACAGTGAGGTCAAGCAAGTGCCATGAAGTTAAACAACAGATAACTATGACCAATAAATGTTAAGTTAATAGAAAGAAAATAATAAGAGTTGGATGGAAATATGGAAGGAGAATAAAACAGCCATTGCAAACAAAAGATGAAAAGTAAAGAGACATAAATCAACTATGTGCTAAATATGAAACAACAAAAGGAATGACAAGAAATGGAGAATGATCATAAAAGGTGAAACAATTGAAATAATGATAAAACATGTCAACAATTTTTTTTTTTTTTTAATGAGATGTGAATCGTTTGTGTAAAACGTAAGTGTGGAAAACCAAAGGAAACAAAATTCAATCCTCAAAAAAAAAAAAAAAAAAAAAAAAAACACTAGAAGAAAACAACACATCCTAAACAAGGAGAGTTATGAGAAATAAATACTAGGTAGACTAGTTATACTAATAAGTGCTAAGTATGATGAAATAACTACGCGCACAAAGCAGGCGCTAATATTGCGCCACCACATAAAAATTATGGTGTAAGTAATGTATAGCACATGTGCAGCTAAAGTGAAAATCTGAAACATTGGAAACGTGCCATATGAACAATTCATCATTAAAATATTCGCATTGAAAAAATATGATAACTAAGTGTTCCGTAACTAAACGTTCCGTTCTAATAAAAATTTCAGTATTTAAGCACTCGCGGAAAAGTTTAATAATGTTCCGTTCGAAGTAAAATGTTATTGATCAATCACTCGCGAAAAGTTCCATGGCGACAGTTCTACACCAATGATATAATAATGTGCTAATAGGACAATCAATGAGAATAAATCAGAAATCGGCAGAAAAAACACCATAATGAAATATGATAACATAGTCATAACAGTCTAGTCAGTAAATAATGTGGACAAAATAGTCAATCAGTTGCGAATATGAATATGTCATATACACAAGCGAGGTTATCGCGAGAAAAGTAATACTTGGTGACATCAAAATAAAATCAGAAGTACAATACTGATGATGTAGCAGCTAGATGGCGGTAAAAGTCACTGAGTGTAACGATCCGGCGTCTCGGAAGATGCTTGTGGACATCGAGACAGAAGGTCTGCCATTACATTGTTGGAACCCCGGATTGCTTGTACGGTAAAATGGAACGGCTGTAAGGCGATTGCGTAACGTGTAGATTTAGAGCTCTTTAAGTCCTTGCTCTGTAGTACAGTAAGCGCTCGCTGATCAGTCTCAATGATAAAATGTGCTCCGAGCAGAAAACGATGAAGTTTGAGTACTGACCAGACCATGGCTAATAACTCACGGTCGATCACAGAGTAGCGTTGTTCCGCTGCAGTCAACTTCCTGGAGACGTACATCACTGGGTGTAGAGTTCCAGAATAGATCTGCATCAGCGAAGCTCCGATTCCCATCTGCGATCGTCCCTGCGAATTATCAAACGAAAATTTTGTGTTTGGTAACCGCAAAATAGTAGCAGATTCAAATATTAACATTATTTTTACCGAAGGTGGCCTGGCAAACTTGGGACCACCGCAACATGTTAGGCGAACCCTCCTTCAACAAACTAGAAAGAGGCGAAGAAGAACAGGTAGCAATATGACAAATATAGAGATAACAAGTGAAGAAAGCCGGAACAGACAGGATATCTGAAAATAAAGAAATGCTAATATGCAAGACATAGATGAAATCAAGCACAAAGAAGTATCGGCAATAGAGAAGAGACAAGTACAAAACATCCCGAAAAGAATGAAGAAGAACGCACCCACAAACGCAACTATAAAGTGCGTGGTGCAGAGTTTTGTACGAGTTGCACGTCTAGAGGATGGTGTGCAAAAAGCGAGCCATGTTTGAATTTAACAGCTCTGTGAGCGTCACAATAGTTAGCAAAGCGGACAAAAGCAAGCTGGTGATAAGAATTTCGAAGTTCGAACATGCGAACAAATTCAACACGTCCGACATGCTGAAATAATTTCCTATATGCATACCAAGTTGTATGAGATGGGATGTTGCGCACCAGAACAGTGCGATTCAGTGAAATATGATCTCGGCCAGATCGTAACTGAGCACGAGAATCATTTAATTTATTATGTGTTGTGCGAGCTAAGCGCGAAGAGGAATTTTTTCGTACATGTAGCTCCTTGCAAATCGTAAGGGCTGGACAATCATGGTTATACTTGTGATCATCCGGACTAGTATGATTATCAACAACTCCCAAATGAGCAGATTGCACATGTCGTAGATCATCATCATCGGGTGAAGCCCAATGCTTGTCAATCTGACATGTCGTATCTTTCATGTCAACAGTTGTAGTACCACCAACACGATCATCATGACTATCACTATAACAATTTTTCTCATGAAGTTTGGTCTCATGGAAAAACCTCATCTGTTCACATCCCGTTAGGGCGCCTTGGTTACTATTATCATTTTCTTGTGGTGGACATTTTGCCGTAGTGACATACCTAACATTGGCCTTACGCCAAGATCCCCCATCATGAAAGTCAGAACGGCTCGACAGGAAACCCTGGCATAGGAATCCTGACGAGGAAAATTATATTTACCTCGGAATGATCGACTATCACCTCGTTGAAACTGAATTTTAGCATTGACTGCTTGGGGTCGAATACAACCCATATGGAAACGATGTGTATCTTTACTAAGTGTAGCACTTGAAATGCTATGCTTCTTCACAAAGTCGTTTGGGTATGGAGAAATATCACGGCAACCCAATTTCACACCGAAACCAACTCCACCTGACGGCAATACATGATTCTGTGATATAATATCTAACAAAACATCTACCCTTCGATGTAATTTAACAATCTCTAAATCTTCAACTTTGTGTTCTGCAACAGCAGTTTGAGTCAGTCGTTCAATTTCTATAGAGTGTCTACTGAAACATTCCACATTTTTGGCCTTTTCTTGTTCAAGTTCCAGTTTGAGTGCCTCAATAGCGCTATAGTGGCTATTCATAAGCTCATCAACCTTCTCGGGAAATACTGTTTGTTTCTCTTCAATTTGGTGATGTATATTTGCATTCTCATTTAATAGAGCACAAATCGTGCCCGTCTTTGAATCTTCACGTCTCTGGGCCTCAACTTTGAATTTCTCATAGCCTATTTTTACCTGTTCTAGCTCACCAGTAAGAGCCTTTTCCTTACATCGATGTTCGTCCTTTATCTGATTCTCATGAACATTGTCGTCGAGTATAGCGTGTCGTACGTTTTTTAATACATGACCATGTTGTACATGGATGTATCGTCCCAGAAAAAGACGAAAATCCACACGCAGTAAATCTGCTAGTTCCTTAGCAATGAACATATGATAAACAGAATGAAAATGAAAATTCGCAAAATCCCCTAGATCTGATGCCGCCTGACATAAGAAACGGTCCATTACAAATTCTTCAAGACCTGGGCCTTGAAATCCATACTCTTCACCCTCCTGGAGAAGATCCTCCAGAGTAGACATAATGAAAGGCTGTATAAGACTTACTTAGTCCTTACACGTCTATATTAGTCAATGTGTACCACCTAATGAATGAGTGATAGGTTCTTGTCCACGGAACTTATATTAAAACTCCTTTAATTACAGGAATGGTAATATTATCATATAATTAATAACACTAGTTGTCGTGAAACGAGTGTATGTAAACCCACTTCTTAGTTTAATCATTATGTCGGGATACAAATTTGCCCCAGCCAATCAACGCACAGTCGCTGAGCCAGAATAAATTACACGAAGTTACGCCAGGAAAAACTTAATCCCTGTTTTTCGGATGTCGGTGGCGGCCATCTTGTCACCCAATATGGCGGAAAAAACAGAATAAAATTAGGCTGTACGGAGCATGGTACTAAACCGCATTTAGCCAATCAGCTTGCCACGCCGAGAACCAACCAAAAGCTTTCCTTAAGCAGTAGAAGTTACCTCATTTACCTATATATACGGGAGAGATTTTATTAAAAACAGGCACCCACCAACACGAAGCCAGATAGACGACCGACTGAAGAAGAGGAGCTGTCAACCTTGATTTATTGTTTACCTGCGTGCATTGACCTGGCAGACTGCTTCGCTAGTCGAGTCACTGGCCTGTTTAAATCTTAGAGGGTAAATATATATTTACTATAACTTGTAGGAAAATAGGCCTACAGCAGATATATAATGTTTGTATTTGTTGTGTGTCATTTATACTACCTGCACCTGTATATATTTAATATAAATTGTTTCAATATGAACGTTTCAGGTTACTGATTGTATCTTGGGAAATTAGGCATATTGATTGTATTTCCTGATATGATTGATGAAGACGAAGACTAATAGGACTCATACTTCAATCTATTGTCTCCTATAACTTCAATCTATTGTCTCATATAAAACCAACTGAAATGTAACCAAAACAGTCCTTGTTAGGACTTAATCTATTGTCCCATCTAACTCCAATCTATTGTCTCATATAACTCCAACCTGATATATCACCAAACAGTCCTCGTTTCATATACTCCTATCACTAGAACACAACAATATTGTTAGGATATATGTTGCCATCCAGGATAGCACTTGTCAGAGAGGGCCTGGTATATTATAGGGGGAAGGACATTGTTGTATCACACCTATGTGTACATATTATTGGATGTATTCATGTATTGAATTTATATTATGGGATGTATTCATGTATTGGATGTATTCATGTATTGAATTTATATTATTGGATATATTCATGTATTAATTTATCAGAAAGAATGTTTTGCAAGTAGACACATGTCTTGTCTCGCTATTGCTAAATCATACTGAGCCATGTTGTCATTCATCCTACATGCAGACACCTGAGACACGCTCATCTCATATACAATAGAAATAGGTGGGCTTGAGGACAGAAATTAGCCTCTATTTTTACTTGTTACAGGTTTTATTCGTGTCATCAAACCTGAGGTCGTATGTCCAGTCAATCCAGCTGCCTGGAACTTCACAAGAGCACAGAGATTGTACCTGAGCTACATCTTTAGTCCCCTCAGTCTTGGGTGGGCTAACGAAACAATCATCAGCGGGTGTTGTGTGCAAGAAATTACGGACAGAACTTTTGAGAGATGAGTACACATTAGTACCATTTCCGTCGGCAATTGTGAGCATTTAAGTCTATGAAGAAAACGTGAATTAGCATAGTAAGAGACAAACAGCATAGCTGATAAAGTTTATATATTTAATTAACAGCACAGCTGATACAATTACTATATTTAATTAACAGCACAGCTGATACATTTACTATACTTAATTAACAGCACAGCTGATAAACATTTATTTCCTATAATTGGAAAACTTGTTGTAATATATATATATATATATATATATATATATATATATATATATATATATATATATATATATATATATATATATATATATATATATATATATATATATATATATATTTGTAAATCATTTGTAAACTTACAAATCCATTACATTCCATCTTCCTACATCCATCTTTCAGCTTAAGAGTAGATAGTGTATATACTAAATAAATAATAGGGAAATTGTATTTGAACGACTTATCAATTTTTTTATAATTGTTAAGTAAAATCTGTTTCCTTTTTTTTTAAATATCACAGTTAGTTACACAGCGGGGGTGACAATTTATGTCTGTCTCCTCTCCACTAATGTTTCGAGATCAGATCATTCACAGCCGTAACTAATTTGTGATACCAGTAGTTCTCTCAGACACTGGGACTTCACCATTTTCTGCAGAAATTCTATTTCTGACATTGTCAGTACTATATTGATCCTAGAGCCAATAAAAACCTCACGCCACACTGGGGGCTCTTTCCTGGGATATTTCTATATACCTTGAGCCATACTTAGTCTATTCATCTATCTACTAACTCTACCTTGTGCCACTCATAGATAACAAAAGAAACAAATGTTTGAAAAAATTCTATAATAGGATTTTTTATTGTTTTCTTAGGAGGAGTACCATTTAGTACTCAGTAAATAGTTGATGCTCACAAAGTTGCACGGAAATTATTTGTTCATTTAAATTAATTAAGTTTAATTATAATATTTGGATATAGTAAATTTACATACCCTATCTAAGTAACGCCATGGCTGATCTAGTGAAGTTCAGAACTGCGATCATGCAGATGGGTAAAGAATTAAATATTACAGGTGATGCTCTTATTTAGTATGTCACAACAGAAGTGGACAAACACATGGATAGGGAAGAAAGAAATTTGCAATTAGAGACTGAAGCAAAGAAATTAGAAGCTGAAAGAGAAGCCAAAAGACTGGAAGCTGAGAGAGAAGCCAAAAGACTGGAAGCTGAGAGAGAAGCCAAAAGACTGGAAGCTGAGAGAGACGACAAAAGACCTGAAGCTGAGAGAGAAGACAAAAGACTGGAAGCTGAGAGAGAAACCAAAAGATTAGAAATTGAAGCCAAGAAATTGGAGGCTGAAAATGAGGCAAAGAAAATTTACGCTGAGGAAAGGAAATTACAAGCAGAGAGAGACCATCAGTTGAGATTAAAAGAGCTTGAAGTTCAGGCAATTACTGGCAATAATGGTGGTAACTCACCTCACTCTGACAGCAGCTCCAGCCAGAGCACCTCAAGTGGACCATGAATTTTCCTCTGGACCCATTTGTTGAGAAAGAAGACGCCATTGAGTCGTACCTGGATAGATACGAAATACTTGCCACTACCTATGGCTTAGGGAAAGAAAAGTGGAGTCTTAAACTATCTCAGGGATTGAGAGGTGTGGCCTACGATGTATATTTGAAGCTCTCAAGAGATGACCAGGAAGATTATGAAGTCCTGAAGCAGGCACTGCTTGTGAGATATGAAAAAAAAACTCAGAATCATATAGAAAGAAATTCCGAACAGCTAAACTTCTTCCAGGAGAAAACTATCACCAATTCTCTGCTAGATTAGAAACCTATTTGGAAAAATGGAGTAGTTTAGGAAAGTGTGAGGATCTGAAAGAAATGATAATGATGAAGCAAGTGAAAGAGTCCATGCCTCAAGAAATGAGGAAGTTTATCATGGAACAAGGAGCAGAGAGATTGGAAGATAATGTAACTGTTGCTGAGAGATATCAAGCAGCACAGGCAGAATTATCAGGAAATAAGAAGAAGCAGGTTGAACACTTCCAATCATCACAAAACTATTCCAAATATGAACAAAAGGACCATACCACAAGGAACAAACAAAGATTTTACCAAAAGGACAAAAACCCTCTAAGATCGGATAAGACACCTTACCGGAAGGAAGGAAAGTGGTGTAAAACTTGTCTAATGAGTAACCACAATACTGCAGACTGCAGAAGGAACAACACTCCTTACTACGCTGCGTGTCTCACAACAGGGAACAAGGGAAGGAAGGAACTGGCAGTTAGTCAGAAGGACCTCCATCATCCCCCTGTCTGTGAGGAAGTGACATGTAATGGCACTAAAATTCAGTGCTTATATGATTCAGGACTGGAATTCGACTCAGTCGTGAGTGCAACCCTAGTGCACCCTGATCAGCTTACCACAGAAACAGTAGACATACAAGGGGCAATGCAGGGAACCGGCACCATGACACTTCCCATAGCAAGGATCAACGTGAGAACTCGCTATGTGGAAGGAGTGATCCGAGCAGCAGTGAGTGATGATCCTATATACCCGCTGGTAATAGGATGTAAATATGTCTTTTTGGGTGACCCAATAAAATCTGTTGTCATGGCAGCAAACCATACCAGGTCGAGCACCAAAAAGGAGGAGGGAGATCCAATAAACCTTCATCGTATAAAGATGAAAAAGGCTCAAACAGCAGACAGCACATTGAAGCCTTTTTTGGCAAATTGCCAAAGGCCCATAACCCTCCAGAGAAAGGAGACTACTATATAGAAAATGGCCTACTCTACAGACAAGCTGGAAAAGGACCTAAAGGGCATGGACAGCTGGTAGTGCCAAAATTCTACAGGGAGGAAATTATGGAGCAAGAGCATGCTACATCAGGCAGTGGTCACAGAGGAAAAGGGGCCACTGGTCAAAATATAGCATTGCGATATTACTGGCCAGGAATAATTGAAGACATAAGTTGGTATATGAAATCCTGTTCAGAATTTAACCATGTAACCTCATTCAGAAGCGTAGACCAGTTACAAGACCTAGGGAAGCACTGTTGCGGACGTAGGCCCACCAAGAAAACACACAAGAGAAAACAACAGGTAGATGCAGTGATAAAGAGAAAACAAAATCACACGTCTACTGTTACACCAGTAACCATGCCAACTCTCCGTATTGTACAGAGAGGGGACGAGAGACATCCCACCCCGACTAGATATTTGTCGGAACACCATGGCCTGGATCATTTGGAAAATTTGGTTAGTCAGCAACCAGTATTAAAAAAGCTGCAGAAACAAACCCGAACCATAGGAGGTAGGAACCAGGGCTGTACCAAACAATTGATGGAGACAGGCCCCACTTCGGTATACTGCCCCTTACAATAGAAAATGGTGTGGGTCCGGCAACGTTGTTGTTTGGCCGTCCCCATACACAGTCCACTGGAAGCATTGTTGCGGACATGGACTGAACAATAGCAAGAACAAGCACTCAAGGATGAGATTGACTGTCTCTTAAAAGAGAAAATTATTTCAAAGTCTGTATCTCCCTATAGCTCAAGTGTGGTGCTATTAAGGAAGCCTAGTGGTGAACACAGGTTATGTATTTACTACAAGAAGCTATATGCTATCACAGAATCTCAGGTGGATCCATTACCTGACACCAACTAGCTGTTCTCTACACTGAGTAAGGCTAGGTATTTATCGAAGGTAGATCTAAGCAAGGGATACTACCAAATACCAGTGAAACCAGAAGTTAGGAAAATGCTGGCATTTAGTACATCAGACGGACACTACGAGTTTAATGTGCTACCCTTTGGACTGAAAAATGCTCCAAGTATCTTTTCAAGAATGATGAGGAAATTGTTGGAACCTCTATAAAATCCCCATATCACTAACTTTATGGATGATATTCTGGTTGCTACAAACACCTTTGAAGAGCATATAGTAGCGCTCTCCATGTTGTTTGACAGACTGAGAGAAACTGGATTGACTGCACGTCCAACCAAGTGCTATATCGGTTGTAAGGAGTTGGAATTCCTAGGTCACACTATTTCTACAGGTCATATGTCTCCTGACCCAAGGAATATAGAGAAGTTAAAGAAGGCATCCAGACCTCAAACGAAGAAAGATGTGAGATCATTCGTGTCATTATGTGGGTTCTATCAGAAGTACATACCCCACTTTAACTCTCTGTGTCCACCATTAACCAACTTAACGAAAAAAGAACAGCCTGACAAAATCCAATGGAATGCTGATTGTGAAAAAGCTTACACAGAGCTAAAAGCAAAACTCACCAGCAAACCCATCCTTACGCTACCCGATATCACACAGGAATTTGTAATAAGGACGGACGCTAGCAGTGTAGGTATTGGTGCAACTCTCTTGCAGCAATCAAAAGTCCAGCCGGAGGAACTTTTACCCGTCGCCTTCGCCAAAAGGAAGTTGAATGCAGCTGAGTTGAATTACTCGACCATAGAGAAAGAATATTTGGTTCTAATTTGGTCCATCGACAAATTTTCACCTTACCTGTATGGGACACTCTTCATTGTCCAAAGCGATCACCAGCCTTTAACATTCTTGGCTTCATCTAAAAAGTTAAATTCGAGATTTTTAAGGTGGAGTCTGCTTCTGGCGCCTTATTCCTTTACCGTGAATTACATTCCGGGAAGAGACAATGTAGGAGCTGATTTTTTAAGTCGACTCTCTATTACTCTGGAAGGACAGACGCAAAATGATTAACTACAGCAGGTGTTTACACTTCAGCTATGACAGGTCACAGCTAGGAAAGGATGGGGCTATGTCGTGAAACGAGTGTGTGTAAACTCACTTCTTAGTTTAATCATTATTTCGGGATACAAATTTGCCCCAGCCAATCAACGCACAGTCGCTGAGCCAGAATAAATTACACGAAGTTACGCCAGGAAAAACATAATCACTGTTTTTCGGATGTCGGTTGCGGCCATCTTGTCACCCAATATGGCGGAAAAAACAGAATAAAATTAGGCTGTACGGAGCATGGTACTAAACCGCATTTAGCCAATCAGCTTGCCACGCCGAGAACCAACCAAAAGCTTTCCTTAAGCAGTAGAAGTTACCTCATTTACCTATATATACGGGAGAGATTTTATTCAAAACACGCACCCACCAACACGAAGCCAGATAGACGACCGACTGAAGAAGAGGAACTGTCAACCTTGATTTATTGCTTACCTGCGTGCATTGACCTGGCAGACTGCTTCGCTAGTCGAGTCACTGGCCTGTTTAAATCTTAGAGGGTAAATATATATTTACTATAACTTGTAGGAAAATAGGCCTACAGCAGATATATAATGTTTGTATTTGTTGTGTGTCATTTATACTACCTGCACCTGTATATATTTAATATAAATTGTTTCAATATGAACGTATCAGGTTACTGATTGTATCTTGGGAAATTAGGCATATTGATTGTATTTCCTGATATGATTGATGAAGACGAAGACTAATAGGACTCATACTTCAATCTATTGTCTCCTATAACTTCAATCTATTGTTTTATTCGTGTCATCAAACCTGAGGTCGTATGTCTAGTCAATCCTGCTGCCTGGAACTTCACAGGAGCACAGCGATTGTACCTGAGCTACATCTTTAGTCCCCCTCAGTCTTGGGTGGGCTAAAGAAACGATCATCAGCGGGTGTTGTGTGCAAGAAATTACGGACAGAACTTTTGAACGATGAGTACACATTAGTACCATTTCCGTCGGCAATTGTGAGCATTTAAGTCTATGAAGAAAACGTAAATTAGAATAGTAAGAGACAAATAGCATAGCTGATAAAGTTTATATATTTAATTAACAGCACACCTGATACAATTACTATATTTAATTAACAGCACAGCTGATACATTTACTATACTTAATTAACAGCACAGCTGATAAACATTTGTTTCCTATAATTGGAAAACTTGTTGTAATATATATATATATATCTATATAAATATAATATTTGTAAATCATTTGTAAACTTACAAATCCATTACATTCCATCTTCCAACATCCATCTTTCAGCACAAGAGTAGATAATGTATATACTAAATAAATAATAGGGAAATTGTATTTGAACGACTTGTCAATTTTTTTATAATTGTTAAGTAAAATCTGTTTCCTTGTTTTTTTTAATATCACAGTTAGTTACACAGCGGGGATGGCAATTTATGTCTGTCTCCTCTCCACTGATGTTTCGAGATCAGATCGTTCACAACCGTAACTAATTTGTGATACCAGTAGTTCTCTCAGACACTGGGACTTTACCACTTTCTGCAGAAATTCTATTTCTGTAATTGTCAGTACTATATTGATCCTAGAGCCAATAAAAACCTCACGCCACACTAGTCAACAAATTTTCAAAAGTTATTTGTACCAAAAATTAAATATACCATTTCTTATTGATTTTGACATGCTGATTTCAAATATCATAATGAAATTCACCAATTGGCTCTGGTTTGTTTTAAAATGATGAATTTACATTACAGTAATACAAATAATGTATGCTTGTTTAATTCTATGGGTGAACAGCTAGTCTTTCTACTTTAGCATTATAAAAATTGTGGTTACATACTCAATTAATTGATATTTCAACATAAAATGATAGAAAAAATAAAAACATTATTTAAAGTTCATATATCATGTTTTAAAAAGGCACATTTGTACCCATTCCGTCATTATTCAGTAGCTGTTCGAGCTCTCTTTGCTTGCTTCATGTAGTCAATCAATGAGGTGTCTCTTGTCACAGTCCAACAGTAATCAGCAAGCATTGAAGGGCTCCAATTGCCTTGATACCTTGTCTCCATAGCAGCAATGTCCTGGTGAAATCGTTCACCATGCTCATCACTGACTGCTCCACAGTTTGACGTAAAGAAATCCAGATGAGAATCCAGAAAATGAATTTTCAAAGACATGTTGCAGCGAAGACTCTTATACTTCGGAAGGAGATTTTCTACAATTTCATTGTAATTATCAGATCTGTTGTTTCCAAGAAAATTCTCCACCACTGACTTAAATGCTAGCCATGCTGCTTTTTCCTTGCCATGCAACACGCAAAGAAACTCGTCATCATGAAGAAGTTTTCGAATTTGCGGACCAACAAATACTCCCTCTCTTATTTTAGCTTCACTCAGTCTTGGAAATTTTCTGATAAGTAAAGTGCTGGATTCTCAACGTTCTTACTGCCAAGCTGCAATGACTGCCTGATTGGCCAATGTCTTCTGATGTAATGGTCACTTCGTGCAAGGCTATCCCACTCACAGAGAAATCAACAGTACTTGGTGTATCCACTGTGTAGTCCAAGCAAAAGAGCGACCACTTTTAAGTCACCGCAAAGTGACCAATGATGATGATCGTAGTTTATACACTTCAAAAGCTGCTTAATGTTTTCGTAAGTTTCTTTCATAAGAACTGCGTGACCAACTGGAATTGACGGTAACACATTACCATTATTCAACAAAACAGCTTTAAGACTCGTCTTGGGTGAATCGATGAAAAGCCTCCACTCTTCCGGTATGTAATTGATTTTGAGGGCTGCCATTAAACCAGAAATGTTGTGGCACGCAGAAAGGTCACCCTCTTTGAAAAAGAATGTAACAAGCGGCTTCTGGCGATTCCTATACACAGAAATTGTAACATCTTCTGCCAGGAGATTCCACTGTTGCAATCAGGAACCCAAAAGCTCCGCCTTGTTCTTCGGTAAATTCAGATCTCTTACAAGATCATTCAGTTCACCTTGGGTTATTAAGTGTGGTTTAGTGGATGTAGTTTGCTCAAAATCTGGGTCGCTTGAGGTTGATGGTTCAGGACCACCAATGTCCTCTTCTTCATCAGTGGAAGCAGCTGAAAATGATTCTGGCACTTTGGGAACTGGTAGGTCATCGCCATGTGGTACCGGACGTATTGCAGAGGGGATGTTTGGATATTCCAGAGTCCATTTTTTCTTCTTTGATATGCCTTTCCCAATTGGAGGGATCATGCAAAAGTAACAGTTGTTGAGATGATCAGTGGGCTCTCTCCAAATCATTGGGACTGCAAAAGGCATAGCTTGCCTTTTGTCGGTCAACCACAGTTTAAGATGTGCTGCACATGTATTGCAGCATATGTGTGTCACGTAGGTCTTTATATCATTAAATTACCTACATCTTCTTCCTATTCTCTGACCCGAATCCTTTTATTTTATTATCTTTCCGTACTTGTTTTTCCTGTATTTTTCGCATCACTCGGTTGCGAAAAATATTTTCTTCAGTATTCTCAAACTTAACTTTGTGTTTTTTCTCATACTGGGATGCGTAATTTTATTACATAGATGTCAGTCAGACGTGAAGTGCGATTTAGTTGCAGTCCATCTCAGACATCGAGCCGACTTGGGTCTGCACCTTCAGATGACACGACACTCCTGAGTTAGATTCTCGACGTAAACGCGTGAGAATGCTAGGAGAGAGCCGACATCCGTCTGCATTTTCAACGGTCAACAAGTAGTTGCATCGGCCGAACGCTTAAGCAGGAGCGAATATTTACACCTTATAGTCGCAGTTTCAGACATCTGTCGTCTGGAAATCCCAGCTGACACGGCTCACTGTTGGCCGGGTCAGCGCGAGGTGCGGAAATGCAGAAGTGTCAGTTATGTAAGACGTCTAGTAATGGTAATGTTAAACGTAAGGTGTTTTACACGGGAAAGGGGAGATGATTTCGGAGTTTGAGAAAAATGTGGATTGTTTGCCCCCTGTTTTTCAAATATCCACCCAGGAGCTGAAATCTGATTTTCATTTCAGTCTCCAACATCTCCAGTAGACGGAACACACGTGCTTAGCGAATGAAGCTTGTATAGCAAATTTCATAGTTCTCGTCAGATTTGTGACGAGCTTCTAAATACCTATCTAGTGAATTATCCTAGTCGTGGCGTTACCGTAGTGCTGTGGTGAGATTAATAAAATAGATATCTAGTATTTTGGAAAGTGATTTAGTGTTAAAATCGCCTATTTCATTTTAAACTATTTCTGTGTCCAGAGTGCTTAATTTATAGTTTGTTATGATTTTTCTAAGTGACGCATACAGTGGGAAATACATAATAAATTTATATCTTTAGCTTACTAAAAACTAGTAGCTATAAGGAATTTAATTTAACGGCTAATACTCAGTCGAGAATATTTTATATCAAACTTATAAAATGCTAGATGCGACATCAGTGAATAGTGACGGAATACGCACCATATTCCTAATTCCTGATGATCGATTTTATATAACTTATTTTACGGGAAGTTTTAAATATAAGTCAAGCTGTAGGCTTGCTATTAAAATGTAAGTTATATTGAGTACATATATGTAAATTATTTGATATGTGTTCTTTCTTTTATATAGTGAAACGGTGGTACCCAACTTTACCAGCGTTCTAGTACGTGAACATTATTTGGGAAGAAACAAATCACTTTCATTACCTGAACTGTAACAGTTAAATGAAGTAAGAGGCCTTCGCGCCAGAATTAATTCTTCCAGAATAACTCTTCAGTACAATTCAGCCCGTTGTGGCAAGCAAAGATCAGAAACATTCCGACAGAGTTTTGACTAGTACTGTGGTGACCAAATATAGTAACTTCTGGAACATTCAATTTGACAACAATGTTCCATATAATGTCAATAAAGTGGTTATAAATTCTGGCCATGTTAGTTGAGTTCTTATATGGTTTCATTCAAGATTTTCATCGTGTCAATTGGTGTTGCTTTACGCGAATGCGGGGTGGGGTAGAAAAAACGTGTGAGCAAACATTTGAAAGTTGCAATTATATTGAACTTGTAATTCCATTGACGTGATAAGTCGGTTCATTGAGTCCATACATTTATTCACAGTGATACATACATGATGATCAATTCCAATAGGGGTAGAACGTAAGTCCATATAAGTCATGCATAAATTAATCAACAACGTAGACTGCTGGTTATGTGTCAATGTCCGTTATGAGGATACAATGCAGTATTGTCGTCAGAACATCACAGCTATATGCACGAGCAGATAGACATGGCTACCTGCCGACAGTGAGACTGCGAGTCTGAATATATTCATACGAATTTGACGATTATTCTCATCCTTCTGAGGATTCTAGTTAAATACTAACCTCCAATAATTTCCCTCTCATATTGAGTTCTAGGACTGACCCTGATCCATCAAAAATGCACATAAAATGGCTATATCCTGCCATTAAATTGGAAGGTTAGAAAAAACGCAGCTATTCAGCTTGGCGGTCAAGTAACAAAGGGTAGCGTTTCTTAGTTACCGACTGTGTCCTAAACAACGCTATACACGTCATAATCGATCGTGTATGAAGCGTTCAGTAATTGAAACATCTATCGCAATATATTAAATGTCTTAACCTTTACAATTGCACGTCTGGTAACCTTTAGCAGACGGCGTTAATATCATATACCGTAACAATTCCCTGTACACCGGGGAAAAAAATCTATCGATTTTTTTTTCAATATCTATCCGACTTAACAATTTTTCAAAAAAATTTAACACAATTGTGACATATGGCCGACGATGTTCTGAGTAGAACCGTGTTGCGGTCGTGTCAACTAACTATTTGTCATAGTCATCTAACATAAATCACATTATATATCAATATTATACATATTATTATATCAACTAAATAAATGTCCAATGTTAATAGTGAATGATAAAATTAAATTAAAGTAAGGTCTGTCGTATTAGTATGTCATATAGGAATTAATTTGACTAATTAAAATTAAATTAATTAATTAAATTAAGAGTTAAATTATTAAGGTTCTAATGTAACGCGATGTTATGAGAGAAGAAAAAGACAAAATAAGTGAGAAGAAATAGAAAGAAATTCGAATATAAGTTTTAACTTAATTGTGTGTGTTAAGTGTTAGTGAATAATAACTATCTAATTTAACTAACTAAATAATGTATAGGTACATTAAAAAAAATATTAATCTAATACTTGTGTGAGATTTATTTTTTTCTTTTCATAATTTCTTCTTTTTAGTATTTCGTTCTCTTTTTTGTTCTTTCATTTCATTTTTTTCTCACATTTCATTTTATTGATAATAATTCAATTAAGAAGTTAAGTTAACTAATTAATTAGTATAGGATATGATGATCCATCCGTAGTCTTGATCCTGATGAATTCTTTTAGGCAAAAATGTTCAAACGTTTACGTTGGAAAGAAATGTCATTTATCCTAGCATCCAAGAATTAAGTGCACCTAGGATAATAAGTTCGACTTGTCGTCAGATATTGTTCCATGATTGTTCAATGATATTCGTATATCGTGTATGGACATTAGACGAAGTTCGAATGTCAGTATATATACCTTGATTGTCTTTAGTTCCATTCTGTGATGCATATAGTGTTTATAAAGTTTAAATTGAAGGCAAGGTTAGTTCCTTTATAGTTGATACTTCGTTCAATCCAATGTAGTGCTGATTGAAATAGTTTAAGAGTGTCAATGTTGATTATTCGTCGTCAATAGGATTACGTGACAATGCATCTGCCACACAATTTTCAGTGCCAGGAATATGTTCAATGGAAAATTCAAATGGCTGTAGGATGATTGAATATCTGGCGAGTTTCTGGCTTTTATGATTCGATCGACGCAAGGATGCTACAGCACGTTGGTCCGTCTGTATGGTGAAGGGAGCACCGAGCAAGAATTTTTCAAGTTTGGTTATTGCCCAGATCACAGATAAAAGTTCCTTGTCGACTGTTGAATACTTTGTTTCTGCCGGCTTCAGCTTTCTTGATATGTATAAGGTAGGATGTAGAATGCCATCATGGTTCTGGAGCAGGCATGCACCAATGCCGTAGTTACTAGCATCTGTTCGTAAGAAAAATCTTTTGGAAGCATCGGGAAGTCTTAAAATTGGTTCATGCGAGAACAAATTTATAATTTTGTTGAAAGTTTCATTGCATGTACCAGTCCATGTCACCTTCACCGGCATATCTTTTTTTAACAATGAAGACAATACAGCCGTGATGGATGACAAGTTTGGTATGAATCTACTGTAATATTGAACAAGTCCTAACAAACTCCTGACCTGTTTCTTCGTCTGAGGAACTGCTATGTTTAGAATTTTGGAGACTGTACTAGGTAACGTTCGGATATATCCCGATCCAATGATATGTCCCAAAAAGGTTATCTCATTACACGCGATTTGCACCTTTGTAGGTTTAGCAGTTAGATGATAATTCCTTAGAGTATCGAAAACATATCTAAGTCCCGAAACATGTTCCTCAAACGACGAACTAAACAAGCATATGTCGTCAATATATGTAATAACGTCTGGTCTACCTGATAAAATTTGTCGCATCAGGCGAATGAAGGTAGCTGGCGCATTAACAAGCCCAAAAGGCATCACATTCCACTGGTATAGACCTTGTGGAGTGGAAAATGCGGTGTAGTACTTAGCCTTTTCGGTCAGTGGTATCTGCCAATAACCTTTAGTTAAGTCTATCTTACTAAATATAGTTGCGTTGGATAGACGTGGTAGTAAGTCGTCAATAAGTGGATGTGGTTCGCTGTCAACTATAGTCTTAGCATTTAATTTTCTATAATCAACACATAGTCTGATGTTATTGTCCTTCTTCCGGACAATCACTAATGGAGAAGAGAATGGCGAATTACTAGTCTCAATGATTCCCAGAGACAACATCTGTTCAAGTTCCTTAGTAGTTTTAGCAAGGAAATGTAAAGGAACAGAATAGGGATGTACACGAATAGGTGTATCGTCATTGAGAGTAATGTCATGACTGATAGCCGATGTGCGACCCGGAACGTCGGTCAACACATCTGGATAAGATTGTAATAGATTAGCAATCTGTAGACGCTGTTGCGGTGTAACCGTTGAAGAGATGGTTACATCCCGCCAAGATTCAGTAGGTTGAACTACTGGTACAGGTAACGGTAACTGTACCTCAGGAAAAGAAGATTCTTCTTCCTGGATGACAGATAAGTTAGAATAATGACAAGTGGATACTGTGTTGTCATCTAGTTCATGAAAAATTGACTGTAAGTGTTCAGGACGTGTATGAAATTGCTTGAGCATGTTAATATGAAATATCTTTTTGTGTCCCCTGATATCTAAGACGTAATCAACGTCGGAAATTTTATCAATGACTTTGTAAGGACCATTCCAAGATATCAGTAATTTATTGTTATTGTGAGGAAGTAACACATAAGCTTCGTCGCCTGGGAATAATTGGCGTAATCGTCGAGACCTATTTTGTAGAGATCGAGCCTTAGCTTTTGCAGCCTCAGAAGAAGCTGTTGCCAACTGGCAAGACTCAATAATGTTCTTCCGAAGATTAATTACGTACTCGTAAGATGACTGAGTGTCCTGAGTCATCTCCTCGTCAATTAATAAGTTTTTTATTAGTCCCATAGGACCTCTTGGGGGAGCACCAAAAACTAATTCAAAGGGAGAGAAGCCAGTTTGTTCATGCGGTACCTCCCGATAAGCAAATAGAACAGCTGGGAGTGCTCTGTCCCAGTCATGAGGGTGCTTAGCAGTAACCTTATGTAGTAGTTGTTTAAGTGTACGGTTAAGTCTTTCAACCGCACCATTACTCATCGGATGATAAATACTACTTAAATTCCTATCAATGTCCCAAGTTTTCATGACTTCCTTCATGGTGTCAGATATAAACTGTGACCCATGGTCTGATAAAAGTTTTCTAGGAAACCCTATTCTAGAAAAGATGAGATGTAGTGCATCAGCTACATCTGTGGTAGTGGTGGTCTTTAATGGGATAGCTTCTGGCCATCGTGTGCACAAATCAATGCACGTAAGGACGAATCTATGTCCTCTGGCCGATGGTAGCAATGGACCAATAATGTCTATTGCCATCTTGTCAAAAGGTCTCACTGAGATATCGCAAGCCTGAATAGGCGCCGTGTGAAAAGCTCCACGTGCTTTCACTTCTTGGCATGTAGTACAGGAACGTACATACTGCGAAATATCTCTTGACACCCCTGGCCAAAAGAATGAAGACAGTACTCGAGATCGTGTTCGAGTATATCCCATATGTCCAGCACAATGTGAGTCATGTGCATGTTGAAGAATGTACCGTCTAAAAGTATATGGGACCATAACTTGTTGTTTCATTTGTGATTTGTCATTAAAACATCTAATCAATATGTCATTTTTAATAACAAAACAATGTTTGTTATTATTACCTGAGGATAGATTGTCAACTTTATCAACCAACTTAAAAAATTTTTTTTTAAAGATTTATCCTCTTTTTGTTTGGTTGCAAATGTTTCCCTGTCAATAGGTGAATTGACTACAAATTCCTCTTGGTTGTCTGCATCCATTTTATTATCATCAACTTTCTCCATGAGTTGAGTCTGCGCTCTAGTCGTCACGGCGTTTCCAGTGCATAGGTTATGTTTCTCCCATTCTATAATCTCATCTGGAGTACAATCTTTACTGCCGTGTATACGACCGACCATCAGATCAGCTATAGGCTTTTTTAGCATACATACTTTTACGTTCCCTGTGAAAAAAGGAGTGTTAACATGAATAATAGCTGTGGGGTAAAACTCTATTGTTCCACCAAAAGTCATGCAACGGACATATTCCCCCGTTGCACAGCTAGGATGTACCAGCGACTGTCGTACACCAATCGTTGTGGATCCCGAATCCCTCAACACTGAGACGACGGATCCATTAACTAATCCCCTGTTAAAAATTAGTAGGCCTGTTCCATCGTTGACTGCAAGACCTACCTCTGGTGTAATATGTCCGCAGTTAAGCACTGTTTCTTTCGCCTTCTGAAAAATAAGATTGCATTGTTGGCAACTATTTGCCACATTATAATTAATAGCAAAACATGCAGCAGAAGACTGTGTTGTATTATTGTCAAGTGGGACCTGAGCTGTAGGGGTAGTATTATTTGTAACTGCCGCCCCTGTATTATGGTTGTAATGAGATGATCCCCGAGAATGAGATCGATTCCGAGTATAATTGTTAGAATTATCTCGTCGTCCTCTATAGTAACTATTATCTCGATGTCTCGAGCCATGATTATTACCATTCCAGTTATTATTATTATTGGGAGTATGTGATCGATTATAATGAGTGTTATGTTGACCATTGTGGTAGTTTGTTTGAGGTGAATAATTTCTATCTCGTGATCTACCTCTGTTGAACTCATTTTTATTGTTGAAATCATTATTATGTCCCTTCTGAAAGTTAACATTGTGATTTCTTTGGAACCTGCTTCTGTCTACACTGTGATGTCTTTGTTTGTTATTATGATTGTAGGCCATATTAGACGCCACAGGTAGAGGTTCTCTTAATGAGGAGTTAGAAATGGTTGCATTCGGATGTGCCGAACAGTAGTTTAAAGAAATTTTTTCTAACTCATCCATAGTACCTGGTTTACGCTCCTGCAAATATGCAAAAAATGGCTGGCTAACCGAAGATAATACCTTATCCCGCAGTAGTAAATCAACTAATTTGTCGTATGATTTGTTGACTTCTGCCAGTTCAACCCATCTATTAAATGTATTGCGTATATTCGCAATGAATCCTGCAAAATCCCTTGGAGATTCAGGTAAAATTCCCTTAAATTTCAACCTACAGTGTTCCTCGTCCAGGTGAAACCTTCGTAAAAGCAAGGACTTAATAGCACCGTAGTTATTTGCTATTGATGGGTCAGCATTTTGAGAAGCTGTCAATGGTTCTCCAACCAAGAATTCATTTAATTTGAGTACCCATGACTCTTCAGGCAAATGGTTAGATTTGCAAGTCTGTTCAAAACGTGCCAGGAACGATGAAAGGTCGTCGATGTTCAAGTTGAAAATGGGTAATTTAAAGTTGTAGAAGTGTTTAGTTTGGCTGGATGACGATCCATTTTGTGCGTTATTATCCTGGTTTGCATCAGCACTTTGTGCTTGTAATCTTGCTGTCTCCAATTTAATACGCGCCAATTCCATTTCTTGTTGTAAAATAATTTCCTCTCGTTTCAATTTATTCTCTTCTTCCTGTCTGGAGATTGCTCTTTGCTCTTCTCTTTCACGTTGAGCAATCTCTCTCAATTTATTTTCCTTGTCAATTTGCTTCATCTCAAGTTCTGCTTCCTCTTTCTTTAATGCAGCTTTTTTCTCTTCTTCTTTTCTTTCATATTTTTCCAGTTCTGATTCAGCAAACTGACGAAGTTCTTGAGATTTATAACCATATTCCCGACCAATTTTAACGAAATGGTCTATAGTAAGCATTTTGACTTTTATCTGTAAGTAATTATTGATAATTACTGATTAAAATAGTCAATAGTAGCTTCAGAGTAATTATTATACTTACTCAACTTAGAAATATTCAATATAAGTAATCACAATAGTACTGAACTTAATGTCTAAGTTCAACTAATAGACAATATTTTGTAACAATATTGTATCTAAATAATACTATATCATAAATAGTTATGATATCTGTTAAATATAATGTAATTATATCACACAATTAATCTCAATATCCAATAATGTTGGGTATAATTCCTAGTAATTATATTGTTCAATGTACTAAGTCACTCTCTTAGTACCAGAAAAGTATATTAAATAATATACAATGGGTCTATTACCTCAAAGGTAGCTATAAGATTATTTTATTTTGTCAATATATATATATTATATTATTATGCCCTAGGCATCTATTATAAATTGTAGTGCTACTTTCTTGGACTATCACTGCATAATTATGCAATGTCCCATATTAACCTTAATTATCAGAAAAAAATTAATTAAATTAAATTACAAGTGTATTATTGCATATAATATCATATTATTAATGTATTATTAATATATATTATGAGGACAAACAAAACAATGATGCAACTAAGGGGTACAAACAATGTTAAGACGCAAACAAGACATTTTCACAATTAAAAATGAATTTATGAACTAAATAAAACAAGCGGAAATGTCACAGACCAAATGAAGGGTCAAGGTCTGACCCGAGGTCAACTGAATATTCAAAGTACACACACAAAAAAAATGACTGCGAAAAATGATGACGTCACAGGACTCATAACGGACGAAAATTTAACAATCATAAAATAAATGATAGTCAGAGGAGACTGGACGAATAGTAACGAACATGGTACAGAACTGAATAAAATTATTAACTGAGTACGAATAAAATACACCAATTATCTACGGGACAGTACAGCTAACGCAAATCGTCAAACGATAGCAGATTTGGACAACAAGTCCAATGTCAAACCTCAATGGGGTTTCCAAAGGTGCAATCGTTTAACTGCCCTAAGAAACGACCGAAATCAATTCAGGCATCGTGAGAGCCGCAGAATTTAATTTCAGTTCATCCTCCCTACCTCCCACAATTAGTAACAAATACATACGATGGAAAACAAATTTAACATATATACATGAAAATACATAGACATGCCTGATCAAAGCAAAATGGACTCAGCACTGTTATTTATCGACCGACAAAGGTCACACTTAAATGACTTATCTTTTGTGCTCAGTTCGGACTCCTGTCGATGACGGTATGCACCAACGGTGTAGAAGTATGTCTGACTGTTTGCTCTTGATGCATATACAGGGTTTATTCGTTGACTTTGTTATTTTTTTCCTCCGTAGAAACTAGGCTTGCTGCTGTCAACTTGTATGGCATGTACACGAACTTTGGTGACGTAAGGTTGTTAGGGATTATACTGAGTACTGCGTCATAGGTCATAATTCAGCACATCATGTGATCGTCCTTCAAATGTAAACAATTGTTATTTTCCGAATTTTTTTTTCGATCCCCAATCAATGGACACCATCTGTTGAAGGCGATCTTCTCTGTTGTTCTGGAACATTCAATTTGACAACAATGTTCCATATAATGTCAATAAAGTGGTTATAAATTCTGGCCATGTTAGTTGAGTTCTTATATGGTTTCATTCAAGATTTTCATCGTGTCAATTGGTGTTGCTTTACGCGAATGCGGGGTGGGGTAGAAAAACGTGTGAGCAAACATTTGAAAGTTGCAATTATATTGAACTTGTAATTCCATTGACGTGATAAGTCGGTTCATTGAGTCCATACATTTATTCACAGTGATACATACATGATGATCAATTCCAATAGGGGTAGAGCGTAAGTCCATATAAGTCATGCATAAATTAATCAACAACGTAGACTGCTGGTTATGTGTCAATGTCCGTTATGAGGATACAATGCAGTATTGTCGTCAGAACATCACAGCTATATGCACGAGCAGATAGACATGGCTACCTGCCGACAGTGAGACTGCGAGTCTGAATATATTCATACGAATTTGACGATTATTCTCATCCTTCTGAGGATTCTAGTTAAATACTAACCTCCAATAATTTCCCTCTCATATAGAGTTTTAGGACTGACCCTGATCCATCAAAAATGCACATAAAATGGCTATATCCTGCCATTAAATTGGAAGGTTAGAAAAAACGCAGCTATTCAGCTTGGCGGTCAAGTAACAAAGGGTAGCGTTTCTTAGTTACCGACTGTGTCCTAAACAACGCTATACACGTCATAATCGATCGTGTATGAAGCGTTCAGTAATTGAAACATCTATCGCAATATATTAAATGTCTTAACCTTTACAATTGCACGTCTGGTAACCTTTAGCAGACGGCGTTAATATCATATACCGTAACAGAGTTTAGTACGTCTTTTGGAACTGGGGATTTCTTGGTCAAGGACTGCATTTTCGGGTCTGTGTGACGGTCCTAGAATTCTTATGTTCCCAGAGGCAGCGAGCAAAGTTGTGAGTATAACTGTGTTCCCATGGCCATGGCTGAATGAATGAGTGTACGCAGATCAGAGTGTTATTTCACAGTTGTATATTGTCATCCATTTACTGTCTTAATTCTTTTTGTTTAACCTGCAGAATTTGTTACTATTTGCTAGAGTTTCTTTACTTCTTAGGCTAAATCAGATTATTCAACTCTGTGCATACATTTACGAGAAAAGAAGAAAAACTCTTAGCCTAAACCCTACGTATCTATAACTCTTTGGGCCATCATCTGTTCTCTTAACGGGGCTGTGGGCTAAACCTAGAGCTAAGATCATAACGGGGCTATCATCCTTGTAGCATTTTCTTAAATTTTATGACTATTTGTATATGTTTTTCCTTGATGTAAATTTTTGGTGTTGTGAGAAGATTTTTTTTTAGATGATAATAATAAAAATCTCTCTTGAACTAAATCAGTGCGTTGGTCAGCTCGTTCTAAAATATATGTATATCATTGTTATAGATTTTCCAAGTCTGTGTGTTTAACTGTCGTCACGTGTATGTGCGTGCCCGTGAGTAGATAGAAATATATGTAATATATATGTGGAATAGACTGTCGGACTCTGTAAACGTCGTCGTAGAGGATAGGTGAGAGAGAGAGAAGAAGTCTTTTTTCGCTTTCAGCGACAGCCTCTATACCACTGTCTATCATCTCACCTGTGTGGAAATTCTATTTTTTTTACTAATTCACACTGGGACTCTCACTCATTTCAAGCTATTCAGAAGGGACCCACCCAAGTCTTAATTTTCCTATCCAAAATCTACGACAAATGGGTTCTCGTCCGACGGATTTTTGAACTTAGAATAGGAAGACGACTACGACAAATGGTCGCTCGTTACCGGGAATTGAACAAGTTTTTTTTTTCCACAGCATTAAGAAGCATTATACATTTGGTTTACAGGTTGATTTTGTCGGAATATATGTTAATTGTGGATTTGTAATACTAAACGCTGGTAAAGTTTTGTGAGTGTATAACATTCACAAGGGTTCTGAAGCAGGAAGGTGTTTGAACTAAAGTTAAGGAGTGCGTTTCGGACTATTTGTCCAGATTAATTGCCTCCCTCACCCTAACTGTCTTCAGGGGTGAACTATAGTGGATTTTATAATTAAGGGATTATTTTTCTCTTTAATTTTTGCAATAATTATTTTGCTTTTCCACTGTAGCAACTTATTTTTCAGAAGTAATCTTAACTACCATTTAGTTGGCGTAGTCGTGTTTTGCATTAAGTGCTTTATTGCCGATAATAGCAGCGATAGTTAGATTTTACTTTGGAGGAGGTATTCCAGGGTTAAGGATATCCTCTTTTGAATTTTTGGTATTTTTTTCTCGTAAGTGGTAGGAGTCAGTGTATCCTTTTTCCTATTTTCTTTCTCCACTAGTCTCAGTCACTGACATAATATGGCCGAGAGGGCTAAGCTTAGACAACTCCTCAGGGACGAAGCGAGAGAGGAGGGACTGGAAGGAGAAGAAGCGAAAGCATTTGTCAGAGACGAACTCGAGAGATATGACGCGGAGAAGAAAGAAGCGGAAGACCGGCTATTACAGCAGAAGAAGATGGATGAGGAAATGGAAATTCGTAGGATGCAGCATGAGGAAAGAGAGAAGGAGAGACAGCACGAGGAAAGAGAGAAGGAGAGACAGCAGGAGAAGGAGAGGGAGGAGAGACAGCTTGAGGAAAAAGAGAAACAGAGACAGCACGAGTTGGCGCTTAAAACTCTAGAGTTCCAAAGTCGTGGTGCTGCCTCTACCTCCAGCAGTGGAGAGTCTTCTCCGCATTCTTCCTTAACTGATCCTTCTAACACTCAATCTCTTCATCTCAACGCTATGTCTTTCACTCTGGAGTCTTTCCCTTGCCCAAATGAGAAGATTGACACATGGTTAGAAAAATTTGAGAAAATTGCAACTCTGTACGGGTTAGAGAGGTCGCGTTGGAATATGAAACTTTCCCAGGCCCTAAAGGGTTCTGCTTATGATGTCTATTCTAAGCTGGAAAGTAGCCAACAAGACGACTACGATGTGTTGAAGAAAGCGTTACTGGAGCGCTTTGAAATGAACGCTCGCAAGATTTGCAACTGTTTCGCAACAGCCGGAAAGAGAATTCTGAAACTTTTCACCAGTTCTCATCTCGTCTAAAGGGATATTTGACAAAGTGCCTTGAGCTCTCGCAGCTCCCCTCTACCTATGAAGGTCTTGAGGAATTTGTTTTAACAGAACAAATAAAGAACACTTTGTCTGCTGATACCCGGAGATTTCTCGCTGAGCAGGGGGCAGAAAAACTTGAAGACATCCTAGAGAAGTCTGAGCGTTATCACAATGCGCTGGCTGAACTACCGGCCACAAAGCGGAAACTGACAGAGGAGCATTTTCGAAAACATAACCTAGAGCAATCTTCTCAGGCTTCTAACCAAAATAACCACAGAGAATCTGGACCTCAAAACCCCCCTCCTGGAAAATCCAAGTTCTACAAGAACAAGTACCCCAACCACCCCAAACAGTCTGATCAACCCGACCGCCCTACATGGCAGCGTAGCCAGAAAGGACAAGGTGGCAAAGGGAGAACCCCTGAGCACGGGACATATGATCAGACCGAGCACACCGAGCCGAAACGCATCGGATGCTTATTAACAGTCTCGCAAGGTGGAATTATTGACAGTGATTCCCAACCTGTTGGGGATGGACCCTCAACGCGAGGTACTGTTACTTTGAACGGTTCTCAAACTTCTTGCTTATTTGACACGGGGCTTTCTTATGATTGCATTGTTGCCAGGAACCTGGTCAAACCCGGTCAAGAGACAGCAGAGACCGTCCAACTTTGTGGAGTTCGTAAGAGTGATGCACCTACAGCGCTTCCCATCGCATTGGTGGAGATACACTCTGACTTTGTCAGAGGGGTGATCAAAGCGGCTGTTATAGGAACCCAGACAGCACGGGGACATTTTTTCTAAGGATGGCGTACTTTATCGGAGAACGGGCAAGCCTGACCAAGGTTACAACCAGCTCCTAGTACCGAAACAGTACAGAAGCCAAATCCTAGAAATGGGGCACTCTCTTCCCTTCAGCGGACACATGGGACAGAACGCCACAAACCAACGTATAACCACTCATTATTGGTGGCCAGGAGTAAACACTGATATTATCAGGTACGTCAAATCCTGTGCCCAGTGCCAACGTGTACCACCCAAGCAACGGACACCCCCAGTCCACATGGGTGAAATGCCAATAGTGGGAACACCATTCGAACGGGTTGTGATCGACATTTTAGGGCCTTTCGAAAGGACTAAAAGAAGGAACAGGTTTATCCTGACCTTAGTCGATACATGCACTTTATGGGCAGAAGCTATCCCGCTAACATGCGCAGATGCCAAGCATGTCGCAGAAGCCCTCGTGCAGATTTTCACTCGGTTGGGATTCCCTCAGCAAGTGTTGACGGATAATGGATCTCCATACCGAAACCAGTTGATGGATGAGATCGTTAAGATCTTGAGGACCCAACACATCCACACTAAGCCATATATTCCGGCCGGAAATGGGCTCGTGGAACGTGCTAATGGAAACCTCAACATCATGCTAAGTAAGCTGGCACAAGTGAAACCTGAAGATTGGGATCTGTGTATTCCTGCAGCATTATTTGGCTACAGAGAATCTCCTCATACTTCCACAGGATTTCCGCCAGCGACACTCTTATTCGGCAGACCCATTAAGGGCCCGCTTGAAGCCTTACTTCAGTCTCTGACAGACGAGAAGGCGGATGAGACAGTTGTCTCAGCAAGTAAATATGTGTCGGTTTTAAAGGAAAGGTTGAAACTAGGGTGGGACCTAGCGACGACTAACTTTAAGCGAGCACGCACAAAGCACGCTAACCGATACAGGAAAGTCGCGAAAGAGAGAGAACTGGAAGCAGGAGAGAAAGTTTTGGTGTTACTCCCTACCGAGAACAACCAACTGAAGATCGGATGGCAAGGGCCGTTTACCGTCCTGAAAAAGATTTCTAAGGCTAACTACCAGATCTCTATTCAAGGAAAGGAGAAGGTTTTCCATTTAAATCTCTTAAAGAGATACTTGGAAAGACCAGTGCCAACCTCCGACCATCTCCTGACGATCGCCAGAGCTGACGAAGAGGATGATAGTGGCAGGGATATTCCACCGCTATCACAGGAAATCTTTCAAAAATGTCAGAAGCGGCGACGCTCTTTCAAGCGCGCATGGGAGACATTCCAGAGGAAGGAAACTTTGGGGAGTAGACTTGAGTAGGAATTGGAGAGAGATGGAGGGGGAAGATGAGAGGGAAGAAGACAGACACCCCGAAGCTACGGTTATAGGAAATTTAATTCCATAACGTAGACATGGAGTGCTTCCATATCTTAAGGGGGGACGTCCTGTCACGTAGGTCTTTATATCATTAAATTACCTACATCTTCTTCCTATTCTCTCACCCGAATCCTTTTATTTTATTATCTTTCCGTACTTGTTTTTCCTGTATTTTTCGCATCACTCGGTTGCGAAAAATATTTTCTTCAGTATTCTCAAACTTAACTTTGTGTTTTTTCTCATACTGGGATGCGTAATTTTATTACATAGATGTCAGTCAGACGTGAAGTGCGATTTAGTTGCAGTCCATCTTAGACATCGAGCCGACTTGGGTCTGCACCTTCAGATGACACGACACTCCTGAGTTAGATTCTCGACGTAAACGCGTGAGAATGCTAGGAGAGAGCCGACATCCGTCTGCATTTTCAACGGTCAACAAGTAGTTGCATCGGCCGAACGCTTAAGCAGGAGCGAATATTTACACCTTATAGTCGCAGTTTCAGACATCTGTCGTCCGGAAATCCCAGCTGACACGGCTCACTGTTGGCCGGGTCAGCGCGAGGTGCGGAAATGCAGAAGTGTCAGTTATGTAAGACGTCTAGTAATGGTAATGTTAAACGTAAGGTGTTTTACACGGGAAAGGGGAGATGATTTCGGAGTTTGAGAAAATGTGGGATTGTTTGCCCCTGTTTTCAAATATCCACCCAGGAGCTGAAATCTGATTTTCATTTCAGTCTCCAACATCTCCAGTAGACGGAACACACGTGCTTAGCGAATGAAGCTTGTATAGCAAATTTCATAGTTCTCGTCAGATTTGTGACGAGCTTCTAAATACCTATCTAGTGAATTATCCTAGTCGTGGCGTTACCGTAGTGCTGTGGTGAGATTAATAAAATAGATATCTAGTATTTTGGAAAGTGATTTAGTGTTAAAATCGCCTATTTCATTCTAAACTAGTTCTGTGTCCAGAGTGCTTAATTTATAGTTTGTATGATTTTTCTAGTGACGCATACAGTTGAAATACATAATAAATTATATCTTTAGCTTACTAAAACTAGTAGCTATAAGGAATTTAATTTAACGGCTAATACTCAGTCGAGAATATTTTATATCAAACTTATAAAATGCTAGATGCGACATCAGTGAATAGTGACGGAATACGCACCATATTCCTAATTCCTGATGATCGATTTTATATAACTTATTTTACGGGAAGTTTTAAATATAAGTCAAGCTGTAGGCTTGCTATTAAAATGTAAGTTATATTGAGTACATATATGTAAATTATTTGATATGTGTTCTTTCTTTTATATAGTGAAACGGTGGTACCCAACTTTACCAGCGTTCTAGTACGTGAACATTATTTGGGAAGAAACAAATCACTTTCATTACCTGAACTGTAACAGTTAAATGAAGTAAGAGGCCTTCGCGCCAGAATTAATTCTTCCAGAATAACTCTTCAGTACAATTCAGCCCGTTGTGGCAAGCAAAGATCAGAAACATTCCGACAGAGTTTTGAGTAGTACTGTGGTGACCAAATATAGTAACTTCCTGAAAGTAGACACCGATCTGGCATTCCTTAAATTCTAGAAACCAAAGCTAAATGACATTGTGCTCTGCTAACTTTTGTGCCTGGACAATATTTTATGTGACTTAATCAGACATTCGAAAAATTAGAACACCCAGGGAATCGTTCCCTGAGAGTTTAGTACGTCTTTTGTAACTGGGGATTTCTTGGTCAAGGACTGCATTTTCGGGTCTGTGTGAAGGTCCTAGAATTCTTATGTTCCCAGAGGCAGCGAGCAAAGTTGTGAGTATAACTGTGTTCCCATGGCCATGGCTGAATGAATGAGTGTACGCAGATCAGAGTGTTATTTTACAGTTGTATATTGTCATCCATTTACTGTCTTAATTCTTTTTGTTTAACCTGCAGAATTTGTTACTATTTGCTAGAGTTTCTTTACTTCTTAGGCTAAATCAGATTATTCAACTCTGTGCATACATTTACGAGAAAAGAAGAAAAACTCTTAGCCTAAACCCTACGTATCTATAACTCTTTGGGCCATCATCTGTTCTCTTAACGGGGCTGTGGGCTAAACCTAGAACTAAGATCATAACGGGGCTATCATCCTTGTAGCATTTTCTTAAATTTTATGACTATTTGTATATGTTTTTCCTTGATGTAAATTTTTGGTGTTGTGAGAAGATTTTTTTTTAGATGATAATAAAAATCTCTCTTGAACTAAATCAGTGCGTTGGTCAGCTCGTTCTAAAATATATATATATATCATTGTTATAGATTTTCCAAGTCTGTGTGTTTAACTGTCGTCACATGTATGTGCGTGCCCGTGAGTAGATAGAAATATATGTAATATATATGTGGAATAGACTGTCGGACTCTGTAAACGTCGTCGTAGAGGATAGGTGAGAGAGAGAGAAGAATTCTTTTTTCGCTTTCAGCGACAGCCTCTATACCACTGTCTATCATCTCACCTGTGTGGAAATTCTATTTTTTTTACTAATTCACACTGGGACTCTCACTCATTTCAAGCTATTCAGAAGGGACCCACCCAAGTCTTAATTTTCCTATCCAAAATCTACGACAATGTGTGGCGCCCAGCTCTTATCTTGATCTCCTATTCTGCAGCCAAAATACAAACTGTACGCCTTCTTAATCACTTTAGTTATATTTCGTTTTTGTGATACAAATGTCACCTCACCACATATATAACAGAAATTATTAGGACTGTTCACACATGTCCTAGGCATTTCTAACAACGATACTTTTGATAAGGACAAATGCACTAACTAATGGCAAAATTTTATCAGAGATAAGATATTTATACACAAAGGTGATGTAATCATAGGTAGGATTGCATCATCAACTTCTAGTTACATATTTATTGGTCATTAGAAAAAATTATGCAATCGCCCACAACAGTTGCGTCATATATATATATATATATATATATATATATATATATATATATATATATATATATATATATATATATATATATATATATATATATATATATAAATTGACCATAATTAAATAAACTAGTAGCATATATCTTGAAAAATAGAGCCAATCAACATTTTTAAATGTCATTTTCGTTTTCAGCGCACCAAAATTCGTTAAGATCAGCTATTTTCGTTTCTGGTACATTTTGGTTGTTGACTAGTGTTCAATCAAGTTATGCATTTAAAAAAAATAATAGATCATATAAGACAGATAATACAAAATGAAGATAATGAGAACAACTGATACAGAGACGAGATACTAAAGTACAAATGAAAAAATTCGCAGTAAATGCAATGACACTGCGAAGAAAGATACAAGACAAGCAACAGTACAGTGTATAAATAGAAAATTTGTACAGAAATCAAGGATAGTAGGATGGAGAATGACAGAAACAAACAAAGTCAATCAAGAAACTAAAGCACAGAGAAAAAATTTCACAATAACAACAATAAAAACAGTACGTCACGTCTAAACACTGGTGTCACAGACAACCAAACGCAGTGGACCGAAATCCTTCGGCAAATGTATGCCGGAATTTCCACTGCGGGAAATCTGCAAAAGTCCCTAAAGAACGCCTAACGTGGGCCCTGGTGTGAAACTGGGATGTACCCCAACGTAGGTCTCCACACAACCTTCCCGCATGGCACATGGAACATTAAACATAAAGGTAAATGATGGACATAAAAAGAAAGGCTCGACTGAACATGCAACAGTGGCAAGATGCACAAAACAAACAGCCACTTATCTTTAAAAAATTCTCTTCCTCGCGAACGTTACGACGATGGGCATGGGGCGTTGCATGGTGAGCCAAAAGACGTGCAGCAGTCCAACGTTGACCCTCACCTTCGGTACGTGTCCGGATCACTTAAAGGTCAGAAAGGTCGACCGTTAGGCTGGAAACATCAAAAAATGCGGTGTCGTCGCTGGCGTCGTCTTGAAACATGACATACTGGAAACTGGACAAACGATATTTGAACATAAGAAGTTCTCCCCATACTGGCCACCAGGTTGTTACTGTTGTGTTTTACTTTATATTACTGACACTGCTGACAATAGTGTTGTCAGACCTGTCGGGCTTACTGTCAGTGGCCGACGTATTGTTTGGTTACGCGAATGTTTGTGGGCCGTTTCTTTGGCTTGGTTAAAGGTGATAAGACGAACACAACTGTAACGTTTGGGTCATAAGTTTGACCAACTTGAAAGTAATGTATACTGGACCCATGTAGAACAGTGGTGGCCAAGCTAAGGTTGGCCTAGGGCCAGATTATGGTAAAGGGTAACACCAGAGGGCCAGACCTATAAAATCTTTAAAAAATAACGTTCTGAGATTTAGTTTTACATATACGTATAATGAACCACGCACAGAAAGCTACGGCAAACTACTGTACTGCACATCTGCCAAGACATGTATATCAGTCTTTGGACTGAAATTACTGTAAAAAAAATATAACGAATCTGTTGTTTTAATTTGTTTTGTAATTTGTAATATGACATGTAATTATTTATTTCAAACATACATTTGTGTGTTATTTCATTGTGAAAAGTGTGGCGTATCAAAACATTTCACCAGTGATTTGAAGTCTACTTCCATTTGTGACGTAGCAATTCTGAGAACATGGGATAATACAGAGTCAGTTACTCTGTTTCTGGTCTTGGATTTGATAAGCTTCATGGCAGAAAATGTTGTCTCACAAAGATATGTGCTACCAAATATAGAGCACACACTTTTAGGGCCCATTTTCTCAGAAGTGGGTAACGTTCTTTTGGTAGCAATTTCCACAAATCAGCTAAAGCTGCTTCTGTTGTGTTGATGAATGGGTCACATTGGAGTTCACATAACTGCAATTGTAGTTCTGCTGGCTGAGACTTCCCTGTGCACTTGAATGGGTTGTTAAAAAGTCCCATTTGTGGACGAAACATCTCAAAATCTTGAAATCGACGATCAAACTCAGAAATCAGCTGTTCAATGTCATCTGTGTACCTCCTAAGTTAACACTATCTCAGACAGCTGTTTACAACAAGGAAAATAAAACAGGTAATTCTTTTGCAAAGACAGACTAAATAGGCTCAGTTTCTTTTTGAAGCCATCAACATAGCCCCTCATTTGAAAAATTGTTTGCCTTTTTCCTTGTAACTGCAAATTCAGTACATTCAAATGTTGTGTTATATCTGTGAGAAATGCCAAGTGCTGAATGAAATGAATATCTTTGAGTTTATTTTGAAGATCAATTGAACATGGTAAGTTGTCTCGCAGGAAGTCAAATATTTCATCCTTCAGTTCACAAAATCTTATTAAACATTTTCCTCGACTAAGCCATCTCACCTCAGCATGAAGCAGGAATCCACTTCTTCTAAAAATGCAAGGAACTTTCTGTGAGTTAGAGAGCTGTGTCCTCATCTGATCAAATTCGTTATTTTCACTACAGTAGCCATAGTGTCATTTAGGTTTATGGATTTTGCACAAAGGGCCTCTTGGTGAACTATGCAATGTAATGTAAGCACGTCAATTTTATTTTGCTTCATAAGTCCAACAAAACCAGTATTTTTCCCAACCATAGCCTTGCAACCATCGGTAAACACAGCAGACAATTTTTCAAACCCACCATATTCTTCCATGGCATTTTGAACTGCAGAAAATATGTCATCCCCTTTACTTGTACCATGCAAAGAGCAAACTTTCAGTAATTCTTCAAAAACAGTAAAGTCTTCCTGGATCACTTTAACAAAAATAAGAAGCTGGCTAATGTCTGTGATGTCTGTACTTTCATCAATCGCCAGTGAAAAGTACGGACAATTTTCAATTAAAGATTTCAAGTTCTGGGACAAATGCAAACTAATATCTTCTGTTCTCCTAGCTACGGTTTGTTTTGAAAGAGGTACATTTTGAAATTTTTTTACTACTTTTTCTTCATTGAACGCTTCTGCCATTTGAACTGCACACTTTTTCACAAACTCTCCATCAGTAAACGGCTTTTTTGCTTTTGCAAGCTCATAACTAATCACATAGGACGCCATGAGCGATGATTCCTGAATCTTATTTAAAAATGCAAACATGAAAGCGTGCACAACAGCTACAATCCCAGAAGTGTCACTGGCTGATTTATACTTAACACACTTCACAAGACCAACTGTGCACATCAACTCCTTCCTAAAGAAATGTACCTACCATCCACCCACTCCCACGATCACTTTCCCATACCGATGCTAAAGACAAAGCAACATCATTGGATCTCAGAGACTTCCGACCGCAGAAAAGATCGGTCATTGCTTTCAGTTTCTCATTATCAAAGTAGGTACCGACCCTGTCTTCGCCTGTTCACATGCACGATCAGAGATTTGACGTTATCATTTCCATTTTGTCGGCACTATCTTGTAGAGCTCAATTGGTATGATAGATAGATAGAGAGAGAGAGAGAGAGAGAGAGAGTTGGTGGTGTTGTGGGAGGTGGGGAGATGTTAATCGTACATTTTGGGTCTTTTTGGTTTTGTTTCTGGTGCCTGTGCTTGATATTTTGTAATATTATTTTTAGCACAGTGGTCGGAGTATACAGTAATTTTCAATCAACAATAAGAGGCCGGCCAAAACAGGTTGGCGGGCCGGTCAAAACTGGTTGGCGGGCCGGATCTGGCCCGCGGGCCGTAGTTTGGCCACCTCTGATGTAGAACATCAATCACGATACGATTTATTATACGAAAGGACATCGACGTTGACATCATATGCAGGTATATTGGATCATCAATATGGTTTCATGGCAAATACATTGGTATACATAACAATCAACAATATGGCCGTTGATTGACAGCACTGGAACGTAACGACTTCAAGGTTAACGGCTTGATAGAATATATTGGTCTATCGAACTGATCGTTCATCTTCTTTACTTAGATATATATATATGTTGATCCGAACATCATTCCTGATGCTAGAGGGACGCACTAACAGCTTGATACAAGAATCAAGCTGAAGCTCTACGTAGCACTGCAGGAGGTCAAGCATCCGAGGCGAGATACTTAAAAACGAGCCGTTTTCTGGCTAAACATTTATATATGCACGATTCTTGGCAAAGTACTTCAAGAATGGTTTCTTCATCTTTCAAGTAATTATAATATTATCATCCGCATGTCTTCCCTAGACTTAGGGCAAGTACATGAAAATCACGTCTATCATAGACGGCTAATATCGGGATCTGCCTCCTGCATCATGGCTGGATTGCAACAGATCGACGCAACCAACCGCGCCATTCCGTTCAAATATCGTGCACGGCGGCACGCAAATAATCAAACATACAATCAACTTAGATACACTCTAAAGTTCGTCTATACTAGACCCACGTGTGAGGATCTCAAACACCTAACTCCCCCTGCGAATATAACCTAACACCAGGAGGAAGACAGCCGATAGGATAGTCTGGCGCTCTCTCTTCCAAACCTCTACACCTCACGGTAGAAGTGGAACGACTAAGTAAGTAAGTAAGCAAGTTTAATTATTAAAAAATATTAAACTTTAAATGTATTAAACTTTAATTTATTATATTGGATGTAAATTAAACCATTTATTTTAGATGCTTTCCCTATGCCCTAGAATTTTATTTATGTACAGGTAAATTGAATACTTCAAATTATGCACCAATACCCTTGGGGGTAAATAGTTAAAGAAAATTATATCTGACTGAACGCGAAGAAAATAGGTTGAATACCACTGCCCTACAACATCCAGTGCTCCATCCAGCGCTCTTCTCTCGTGGCAAAGGTGCCTGGTTCGATTCGCGGTATCGACACGCTCAACGTCGCCCTATTACTGCTTTATTCCATCTCCACTGAAGCATGTTTTGAGAAAAACACACCCAAAGTTTTTGGGGTATCAGTTGAACATGAAGGAGTTAATAACATTAAAATGAAATTTTGCACGATGATCGATACTGTTGAATGTATTTGAAATCAAAAATTAAATTAGAATATGGAAAACATTTTTCAAACAAGAATTATAAGCAACTTCCAGTTGGAGATAGAATAATGTGCCAACAGAATTATTCAGTTCCTAGTTGGTTTCTTAATTCTATCTCCATATATATGCCTTACAGTGACATATTCCATCTCCAGTGTCCTGGCGAAGACAGCCTGTGGTGGGTTAAAGAGGACCTCAGTTCAAATCTATATGTTAATGCTTACGTTCTCTTCTCAAATGTTCATTTGCTTTAAAAAAAAAAAAGAGATGTATTTCTATGTTCCTTACGATTACACCTCTTAACAAAATGGTGAGAGTTTGGTGGCTATTTCTTGATAAGGTTGTTCTTCCTCTCACAGACATTCACTTTAACATGCTCGTTCAGGCAGGCCAACAATAAAAGATAAAGGAGCCATGTTTATATGTATATTATTTACTGAATTAAATGAACACAATTTTGTACTGATATTTCAGGTAAGTCATTTTGCTACACATTTACACATAATAAGAATATGAGGAAGAATACTACAGAGAAATCAAGATGAAAGCAGGGCGCTCATGAAATCTCTGTACAACTGTGGTATGTATCTGAACATGCAATTCAGATTTTTTTTTCTCTGTTGCCATAGGTCACGCTTTCAGTTTCCTTAGGGCTACTTCATTTGGCACACGAATGCTCCAGTTGATCTTCTTGCTAGATCTTAATTTTACTGCAGTTCATTCTGTAGCTGAATGACACATCTTGTATTCAGTTGTATGCAGATGAGCGTATCTGCAGCTGTCTTATGCATGTAAATGGACAGTTCGAAAGAGTAATTTTGTTGTTTGTTTGTTTGTCTTTTTTGCACATTCTTGGTAGTCAAAGAATGTATTTCCCTGCATAATAGCGTATTGTTCATTTCTGTTAGTCATTTCATCAAACGAAGAGGATAATATATTTCATAGTGCCTGACGTGCCGTTAAATCACATAATGTACGCTGTCCACTTCTTGGGTGGAACTATGAGCTGGTTCTCTGCACTGCTGAACCAGAAGCTTAATCTGAGGATGTTTTTTAAAGAAACAATGTCAGAGCTTTACATAATTCATATTTTGTGGTACACAAGCAACAGACCAAAGAGTCATCTCTGTGAGTTATTGATGATCTCTCATAACTTTCTCATATTGTTTCCAGATCTCCCATTTCCTATTTCATGCTACAAAGCAAAGTAAGATTTCCCTGTCAATGACAAAGTGGCAGTCAGGTTGAATGCCACAGCTTGTGTTTGTGAAGAAAAATGGGAACATCACATTTCGGGGGTATTAACACATTTTCTAAGTCAAAACATAGCACTGGCTCGCTTTTGTTATTTCTGTCCTTTTCCCCTTCAGCTTCAGCTTTTTTTTTTCAACATTGTTCTGGTGTATTTCTAATTCTTCTTTATCTTCAGACATACTTCTACCTTTGCAAGTCTCACATCTATCACATCTGTCTTTCTTTGAGGATAGAAAACTAATGTTGAATTCTGTATTGAATATTTCATCATGCGTATGTTTTTTGACATGCTGGATGCCTCTTTCTTCACAGTGGGCAACATAAAACCCATACATTTTGCTCAGCTTAAGCCGTTTTTCAAGGTACGCTTTTAGAGGTAGCTCTACAGTAATGTGGTGGTATTCTAGGAAAAGAGTTGATTTGTTTTTTCCCTTCTTGGAGGGTGACCTCATCAATTTTGTTTGCATTTTTTTCCTCTCACAAAGTACTTTGGTATACCTCTATCAAGACATCTTAACTTCCTACAGAAGTAGTTGAGTGGTATCTTTGAGATACCAAAGGGGTTCAAGCAAAATACTTCGCACACTCTGACACTTGTGACAATGCAGCCTCCCATGTCCCTTTCCCTCTTAAGGAGCATGCAATCATCACTTCAGTTTCTCCCCTTGCATTAAACCTGCACCAGATCAGCTTTAAAACAGAGGCGGCAGCGAATTTGTTTCTTCACGTCTCCATAGTGATTCACAACATCACGTGATGACTATGGCTAGTTTGATTGGCAGATCAGAAGGTGGAATAAAGCAGTATAAATGTGATTTGACTTAGAATTAATTCTTCAGACCTAGGGGTCTTTTGTATTTGGACATGCGATCTAATATAACCGGCTGGTTTGAACGGGACGTGCCTCGCCAAAACGAGGCAAAAAGAGAAAAAAAATACATTTAAATCCAACAAACGTTTCAATCAAATTTTTTGTGTGAAAAATATGTTCTCATATAAGGGATAACTGTAAGATATTTTGTAGGACGATAGAGTAGCTTAATTGACATCACGTTATGACCTCAGGTCAATTTTTGCCAAAAATGGAGATAGAATAAAGCAGTACTAAGCAGTCTATTAAGCTGTAAATAGGTACCTGACTTTACTCTTAAGTTAAGGAAGGAAAAGGCAGCTAGGAAAAGAAACTGGTCACCCCACCTCTCGATGCTGGACCTAGTATAGTGAAGTCTCTAACACTTCACTTCTCTACGGCAGTTTCTGCTATTGGACTATCTTTTATATCTGCATCGTTACACTGCTTCATGTATATTCAAGTATCTCTGCTTGATCGAGAGAAAAAGGAATAGTGATGGAAGATCATTCTACAACAAATAACACAGAAGGACAGGATACAAATTAAACTCAGTATAAGATTTTAAGTTTGCATGCTCTGTCTGACAGATGTAGGTGGCATGGGCAGATGTGCGAGGTCACCCAGACCTCAAGAGGTAAATAACAGCCGAGTTATAAATTAGATATAATTTTAGCCGCGGCCAGCAAAAAGACAAGATTTAGTGCTACATTTGTTAAACCTTTGCAGTTATAACAGAACACATTTTAATAAAATCACTGCTTGTGAAATGTTTCTGAGACAAGAAATTTGCAAGGCACGAAAAAGATTGGATGAAGCTAAACTGGGTCAAGGAAATTGTAAGAACAATTGCTTTGGTTTGTGGTTTGTTATTTAAGAACCATCTTCACTGTACAGGGGCAACTCCATCAGTGCTCCGATCTCCTCCATTAGATCACACAAGGAGGATCTCAGCACAGTGCGCGAACTCCGTAGCACCGGCGAGGATCTCAGTGTGTGTATGCAGGAATCACACATTCTATTAATATTGTTTGTGGTGTGTAGGTTTCCAAATTTTTAAATTTTGCCAAGGCAGCGGGCATATGGCCTACTCTTTACGATTTCCAACTGCCGAGGGATTTTTAACGTGGGTATATTGCACACGGGACCTCCTATTTTTGTTTTTGTATGCCCTTATCCAAGAAGGCTAGACATCCGATCTCACTACCAAGGAGATATGGGGAAGTATGACATCATCTGGAACTACTGGTTCTGAAAAGATATGTTCATCACTTATTTTCCCTGTCCTGGGAGCGAACTCGGTACCTTTAGAATTAGAGGCAAAAGCCATACCTCTTAGCCACTCCGACCCCCTGTAGGAACAATGCATGGACGGAGTATAGTTTTAAGATATTGAGGATTATTGGTTTCAAGATCTTGTGGATATGAATCCCGATCAATGAGAAGCACTCGTGTGTAGTCTCATTGTGGGAGTTATTATTGTTGTTTAACTAGGGCTGCTGAGCATTGTCACGTGATGCCTCCCTTGTTCTCTGCAGTAGTGGTCCAACAGTGGCCAAAACCTAGAGTAGCTAATGTGGGTCTTCAAAGGTGTCTACCTTCGCACAAGATTACTCTTGGCAGAGATGAAGATAGAAGGATGATGATGCTTCTACCTCGAGGAAGTCTCCACAAGATATTTAAGAAATCGAGAACAATGCTGAATGGGTTTAAGCACGCACGTTAACTCTTTATCTTTCCCGCCACCGGTCGTGGAGAGTTATAATATTAGCTCGTTCAAGCCCCCAACTGAATTAACAGTAAAATTCCTCTGCTTATTATTATTTTTGCTCGTATTGGCTCTGTAGATGTAGATATAACTATATATATATATATATATATATATATATATATATATATATATATATATATATATATATATATATATATATATATATATATATATATATATATTAGAATACTTATTCACAAGTGTTCACTTCTCTTTGTAATAGTTAACTCAACTATGAATTTGTAAAAAACAACAAATACTTTAACACTTGTAAATAAATACGAACTGGTGAAAAATAAAAAGTAAGTCTCATCATGGAATATATCGGCTTTCGTAAGCTTAAATTTCAGAAAAGAAAATTCTTTGTTAAACTGCTAAAAATGGGACTTGCCAAAATGCTAAAGTACCGATGCTGCTGGTTCCGTAGATTCGTCTCTGTGGTGAGGGTACGTTTCCAGATCAATCAGTGAGTAACCGCTCCTAGTCAAGGCAAGAATCTTCAAGACCCTTGGAATGTAGGTTTCAAGTGTCAATTACAAGCTTTGAGCCACAGAATGGAAGTACAGCAAATGGTCTCTTCGGTCGTACCACAAATAGCCGGGTCGCCTCGTGTTAGTATCGCAAACTTTAGAGGGAATAAAAGAACAAACTCCGCTGCTAAGTCTTTGTTTTCCTGATGTTAATCAGGCGCCGTTCCTGCTGTTCGTCAGCCGTTTGTTCTTTCAGATTTTTTACTCTCCCTGAGCGTATATCATATCACCCAGGGCATGGGATGAAAAATCACCAGTATGTTAGTCAATTTATTGAAAAATTTGTGACTGGACAGCGGCAGTGGCTTGTGCATGAAGGAACGTATTAAGTTTACATACGTTCACAAAATGATAATATACAACCATGCACAGGTTGATGTAATTATCACTCACTCTCTGCTCCATTCCAAGACTGGGTTACCTCTGCTTTTGGTTCTTCCATGAGAACTAGCATGAAGCAATCACCAGCGTTTGCTGTGGTGGTTCATGAATGTATCCTTTTCACATGCTGAGGTTGCCAGCCTAGTATGAAGATTTAACACCACTAGCAAGCATAAACATGTCACATTCAAAGTATAAGAAATAAATTACAACTCACCCTAGTAACTAGGAATCTTAGACTGCTTGTTCAGGTAAATAGTCTTGGCAACTTGATATAGATGCCGAGAACACACGTCAGGGTATTTAGTTCTAGTAAAAATCCCTCTGCGACTTTGTGCGTAGATAAGTCCGGTTTTTTATATGAATAACAGTGTTTCATTGCTGTAGTGTTCAGAAGTGTTCCACTAAGTTCGGTCCTATTTAAAGTCAGAATCTTTACTTCTATTGTTTCCTGGCTTCAGTCCGAGCTGCCTACTTGACTATTCGGGAATGCAGCGTGGTCGTTCGAAATGTGCTAAGTTATATTTGCAGCTTCCAGTCCGCGCTCACATGTTCGTGGTTACTTCATGGCATTTCCGACAGCCTTCCAGTAAGAATGAATGTAAATCAACCTTTCAAATGCTTGCCAATGGCACTCAAAAAGTGCTGGTTTTGACAGAATATTCCTTATGGAATTTTTTTCTGCGTTACATCGAAGTAGTGAATTCAAGTGTCACTTTCCTTATATGGAATTATGGTTTCCGCATGTTTTCATTATCACATTTGCAAAATCACTTCTACAAATATCTCCCAAGATTGAGATTACCCATAAAGTTATCTCAGGTAATTTCGGCAGTCTAGATGTCTGGCTTATCAGACATTTCTGCTCATTTGTATCAAATGGCTTGTCACAAATCCGACAGCCTGTCTAGACAAATCGTGGTTTTATACAATTAAAATCGTATTTCAAGTCCATTCTACTGTTGGAGCAGAAGTGATTATGCGATCGTGAGCAAACACTTCATGCTCGGATTACCTGGAGTCAATGTGGTATTATCACGTTTAGTGATTCTATTAATCTCTCGGGATAGACAATACGCATGTCTGGACATAAGAAGTGAAATGTGGCAAATGGAAAGAATGACTATAGTACGAAGTTCTGTGCAGCGAAAATGAGAAATAATAGGGGGAGAGACGGGAAAATGGAAGAAAAATTGAAAAGTCCAGTGCCGCGACAAGCATTTCGCTCTTTTGCAGCCAATACCAAGTTGAAGAGTCTTTGGTAGTATCTATACTGTATATCTAGGCTTTTCCTGTGACTTTTCTGCCATTCCGAAACGTGTTGTTGAAGTCATGAGCTTCAGTTTCTCCATCTTGGCTTGTAAGTAAAGGATCATCCCATCTGGTTCTAAACTAGGAAGAAGAAGCGTGTGGCATACTGTGCATTCCTCGCCATCCAAGGGAGCTCTCCAAATATGGAGAGCTAAAATACTGTGCACAGGTTCTGGGCTCTCCCAGGGAATCGTCCCGTCCTATACAGGGTCACTTATCAGCTTCCCTACCTAACAAGGGGTCCATAGTAAGATCTTCCTGCATGATGACAACCAGGGAAAAGCCAGAGTTACATCTGAGGCTCAAATGACTACCCCAAGCTTTGTGTGCAGTTCTGGGTTCTCAACATGTTTCACCACAGGGGGAATGCCTGGAAGTGTGTGGATGATTTCAAGAGCCAGTGAGGGTGTAATTAACATAAAAAACAGAGGTTCACTTCCATATATGTATACTGTAGCATTGTGCTTAGCTGGTGGTCATATACGAATGACTCCAGATATGCCTCCATGCACCTCACTGTGGAAGAGAACATGGATAGAAGTCGAGTCAGAAAAAGATTGATCGACAGCATGGCAAAGACACAACATGACAGAACACCATGCTGATACTGAATTGGAAAACAATAATCGCAAAGACTCAAGGGTTTAAAAACTGAAGTCGTTATCGGCGAATAATTTCTCTTCGTTATTAGTATCCCACAGCAAAGTAAGATGTCCCTCCATTGAACGAACTAGAAATAAATTTGCTTCCAGATTAACATGTGTTAGAGAAAGTGCGAACGATTCTAGCAAGTCAATTTGCATAAGGTAACGCACGGTATCAAATGAGTGACTTCCAGGTTAACGTCTTGTTGAAAGGAAACAAAATGAGTACAGTGTATATAAAGCTGACAGATTTATTCGAGAAACGTGACTTTTTTCGAACATTAACGAGATTTAAAAAAGAAAACAAAAACTACAAACAAAGTTAGTGACGCTAAGAAAGACGAAACACATGATTGTTCTGGTTTGAAGTAGTTTGCTAACAAAAGACAAACATGTTATAATGTAAGTCAAGGAACGACTAAGGTGTAACTAAACGTTATCAAACAAGAGGCTGGCAAGAGAAGCCAAGGACACAGTGTGGGAGGCCGTTGTGACACAGGTGGGCACTGACAAAAACACCACAGAAGAGTAGGAAAAGTATAAGCCAAGCATTTCCTAATTGTGACGGTATTGCCTCTCCTGCTTTGCAGTAGTGGTCCAACAGTGGCCAAAACGAAGAGTATATATTATAGGCTTCAATGGAGTCTATCTGTACACAAGATTTCTATTGGCAGACATGTAGATAGAAGAGTAGTAAAGCTTCTATCACATGGGAGTCTTCCCAAGATATTCAGATAAGCGAAAACAATGCTGGCTATTGCTGAGCACGTTAATTCTGTAATCTGCCGACAACTTTTATGAAGAATTTAAACAATGGTTTATTCTAGCTCGTTAAGCCCTGTTGCGGGTCTTTTATATTATTATTAGATGATGGGTAAACGTCTTGATTACTCAGGCCAAGTCCATATAGGGGTATATTAGTAGACCACGCATACAGCCCTTCACCACCAACTATTAATGTCACCACAAAGGCCAGGTTGGACAAATCAATACACAGTTTATTCTCACAAACGTTGCTCCACAATTATCATCTAGAAAGCCATTATATCCATTGGCATAATATATATCTAGTCATCAGTATAGCTCAGTATCGTCTGTATCTAGAACGCTGTCCTCGACAGGTTGACACACTTTTAATTACTCACGTTCTTCACAGAAATCATCATTCCTTTCATACATAAACTAGCATCATCACACAGAGGTGTATGGATGATCTAGTGGTCGAACATCAGAGGAGTATGTCGTGAAATCATATAATTCTCAGGAGCTCAAAGATATACGTCCACCTGCCTCAAAAACACACACAGAAGACCTGGCAGCCGATAGCTGACTTCTGCTGATACCAACTTTAGACGTCTGCAACTGCACCCCGAGGCAATGACGTAACTTCCTGTTACTAAGGACTACCGATAGTCAACAAATATGAATACTTGTCGAACCATTTTGATATCGACAGACATGTTATGAATTTTAATCATAACATTACTCCACCTCCCCCTCTCCCCAACCCCCGTAAAATAATGGAAACGAAGTTTTCATTATTTCCGTGGTGTGAGTATGACATCACTCGAGTGAAAGATTGTATCATCAAATTTCACTGTTAGTATGAACTAGCATAGCACCCACGTTTGTGCCACAGAGTAGGCAATTAAACACTCAATGTGTGGACATTGGCAAATAATACTAAAGCCATCGACTACAAAGGACATAAATCATTTTAACAACAATGTGAGGTGGCTATCACTAAAACCATCGAATATATTAAAAAAAATGATGGTAGTAATCCATGCACTCTCATACCTCACACCATTCAAAAACACCTATCTGTCAAGTCCAGTATCAGTAGTCAATTAACCTCATATTAATTAATAATCATTAAAATTAATACAATTATGTAATAGAGACAATAGATGACATGAAGCAGACAATCAACTATATAGTGAATGCATGCAAACTTATTCGTTAAAAGATTACAAGTATGTGTACCTCAAAAGCACATGTCATCAATATAACATAGTAATGTTAAGAGAACCAATGTAATCTTGTATCTAACACACTTGTGTGAGCAATAAATAAGACTATGCTTATGTGTTGTAGAAATAGATAATAGTATGGCATATTAGCCAAATAGTGTTGCAAAGTACAGTGTGAGTGTGAAATAGATTTGTGTCAAAGACCAAACCATATCTGGCGAATTCACATTAATTAACACTCAATATCAAACACAGTAGTTAAACTCTGTAGTACAATGGCATTCCACTCATTAATAAATTTTCAGCCAAAGTTCCTTGAAGTATGTCCAAATACATTATTGTCACGATCCATTATTGTCTTCCATTCGATAATATGTTAGTACGAATCCAAATGTTAATATCTACAGCAATTGCAAATCGAAAAATAGTCAGATAATAAGTATTTTTCCCTTGATTATGCGAGTTTTCATAGAGTTATGTCCCTTCATCTGTAGACGTCGGTATTCCAATTGAAAATGACAATTAATGCCTGTACGAAATATCTTGAAATGACGTCATTTTCAACATTTCACATAATGTGTGTTCGTAAGTTTGTAGATCAAATATGAGCAGTGTCATTAAGGCACAATATATGTACGTAATGCACTGAATTCAAGGAGATATCACGCCATCTTGAGCAATTCAGAATTCATCTACATCATGTGTCGTGTGAACCGATTAATCGTATCAGCATTGTTACAGAAGTCACTGTAAAATCTTTCTTTCAAAATGCGAACATGTAGATTAGTCTTCAGCATTGGTAGCTTACAGAATGTTATAGTATTCTTCATTCTTGGACTTATTGTTCAAATGTAAGGTAAAGGTAAAGGATCCCGTTACACGCCCATTGATGAATATTGGGAATATGGTGTTAGGCCCATATTATCTTGACCGTCGGCACACTAGGGGTGATGTGGTCAGCATCACGCCGGCCGCCTTAACCTTCCCAGATGTTGCTCTGGTTCCTATTTGGGGCTGGGTCGACCCAGGAGCCGTTTGTGGCCTAAAATAATCCCACCTCGTCTGGGGATCGAACCATAGACCACTGCGCCAGGAAGCCAGTGCACTAACCAATATGCTACCGCGACTCCTTATTGTTCAAATGTAGTAATGTCAAAACAACACGTCATCATCACTGTAATATTTCACTGATCAACATATCATGAAGTCAGTTCATAGGTTAGTTTGAACATTGTGAGTCACCTGTATTTATAGAGTTGATTGGTGATATAGGGTCCTTGATATATCGCGAAAGGACATCAGCCATAACATTCTGGCTTCCTTTGATAGCTCTAATTTCGTAATCATAGGGCTGAAGTGCAAGCGAATAATATTGCTCGGTAGGCGTCAATTTCCTACTTATATATAGTATTGGATGCATGTAACCTTCAAACTCTTGCATAAGCGTCCCACCGATTCCTGTTCCAGATGCGTCAACTCTGAGGTTAAAAGGAAATCGAGCGTCAGGTAATCTCAAAATTGGTGATTTTGAGAAACAGATTTTCAATACATTTAAAGCAACATTACAAGCATGGGACCAGACAATTTAGTTTGGCGAGTTCTTTCTTAACAACGAAGACAGAACTGAGGTAATATCTGAAAAATTAGGTTTATATTGTCTTCTTTTATTCTCTTGCTGAAAAGCTAATTCTTCCTGTCTTCTCTTCTTCTCCGCTAATTCTTCTTCTATCCTCATCTCCAAGACAGTCTCTAAAGACGCCTTAGAATTAGCAAGTTCCACTTGTAATGATCTGAAGTTTGATCTATCAACATCGGCCTGCAATTTTAGTGCCATCACCTCTTCGTTTAAATGATCAATTAACCCCTCTCTGTCTTCAATGACCTCCAACAACTCAATTTCTCTCCAATACCGTTCCTCTTCCATAGAAATACCACCACCTCCCCCATTCTCTACCAAAATTGTCCAAGATATAACTCTGAAGAGCTGGTCCCTGGAACCCAGACTTCTTACCCTGCCTGAGAAAATACTCTATTGCAGACATAATTCACTATTATTGTGACTACAAATGACCCAATAATAATTCAAATATAATATCAATACTTGGTGAGCAATATTAGTCACAATTATTTCACCACTCACAATCAACCAACTGTATGTAATATTAGATGATATAATAGGAACAAAAAAAAAGAAATAGATACGAACAAGATGACAGAAATACAGTGAAAAGAGCCAAATCAAGATGATACAAATGATCAACCAAGGCAGAGAGGTATGAATTGTAGAACAAATGCAAAAATTCAGCTCTATCACACTTATGACAAGACAAGTACGATTTCACAACCTATATGACATCTAATAAATGAGGGATAGCAAGAATAGGCCAACAATATCACAAACAATAATGTAGAAAAACTGAATAAAAATTACAATCAACTTTACAACAATAACAAACTTGCCAAAAAAAAAGGACCTTCACAACTAGACAGATATTGGATCTGGTTAATTCAATCAAGGCAGTAACACTCAGCTATGTTCGCCGGCCCCTTCATGTGAAGAACACAGATACAAAAAACTAAAGAACGACCATGAATTTACGACCATCGATTGGAGGTATTGCAAATTCACAGTTCCCTTCCAACCACCCCCTAATTACAAAAACATATATACATATATTCGTACATGAAAATACATATAACATAGAGAAAAAAAAAGAACTCTGGCAAACAAGATTCTCAGCTTCACACGCTGTATGTAACCTCAAATGTACTTATCTGTTTGCCAGTAACAATGGATCCTCCTGGTTTTACGCCTCCTTCCCAAGGCACGATGAAAACACTCCGTTTGGACCAGGTTAGCTTTAGATTTCACCATCTGCTCACTCGACCAAAACTGCCCTTTGGTCCGTCGTCTTCTTGATAGCAGGCCATCATCAGGCAAAAAACTTGAATTTATCAATCGAAAATTTGATAGGAAAGTCGTCTTCCTTGAATAGCTTCAACTTCTGCAGTACACTTGAAAATTTGAACAGCAATTAACGTTCATACATCCCCACACAAGTCAGCCGACGACATACAACGCCATTTTGAAAATTTTTGATTTCTTTCAAAAACGAAAACCAACGACTTAAAACATTTCTCCTGACTTCAGCAATCAATATTAGATTCAGGATCCCAGCTTGAGGCTCCCATTTTAGGGTGTTGCGGGTCTTTTATATTATTATTAGATGATGAGTAAACGTCTTGATTACTCAGGCCAAGTCCATATAGGGGTATATTAGTAGACCACGCATACAGCCCTTCACCACCAACTATTAATGTCACCACAAAGGCCAGGTTGGACAAATCAATACACAGTTTATTCTCACAAACGTTGCTCCACAATTATCATCTAGAAAGCCATTATATCCATTGGCATTATATATATCTAGTCATCAGTATAGCTCAGTATCGTCTGCAGCTAGAACGCTGTCCTCGACAGGTTAACACATTTTTAATTACTCACGTTCTTTACAGAAATCATAATTCCTTTCATACACAAACTAGATCATCACACAGAGGTGTATGGATGATCTAGTGGTCTAACATCAGAGGAGTATGTCGTGAAATCATATAATTCTCAGGAGCTCAAAGACATACGTCCACCTGCCTCAAAAACACACACAGAATACATGGCAGCCGATAGTTGACTTCTGCTGATACCAACTTTAGACGTCTGCAACTGCACCGCGAGGCAATGACGTAACTTCCTGTTACCAAGGACTACCGATAGTCAACAAATATGAATACTTGTCGAACCATTTTGATATCGACAGACATGTTATGAACTTTAATCATAACAAGCCCCCACCGCTGAGTTAATCAGTGGAATTATTATTATAATATAGCTCTGTTTAGAGTGGGTGTTCAGTAACTTTGACTGAGACAAACATGTAGTACATTTAAAATGACTGAATCGAAGTCCAATTGGTATAATTACAAATAATAAAATTTAATAATCACTTTAAGTTTAACAGTTTTAAAAGAAAGGAATAATAGTTAGTTACAAAATAAAGTTTTCATCACTCGGGTGATGGCTTTTGATAAGAAGTTCAAGTGGCAGCATATAGGTTAACTTAGCTGCCAATGATGATTCTAATCCTCCTCCTGATGTGTAGGTTTTCTGTACACTGCTGTCACTCGTCTCTGGTCAAAGTTCAGGCGCCGCACGTTCCCAGAACATCAAGGAGTAACGGCCAAGCTGGTCCTGCGTCTGTCTATAAGACCCTCTTATGATGGCGTCTCGCACAACGTCAGTCTACTTCTACCTTCACTTGGTTCCAGAGATAGTACTTTCTGCTGGTACCAATAATAACTGGTAATAGAAATAGAAACGAAACGCTCTTCTGAGTATGGCGTTTTCCGACACATAGTTATGTGCCCCCCCCCCCCCCCCCCCCCCCCCCCCCCCCCCCCCCCCCCCCCCCCTTCCCCCCCCCCCCTCCCCCCCCTCCCCCCCCCCCCCCCCCCTCTTCTATTCTACCATCCCATGTCAGAATTTACCCTCTGTACTACTTAAGGGAATGTAACCACTAGTGGGCGGAACTTGAATTGTGTACGTTTAGGAAGATAATCCTTACTAAATTGTGATCGCATGTCATCCAAACTGAGCATATGACTCCTGATATGCTCCCTAGAGGGATGGGCGGAGCTTTGCCTGACATTTTTACGTGGCTATCATAAGGTACCGGGGAGTATAGGTAAGATTTAAACTAAAAGAATTGAAGGCTTCAGTCAGAGCTGAGAAGTAGCCAGATCGTCTTCTTGTGCAAAACGCGCCCTCGTAGGATAACCAAGTGAGGTTCGGGCTGTTGCATAGTTGCGTCTGTGCTAAGAGAGCTAACGACATTGAGGTATGCTTACCTATGAGAACATTTTACAATACTTAACATAAAGTAATATTAGACGTTTCAGGTTTAGAAGTTAATGCTTTTTAGCGTTTGTCTATCTATAGTTTGATAGAAGCTGATTGGCGATTTATGTGTTTTTAAGTGTAATTTCACGTTTATCTCATCGCTATTTTCAACCGTGAGACTGTGTTAAATGTGTAAATTACTAAGTGATTTTATTAGAGGAAATCTAATGCCGCGATGCGCTGTATATCAGTGTGTACGTATTACCATTATTATTATTTGTGTAGTGTTAAGTAATAGTTGTATTGCATTCTTGTGAGCCATAAGTGTGGTTAATTTTACATCAGTGATTTTTGTGAGAGAAAGATTAGGGTACCCTCTAGCTCCATGAGTAGCCTATGCCTATTACGTTTAGTATAGAGCTGTAAGAATAGAGTATATATATATATTTATATCTGCTTGTTCTTTAAAACAGCTAGGCCTCTAAGATACTGATCAAATGTGGTCATTTAGACAAGTGAGTTGTGTATAATATTTCATCATAAATAGAAGTGCTTCATTTAAGTTTTCTCTTGCGTGATGATGTAGTTAGTATGTAGTATGAGTATGAAGGCATTCTTGTTGATTTAAATATGTTTATTGCATGATTACACATATACACAGACCTGCATGAACACACACACACACATACACACACATACACACACACACACATGGTCATTTAAGCGCATCTACTAGCATATTTTCACACATGTGTAACACCACACACAACATACACACACACACACACACACACATGGACATATAAGCGCATGTACTTGCATATTTTCACACATGTGTATGTCTTATTACGTAGATGATGTTTGTCCATCAGTACGATGCTAGTGTATTTTGTTTTATTTTATTTCAGAGTCCAGCAGTCTGTGCTGGGTTATATGGTGTTACGTAGAGAATACCTAAATAGCTAGGTTATACGGTGTCGCATAGAAATTACCTACAAAGTAAACTTGTGGACAACATTGTTTTCTGTATGATTCATATGCTACCTGATAGGGTTTCATTAATAAAAATGAGACCCCTGTCATCAAGAGAGTTTTTCTGTGACTGCAGAACGTGTGTGAAAGTAGGCCAGCGAGAGTGACGACAACATTACACACGAATTCTTATTCTTCTTCACACATCGTCTTCGCACTGTCACACACACACACTCACACACACACACACACACACACACACACACACACACACACACACACACACACACACACACACACACACACACACACACACACACACACACACACACACACACACACATATATATCCGAATATTCTCAGCTCGGCAGGGATAAGTCTGAAGACCGATGCCGAAAAGGGACATGCATTACTCAAGCGTTATATTACTCAGACTGATAAAGGTGATAAAGCTGCCCACCAAGAAATTAAAGACCGTATCCTGGAAAGCGACAGAAGAGGCGACATATATTTCGACCTCATATCCGAAGAAGACATCGAGTGCACTTTAGCAACCAGTAAAAACACTGCCCCGGGTCCTGATGGTGTACAGTATCACCACATAAAACAGCTCGATGATACAGGTATTAAGAATGTGGTGAGCACACCAGCATAATGAACGCTGAGGTAACGGAAGACTGCCTACATAGTTACCTACGGCCACTTCCGAAACCTGGTAAAGACTCCACACTTCTCAGCAGTTATAGAATTATCACAATGCAGAATGTCTACGGTAAACTACTAGAAAAGATAGTAGCACGGAAAATAATGAATCACCTCGAAAATGCACAGATCCTACCTGATACTCTCGGAAGCTATAGGAGCATGAAAGTAACATGGGGTGACACTGGAACCTTCGCTTATGATGTGTACGAGGGGTTCCAAGGTAAACGAGAAACGCAACGCTGTAGCAATCGACCTAGACGATGCTTATAACAGTGTGAACTTTGAAACATTAATGAACTGTGTAATGGCTTGCGGTGTTAACCCTTGGCTAACAAAATGGATAGCAGCTGCTTTAACTGAGAGGTCAGTGGCATTTCGCTTGGGAACATGGACATCAGATCCAACGCCCATTTGCCCGGGACTACCCTAGGGTTCTCCACTATCACCGGTGCTGTTTAATATCTATACAGCAAAAGTAGCTACCATTCCGCCAACTAGATTTGGACGAACATTGACTTTTGCTGATGACTTACTCATTTCCAGAACTGACTATGACCGACAGGAAATGGTTAACAGCATACATTGGGCACTATAGGACGTGATTAACTGGTGCCTGAAAGCTGGCTCCAAAGTCAACCCCAACAAGGCCTGCGTGATGTGATGCTCCTTAAACAACTCCATTGGGAAAACAGATCTTCCAGATATTACTCTCAATGGATAGGAAAATGAAAGGCAAGAAAAGCTGAAATACTTTGGAATTACATTTGATCGCGGGCTATCAAATAAGTACCATGTTGATCACATCACACAGAAATTCAGGAGAGGTCTAGCGGCCCTGAAAATAATGGCCGTAGCGCATCTGGAGCAGAGATTACTATTTCTTCTTTATCAACAGCTAGTCATATCGGTCTTGAGTATGGGCTGGGAATACTCATGCTGTCAGTAACACAATGTGAACAACTAGAATGCATTCAAAATGAAGGGATGCGTACAGTCTTGGGCTGTACGCGTGATACCCCTATTGTGGCAATGAGGTACATGCTTGGAATACTGTCGATTAGATCCAGATATGCGATGGCCCAGGCAAAAGCCTATATGCGAGTAATCACAGATAAATGGCACCCCCTGCATGAAAACGTAGCTGACATCAAGGGAGCAAGAATAAAGAGGGGGATGTTATGGATGGCACAGGCAGGAACAACGATCAAGCAGGTGACACCGGTTGAAAATATATTCAAAGGGGAAGAATGGAGTAAATCGTATGAGAACTGGATTAAATACCAGCAAGTCATCATCAGCCTTGGCAGAGAGTGTAGAATTTGGGGCAATGGAAAAGCGGAAATGGAAATGATGCGTGATGCCATATGATGATGGATGGTATCCGCATGTCTGGTTTTGTGTAGTGTGCAGATGTGTTCAGTCAAACAATGTTCATACAAAAATAACAGGGCAATCCACATAGGACGTCAGTAAACTCACGACGTATAAAGTCAATGATTCTTGTAACAGCCGTTGACGTTTTTCTTCATTATTTATTGTGGACGCCACAGTGACAAAATGGTTACGCGAATATGTAGGCACATCAAACAGTCATTATCACAGCAACATTCAATACAGCAATAGACGGTAGACAGCTTTACAATGATGAGTCAGATGCATGTTATATTTCATAGTGCTGTAAATATAGTCAGGTGAAAAACTCCATCCTTTTCTATAACAGCCAGGAGATAACCAGATGTATGAGATCAGTTCACTCTCCTTAGTCTGACTTCAGCAAGACAGACACGTCTGCCGAAGTATAAATAATGTCCTCAAAAATATCCTCTAGATAATAAAGGTTTTCCAAACCTAGTTCATTTAACAAAGTAGCAAGTAATGGTCCTTGGGACATGCATCAACCGATGCAGTACAATACAGCGACATGTGAGCTGGGAAAACATCTCGTGACGACGACTTTCGAAGACAGGCTATGAATCGAAATCGCTCACGACCCAAAATCGATAGAGTTAATGAAAAGTCAATTTACCTTGCCTTCAGGAAATACACAGAAATATCACGCCTCCCGACATGTGGGAAACACTAGAGGTATTATCTCGAATAAACGAAATATCCATTAAGAGGACTACACATCCCTGACAGAACAAAAAAATAGCGGAGATCCCCTCTTCAACGAGGCATCTCTTTCGCCATTCAAATCGCTCACTCCACTAGTGGTGGGCGGAAACCGATCGACCAAAAAACAAGACCAGTCATGCGCAGCCCAGCGCAAAAAGACCACAGCTCAAAACTTAACTGCATTCAATACCAACGCGAGAAGACAAATGCTTACCGAGAAAAGTGACTATAAATTTCAAGCAGTTGTTGCCCTTGCGTTATAAAATAGATATTGTAATAAAACGATGTTGCGAGAATTTATCACGCAACATATCACCACCTCCTCCCGATAAAAAAAAATGTGGAACATATTTTTTTTTTTTTAAATATCAAAGAGCATGCGATAAGCGGCTCAAAACGCACGAATTATGCGCTGATAATTAATTAAATTGCCTAACATGAGGCTAAATATAGAGTGTCTGGTGAGGATATACCTCAACAGAAAAATAAATATGTCTCAAAAAATATTCACATCGGGGAGGTGTCACCAACACACATCACGTTAGCATGTAAACACAATATACGTATGCAAGTTACCATAATCATCATTAAACAGCATACTCTAATATTGTCTTTAAAAATGGATGTACAAATCTGATAGGAAAATTTAAATAGTACATTCTTTGACATGTAATGACATAAGTACATAGTAAAGTTAAACTACATGACGATCCAGGACATATGCTCTGGTATTCCGAGGGTAAGTACACAATCTAAAACTCGTCATGCTTGATACTAGTAAGGTAAGTCCTCAGCTCAACAATGACATTCTGAGAAAGTACAAGCAATATAATGCTAATTAATAACTAATATGCTTCATAAGGTACAATACATTATTAATAATTGTGGCTGTTTAGTAAACTAACGGCCTTTATATTAACTACTCAGTCCTCCTCTATCATCTTAAAAAACGAACAGAAGAAGATGACAACAAAGCACGATAGTGTGTACATATAAAGTAAGTACAGATGTGCTAATCTATTGTAGAAATATAGGTGTGTTATGACTCTGTAATATATGGAAATATAGGACAGAAGTATTAGTTGGAGTCATGTGGGCATCTAGACAAAATGTCAGCCATCACATTATCCGCACCACGGATAGCTCGTACCGTGAAGTGAAAAGGTTGAAGAGCTATAGCATATCGAGTGGATCTCGAACTCTTCAAATTCTTAGTCTGAATAGCTGTAAGAGCTTTCTGATCAGTCTCTAGAATGAAATGTGCGCCCAGGAGGAATCTTTGTAGCTTTAGAATTGACCAAACCATCGCTAACAACTCACGGTCTAAAACCGAGTAGTTCCTCTCTGCCGCATTTAGTTTTCTAGAAATGTACATAACAGGATGCAGAGTATTTGCATATTCTTGCATCAGTGCTGCTCCAATCCCAGTGGATGAAGCATCACTCCGAAGAACAAAAGTCCTATCAAGAGTAGGTAATCTTAAGATGGGAGGAGAAGAAAATATATTCTTGATTTGGTCTAGTGAAGATTGGCATTCTTCAGACCAACGGACCAGATTAGGCGAACCTTTCTTCAACAATGTTGAGAGAGGTGCCATGATCGAAGATAAATTTGGAATAAATCTCCCATAAAATTGAATTAAACCTAAGAGACTCCTAACTTGTTTCTTCGTTTTAGGAACAGAGAAGTTCAGTATTTTGGAAGTATTGTGGTCTTCTGTCTTCAAGAGACCATGACCAACACGATGACCCAGGAAAGAGATTTCACCAAAACCAACAAAAGCTTTAGAAGGTTTCGCTGTCAAATTATTCTCACGTAGAGTGGACAGTAAGTCATATAACCCTAAATAGTGATCTTCCCAGGTATCACTGAAGAGACAGATGTCATCTAAGTATGCGATGACATCCGAACGATGTGAAAGAATTCGACGCATCATGCGAACGAAAGTGGCAGGGGCGTTCATGAGACCAAAAGGCATAACATTCCATTGAAATAGACCCCTAGGTGTAGAAAAAGCAGTAAGAGGTTTGGCATGCTCTGCTAAAGGCACTTGCCAATAACCTTTAGACAAGTCAAGTTTAGTGAAGAATCTAGAATTAGAAAGTCTAATCAGTAGATCTTCTAACAAAGGCATCGGTTCAGCATCGAACTTTGTGACCTGATTCAATTTGCGATAATCAACACAAATTCGTATGTTCTTATCCTTCTTCCGGACAATAACCATGGAAGAAGAATATGGTGAAGTCGATGGTTCAATTATATTTAATTGAATCATTTCATCCAATTCCTTTTCCACTTGCGACTGAAAGTGTATAGGAATAGGATACGGCCTAACCCTAATTGGATTATTGTCGGTAAGAATTATGTCATGTTTTATGACATCTGTGTGTCCAGGAATGTCAGTGAGAACATCCTGAAATGTTTGTAACATCGACGAGACTTGTCGATGTTCGTCACCAGAAAGATTAGGAGAAACAGAAACGTTTTTCCAAGATTCCGTAGAACGTAATGGAACCACTGGAAGGGGAAGATTAACATCAGAGAAGGTAGATTCCTCATCCTGTATGACAGACAGGGATGAATAATGACCGTGAGGTGCAGGAGCATCATCCGTTGCCTGGAAAATAGGCAGCAAATAGTCCGGACGTTCGTGAAATTCCGAAAGCATGTTTATGTGGAAAGTTTTATGCTTTCCATCAATATCGACCACATAGTCAACATCGGAAATCCCAGAGACTATTGCATACGGACCTTTCCATGCAATAAGAAGTCTATTTTCCCTACTGGGGAGTAGGACGAATGCTTTGTCACTGGACAAAGTTGTCGTAGACATCTATTCTTGTTAGCAAACTGTCTTGCCTTCTCTTTAGCAATTTCTGATGAAGCAGTTGCTAGCTTACATGCCTCAATGATCTTTTGTCTAAGAGCAATGACATACTCATATGAGGATTGAGTTTCATCGCTAATATCATCGGCAGTGATGAGATCGTGTAATAAAGACATAGGGCCGCGTGGACGCGCGCCAAAGACAAGTTCGAAGGGAGAAAATCCTGTGTGTTCATTAGGGACTTCTCTATAGGCAAAGAGAGCCGCGGGTAAAACCCTGTCCCAATCTTGAGGATGATCTTCAGTTATCTTACCAAGCAAAGTCTTGAGCGTTCTATTCAGACGCTCAACTAACCCATTAGACATAGGATGGTAGATACTACTGAGAGATCGTTCAATATGTAAGGTAGACATTACCTGTGACATAGTGTCAGATATGAGTTGAGTGCCATGGTCTGACAATATTTCTCTGGGGAACCCCAAGCGAGAAAATATCAACCAAAGAGCATCTGCGATATCTGTCGTAGATATGCTCTTAAGAGGAATAGCCTCTGGCCAACGTGTGCACATATCGACACATGTAAGGATAAACTGATGTCCTCTGGCCGACTTGACCTTAAAAGGGCCAATAATATCTATGGCCATTTTCTGAAACGGTCGAATAGGAATGTCAGCAGCCTGGATAGGCGCAGCATGTCGTGGTCCTCTAGATTTGACCTCCTGACATACCTTGCATGATCGGCAGTAAATACGAATGTCCTTATTGACAAAAGGCCAAAAGAAAGCCGCAAGGACTCTCGACTTCGTACGGGAAAAAACCCATATGTCCAGCACATTGCGAGTCATGAGCATGTTGTAATATTTGCACTCTCATGCTCTTGGGAACAAGAATTTGCGAATGTGCCGACGTAGTCGAATCTTGTACCATACGTACAAGTACGCCGTTTCTCATTGCAATCCAAGATTTTCTATTTGTATCCTGATTCGGATCACCTTTCTTCGCAAGAACGAAGAATTTTTTTAAAGAAGGATCTTCTTCTTGCAATTTTATGAAAGAGTCACGAGTGATTACTAAGTGACTATCTTGGCTGTCAACTTCATTATCACTATTCAGTGAAGTTTCGGGTGTTTGTAGAGCTTGTGCTCTTGTAACTACTGCATTTGTAGCTTGCATGTTATTATCTTCCCAAGCAGCAATCTGCTGTGGGGTACACTCCCTAACTCCGTGAATACGACCAATAATAAGGTCCGCAATAGGATTAGGTAAGAGACAAGCATGCACATCTCCAGTAAAGAAAGGAGTGGCAATGCGAATTACAGCAGTAGGATATTTTTCTAGAGTGCCGCCAAATGTGACACATTTAATAACCCTTCCTGTAGCACAAGATGGATCTACAAGCGATTGTCTAACACCAATAGTGGTGCATCCGGAATCGAAAAGTAGTGAGACCGGAGTATCATTAACAAGACCCTTATGTAGAATTAAAGAACCCCTCCCGTCATGCGCAACAGCAGCAGGAAGAGCGGGAAGTGGGTGACCACAACTCAAAGTAGTTATGGTACCCGGTTCGAATAAAGTACTGCATTGGGGGCATTTGTTTGCTCTCTCAAAGTCAAAAGCAGAACTAGTGACAGCGTCAAAGTTTTTACTATCAACAACATGATTACAGGCTCCCTCAGTTTCCTGTTGTACAGCATTAGCCTGCTGATATCTCTTTTTTTTGTGTTGAGATCTACCCCCGACTATTATTACCTCTGAAGTTATCAGAGTTATTATTATCTCTGCAGTTATTATTGTCTCTATTGTAATTGTTATCCTGGTTCGAATTCCAGTTTCCACGATTACTATCATGTTCACATTGATGCGAACATCTATTTGTTTGGTTCTGAGGTCTTCGGCAGGAATAACCTCTATTACCATATCCTCTTTTGAAATGCTTATAATTATTAGGGTGATAGTAACGAGTACTATCAGGTTGTCTCCAATTCTTCGAAGAAGAATCACCATGAAATTGATTTCCATGATTTTGACAGAAATTACCGCTACTCTTTCTATCAAAATTTTGTTGGAATCTACGAGCAAAGTTTTGGCCATACGGAGCTGCCGAAGCAACTGGTAAACCTTCTTTCACCTTAGAGTTACCCATGGTTATGTGTGGGTGCGCAGTTACGTATTGGCAACAGAAATCTTCCATTTCTTTTATTGTTTTAGGTTTACGTTCATGAAGGAAAGCAAGGAAAGACTCATTGACAGACGACATGACTTTGTCTCTAAGTATTAAGTCCATAAGTCCTTCATAAGTTTTTTCCGTCTTAGATAGTTCAACCCATCGTGAGAAAGTAATGCGTATTCTTGCAATAAACTCGGAGAATTCAACTCCATTTTCAGGTAACATGTTTTTAAATTGTAGACGATAGCCGTCTTCGTTAAGCTGATATTTCTTTAACAAAGCGGCCCTGACAACCTCATAATTGTTCTTGTCAGGTTCATCCACCATATTTAATATACTTAGAGCTTTACCTGTCAGTATCCCTGATAACTGATAAACATATTTTGCTTTGTCTATGTTATGAGCTGTACATGCTTGTTCAAATCTGTCCAGATAGTACATTATGTCATCACTGGAAGGACTAAATGTTGGTAACTTAATCTTAAAAGTATCATTATTAGCCTTACCAGAAGATGAACCCTTGTTTGAATCATTACCATTACTCATGCTCGTCAATTTCAATTTTTCCAACTCTAAAGCTAAGACCTTTTCTTCATGTTCCATTTTTGCTTTCTCTTTCCTCTCATCAGACTCTCTCTGTAATCTTCTTTCCTCAGCCTGAGCCTCTTTTTGAAGTCTTTCATTTTCAGCTTCTTTTTCAAGTCTTTTATTTTCAGCCTCTTTTTCAAGTCTTTTATTTTCAGCCTCTTTTTCAAGTCTTTTATTCTCAGCCTCTTTTTGAAGTCTTTCAGCTTCTAGCTGTAGCTGGAGTTTTCTCTCCTCAGATTCTAATTCCCTTTTTTGTTTTTCCATTTCCATTTGGAATCTTTTTTCACCCACCTGCATCTGCAGTTTCTTTTGTTCAGCTTCCATTGCTTTATCATATCGAGCAGTTGCAAATTCTTCTAACTTATCACCAGTCTTCCCAAGCAATTTACCCTGCTCAATAAAGTGCTCAAATGTAGACATGTTGTCTAACATATGAGTCCAAAACCTGAAATAATTAACTAATTTATTTCAAACCTAAGTGTAACAAGTCTTAATTAAGCACTTGTATATTCACATCACATTATATTATCCCAGTCTCTGTGGGAAACAAGTCTCCAATCAAAGAACTTGTATATGAAATATCAGCACTCAATTCTTGATCATAAGTGCACTTCTCATTCAATAGTGCACGACACTATTCATCATTCATTTATCATCAGTGTAGTAGTAACAGTGCATTAGCATAGCCCATTAACTAATTACTATAACTGTAAACAATGACTATGTAAACACATGCAGAATGTAAACATTGAAAATGTAAACAATGCAAACAATGTAAACAATAACAATGTAAACAATAACAAAGATCAGCAACAATACAAAAACGTTCGCAGAAATCAACTAAAAAATAAAGCAGAAATTAATGAAATATCACAAAAAATGTGACGATATCTGCGCTATAATTAAACAAAATACATGACACCACAGTGTATAAACAAAAATGTTGTATGAAACTAAATTATAGACAAGAGTAGGCTAACAAATACAAACAAATCAAAACAAAACTAAAGAATGCGAAATAATAACGAAAACAATATTAAAACATGTCATCACAGCTAACATAAATAGCAACAGAAGTCGCTTAGCAAATTCCAGTATCGGAAATTTGCAAACCCTACAGAAAACGCTCACAATAGACGACCTCTATGACGTGGCATAATCTAACGGAGACACCACCCAACCGAGAACCCGCTGAAATATAAACATATAAATATACAAATAACATACAGACATATAACATATAGAATGAGATGATACACAGAAGACTCAGCAGAAGTATAAGGGCACAGTTTACATACAAACAGGCCACTTAACTTATAGGCTTCCAATCGTAGAACAGCAGAAAAAACGGATGTCAATCAACGTCCTAAAGAGCGAAGCTCCAACGATGATGGCACATCTGAACTGCTTCCACTGCTAACACGATGGTACAAGAGCTTCTGAAATACTGTGTGTTGAGTTGTTTCGGCACTTGACCTTCTAATCCAAAAGTAAGTTGATGGAAATCGGTACTTGGCCTTCTTCAGAAAACAACCCGTTTCAACCGGCACTTGACCTTCACAAAAACGACAGCACTGGAACCTTGACAGCAGCAACTTGCTTGACTTGCGTAAAAGATAACAGCAGTCCGAGTTATCCGGCAACATGTAACAACGCCGGGTACTGTCAAATTCTTGTTTCCGTCAAAAAGTTGAAATTTTGACTTTTACCGGGCAACGCCGAGTACGTTGAAAATTTTGAAGATGTTGACTGTATTGAAGAATGTTAATTTCTTGAAGGATGCTGATGAATTCTTGTTGAAAATGAAGTGGGTAAGGGACCCCGTGTTTGCTGGTACCAGAATCAAACCAGCTTATGGCCACCAAATGATGCGTGATGCCATATGATGATGGATGGTATCCGCATGTCTGGTTTTGTGTAGTGTGCAGATGTGTTCAGTCAAACAATGTTCATACAAAAATAACAGGGCAATCCACATAGGACGTCAGTAAACTCACGACGTATAAAGTCAATGATTCTTGTAACAGCCGTTGACGTTTTTCTTCATTATTTATTGTGGACGCCACAGTGACAAAATGGTTACGCGAATATGTAGGCACATCAAACAGTCATTATCACAGCAACATTCAATACAGCAATAGACGGTAGACAGCTTTACAATGATGAGTCAGATGCATGTTATATTTCATAGTGCTGTAAATATAGTCAGGTGAAAAAACTCCATCCTTTTCTATAACAGCCAGGAGATAACCAGATGTATGAGATCAGTTCACTCTCCTTAGTCTGACTTCAGCAAGACAGACACGTCTGCCGAAGTATAAATAATGTCCTCAAAAATATCCTCTAGATAATAAAGGTTTTCCAAACCTAGTTCATTTAACAAAGTAGCAAGTAATGGTCCTTGGGACATGCATCAACCGATGCAGTACAATACAGCGACATGTGAGCTGGGAAAACATCTCGTGACGACGACTTTCGAAGACAGGCTATGAATCGAAATCGCTCACGACCCAAAATCGATAGAGTTAATGAAAAGTCAATTTACCTTGCCTTCAGGAAATACACAGAAATATCACGCCTCCCGACATGTGGGAAACACTAGAGGTATTATCTCGAATAAACGAAATATCCATTAAGAGGACTACACATCCCTGACAGAACAAAAAATAGTGGAGATCCCCTCTTCAACGAGGCATCTCTTTCGCCATTCAAATCGCTCACTCCACTAGTGGTGGGCGGAAACCGATCGACCAAAAAACAAGACCAGTCATGCGCAGTCCAGCGCAAAAAGACCACAGCTCAAAACTTAACTGCATTCAATACCAACGCGGGAAGACAAATGCTTACCGAGAAAAGTGACTATAAATTTCAAGCAGTTGTTGCCCTTGCGTTATAAAATAGATATTGTAATAAAACGATGTTGCGAGAATTTATCACGCAACAGGAAATTAATCAGCTGATACTTGATCATGCCGCGGATAATGATGCCATTGTCTATACTGATGGGTCTGTGTTCCGTGGTGAGAAATCAGGTTGGGGCTTCTCTGCTAGGGTAAAGGGTAGAATCGTCGCCGAACATAGAGGAGCGTACAAGATAAAAACTTCCAGCATGAGAATGGAGACAGAGGCAGCTACTGCAGCCTTAAGGTGGCTAACTGAAACTTCAGTAACAAAGGCAGTCATTGTGTCAACAATTAATGATCACCTCTAAAAGAATGACACTGCAATAAATGAATCATCAAGGTTAAGACTGTATGTCACGGGTTCTGTCCCCTTTGTCGTGGTTGAGTTCAAGTGTTAGAGTATTTGTCGAGTTAGACAATTGTAGTGAAATCGACAATGAGAGTGAACTGACAAAATTATAGATTACACAGAGATATTGTGTAAATAGAGTGAACTTGAGACCCACCTGGAAGAGGATTCATTAAAGTTATCTCTCTCTCCAAGCCTCAACACACTTATATAGTCTAAGCACCACCCGCTCTCTCTCTTTCTCTCTTGTCAAATAGAGACCATATTAAGAGCTTGCAATATTAAGTATGGATGAAGGGTCGTGAACAGCGCGTTAATAAATGAGTAAAATTTATTAAAGAAGAAAATATATGAAAAAAATGTATATCAGCACAACAACATAAGAAAGGCATCAATATTCACATCAATTAACAAATCCAATTACACCAACGGACACACAAACCACCAACATACTCGTAAAACCCTGCTATAGAACACCTGAGAAATAAATAAAAAAAGTTCTCAATCGTTCCGCTTTTGGAGAACAACGATCAATAACTCCCGTTAGTGTCTTTATGTGTAGATATCCTCCATAGGTGATGGAATAACATAAATACATCCACTGTAGGCGCTATCGTTGGTTACACCCTAATGACGAGATAGGCTGAAGATGACTGTCTATATTCGGCTGACCGCTAATACGTGTGGGGTTTTGAATGACCAGAAACACACACAAGACGAGGTCGATATAGGACAAACGGTCCATGACGCTATTATCCAGCGCGTGAAAAAAAAATTAAGCCTGCGAACTTTGATGTTAAATCCGGTTTGGCTGGCTTGAACTTTTATTTGTGACTGAGTGCTCCGTTTAAGCACAAAGTCTGGTGTTTTCAATTCTGCAGAAAACGCTGCGCTGATAGATATGCTGGAAGCCACAATGCTCTGACTGGTGATCAAGAGGCGAGTAGGAAACCACTACTGCCAAAAACGTCTTCCGAATTGATATGGCTCGTTGTACACTGCATGAGCTAATTTCTCATTTAGAGGGGCGGGCGTTGGAAAGGGTTGTACTTCAGGTATAGATGACAACTCGTGGTGCTAATTGTTTTTCAGGAACCGTAAGATCGAGGAGAATATAACGTTCCTCGCCTGACTGGAATCCGGCAGTAGCAATGGGGTGTCCTGAAACTGAGACCCAAATACAGACAGCCTTTATATCAAGCAAACAATAAAATTACAATATCGTTATAATAAACAGTTATGCCCCACTATGGGATGTATAATTATTTTAATCATTGCTTTTGTAGTCTCGGGCTGTCTTTATCCATGTGAGTCACCCTCCTGTTACTTCCACTCTATCAATTATCAGCATGCGCCCGCATAGGCTAATATATCTTGTACACACATGTACCTGTCAGCGAAAGGCCCTGACAGCAAAATCTACCCCGCCCTCTTCCAAATCAACATACAGGAAACCTAACCCTGTAGTTCCAGCTGAGTGGATATGTGATTCATCTTACAACATTAAGTGAATTTACATAAAATTACAGCATTACAAATTACATAATAAATGGTATGAGCCCCTTGGGGTCGATACTCAAAGAGGAAAAGTAATAACCTCCCAAAAATTGAATATATGAAAAAGGTAATGTTATAGCTATGATAATAGGTTAAGACTTAAACATAAGATATAAATATATCTCCGGCTGGGGCTGCTTTCTGGATTGCTGTGAAAGGTCTAACTGGTCTCTAACTACACAAGTAGGCATATAAGAATTCCACACAACCACTAGAAGTTTCTCTCAGAAAGTAATAAGGGATTACCTCTTATGACTCAAGTGTTATAGCGCACGCACATCACTAGTCTGTTTTAAGTGAATAACTCACATCACTGACGTTTCCTTAAAGTAAGGACAGCTTTTAGCCTACTCTTAACCCATGGTAAGCACTGAACGGACGATGATTTTATTCGCCTAGTAAGTATCTGTTATCGTAAGTTTACCATTAACCCATTGTAAACAATACCACCGGGAGACACCTACTGCTTAAGCACCCGTTAACTAAGGCGGTAGACGGCGCTACATTATCACTGAACTAATTACCGGGAGAAATCACCTAAAATAGTTCAAGTCACACTCCTATCAGGTATATATATAAAGCTAACATGAATATATATGATAAAAGATATCTACTTTCCCCGAGATGACGAGAATAGGCAACACAATCTAGTTCTGTTGTGCTAACATCTGCGTGTCTCATTTGATCATCTACGGGCAGGGAAATTTTACGAGTGTGATTGACTGAGTAAACCTATCTATATTTATAGTCTACCAGAGACGCTAAGCCCCATCGCGTGTTCCCACGGATGTACGGCGTATAACGTAATCATGAGTAAGACAAATGTGATTCTAGAGTTTATATCAAAGACAACAACCGCGAGAAAATTCCATAGATAAGACGTAATATTATTCCAACACTCACTGCGGCGTTCAAGGGCCACAACCACAAAGAGCGAACGTGAGTTTTGTCTCCCCTTTTCACCCGCTAGCGATCCGCTTCTTCAAAGAAACTATTTCTCGCTCGTGATCAAACCCTGTTACCAGCAAGAAACGTTACCCTAGTCCTAGTCAGACAACACCAGGTGCAGCTTAGGTAATGTTATCGTAAGCTGGCCGCTACTTACCAAGTGGAGAATTTATAATGAAGGCCAGAACGAAATCAAAGCCGCGGGGTGGGGGTCTGAGAGGGGAATAATGGGTTACGCAGGTAAAATCCGAAAGAAAACAAAACTGAAAGTGCAAAAAAATCGAGGAAACCAGAACATTAAAAGATAAGAAAAATGGGACGTGTTGGTAAAATTAAATTAACAGTCAAATCCGTGACACCCTTGCTTTGCAGTGATGACCCAACAATGGCCAAAACCTAGAGTATCTAATGTGGGTCTTCAAAGGTATCTACCTTCGCACAAGATTACTCTTGGCAGAGATGCAGATAGAATTACGATGATGCTTCTATCTTGAGGGAGTATTCACAAGATATTTCAGAAGTAAAAAACAATGCTGAATGTGTTTTAGTAATGTTAACTTTGTCACGAGTTGCCTCCACATAGCTCTGCAGTATTTGTCCAACAGTAGCCAAAACTCAAGAGTAACTAATATGGGTCTTTAAAGGTGTCTCCCTTCGTACATGATTACTATTGGCAGAGTTGTAGATAGAAGGATAATAATGCTTCTACCTCAAGGGAGCTTTCACAAGATATTCAGAAAGCAAGAACAATGCTGCATGAAGTAAATATATACATATGATGTCACCATCCACCCCCTGCTCCACTCGGAGTCTGGGGTTACCTTTGCTTTTGGTTCCCAGCGAGAACTAGAACGAAACAATCACCAGCGCTATGCTGTGTGGTTCATGAATATATCATTTTCACATGCTGAGGTTGCCAGCCTCTTATGGACATGTATAACCATCAGCAAGTTCAAACATGTCAAATTCAAAGTATATCAAATATGTTACGACTCACCTCAATAGTTGGGACCTTTAGACTTCTTTCTCGGTAGAATTGGCAACTTGATAAAGATGCCTCGAACACGCGTCAGGGGTATTATTTCTAGTTGTTATTGTTTAACTAGGAATGCTGAGCTTCTCGCTCTTTAGCAGCCAATACCAAGTTGAAAACTCCTTGGCATTATCTACACTGTGGATCTAGGCTTTTCCTGTGACTTTTCTGCCATTCCGAAACATGTTGAGTTGAAGTCATGAGCTCCAGTTTCTCCAGCCTGCCAGAAGTTGCACCATAGAGGGAATTCCTGGAAGTATGTGGATAATTTCAAGAGTCAATGAGGATGTAATTAGCCTCACAGACACAGGTTCATTTTCACATACACATATTGTAGCATTGTGCATAACTGGTGGGCATATAAGGATGACTTCAGATATACCTCCATTCATATTATTTCTAGTTAGAATCCCTCTGTGACTTTGTGAGTAAGTCCTGTAGGAGTCCGGTTTCCATATTAAAAGGTAAATCGTCCTTGCTTTAGTTTTCAGAAGGAGTTCCGATCCTTGTTTTGTCCAGTCATATAAGGTCAGAATCCCAACTCTATTCTTTCTTAGCTTCAGTCCGAGCTGTTAACTTTGACGATTCTGGAAAGAAGTGTGTTTTAACCTCCGAATTTGCTAGGTTATATTGCTGTTTTCCTGTCCACGCTTCCACCTGGCGTTTCCGACAAAACTTCCATTCAGAATAAATGTTTATTTCTGACTCTCGTGTGATCCAATCCATGAGCTAGAATGTAATGGGTCGTGGTTGTCAGTTATTTACTTTCCCCCGCGTGTTTTAAAATGTCTTAAAAAATTTAAACACATGACCTCATCTCCCATATATGGCCCAACGTCTTTCGTCACTCTTCGGTAACCTTTCAATTACGATTTATAACCTCGCCTGCAGATAGTGTCCTTGCTAATTTGTCTACACATACTGGTTTCTCTGTAATAATTACACAGACGATGTCTTGACGGAATTGATTAAGCAATTATCACCTCTACTTTCCTGGTCCACAGAAGGATAAGCCACAACATATCGTTGCACACAGATATTTTCCACATACAACATCCAGTCTTCCTTTTGTATTCTCCGCCACAGTGTCTGAACGCTTTTGTAGCGAACAATACCCACAGACGGGCATGCGTGTCTGGTGAGAAAGGATTACTTAGAAAATCCCCAATACTTTCCGTTTACCGTATGAAGTCAATCTGGTTCAACAACTTAAGCAATTATAATTAATCATCAAGGATGGTCAATAAGCCGTGAAATAACACTATCGCAGTATGAACAGAGGTCAACAAATCTAGGGTGCGGCGATGATGCAGGTATATTTGCGTAAAACGAAGAAATAAACGGAGAAAGTAGAAGGGAAAGAAGGGGAGTAAAAGGACACAACGTAAAATCTTTTCAATAATGACCCTTAAGGTTAAGGACTGATTTGTTTACGAGTTTAAGGACGAGTAAAAAGCACGTATTTGTCTAAAACAGGTTTTCAGTTTCCTGAGAACTTTGAGTCAGAGATATATGACTGGACATTAAACTAGGTAGGATCTAATATGTGAATCATTTTTGTTTGTCACTTTTTGGGGGACAAAGTAACGAGAGGTGATTGACCGGGACAAACAACGTTAAAAGGCGTTGATTAAGAAAACCATAAATAATATTATCGCGTGCAAGGAGATTTGGCATTCATTCAAGACGAAGATGTAGAAAGGAGTAGACCTGTCCACGTGGTTCAGCCATCGTGTGACAAACAGGCAATAATTTAGGATAGTAACTTCGTCGATATAGTTTGAAATATCGAAGAAACGTTAGCAACAGCTTATTTTATATATATCTATAAAGAACATTAGGATCGTAGTTCCCTTTATGATGTTGATTGTCAAGGAAATCAGATAGAGTATTGTTCTACTCAGCGAACTGCAGATAGTACCTATTTTGTTATGTGGATTGTAGAATTATGATGTGCTGAGACATGATATAAATACGATATGATACGAGTTTTGAGAGATGATGAGAACACTGGTAGTAATTCATTTTATATAGAAAGAAACAGTAACGTTGTAACAGATTATTGTTAAGAACGCAGAACCTTCTATCTACATCTCTGCCAGGAGCAATTTTGTGAAAAGGTAAACACCTTTGACAACCCAGTTTAGAAGTGTGAATCATTTTTGTTTTGGCTGTTGTTGGACCACTACTGCAAATCAGGGGAGGCAATCCGTGACATTATTACAAGGCTAATTAGACAGGTCACCGGATTATAATTTTATCAATTAAGTCGTCTAGCCACCTTTGATAGACACGGTCAATGTTGACACAACGTAGTATCGCCCGATCCACGGAAAGAAATCCGTCTAGGAGATGTACGCAAATACAGGTGATAATATGTAATCACTTCCGCTGAACCATCTCTGTAGCAATAGTACAGATATCCTGTCAGAGGAGACAATATAGGCGAAAGGTATTAGCCAGGAAATAAGTTCACCGATGTGTTTGTGAGATTGTACAAATGTATTACTGCCATATTTGAAAGAGTTCACGAGTTTAAATTTTAAAATTGATATTTTAAAGCACATTGGGGATAATAATGATTTAACACCCCGACCCACATCGTTCTAAAGAGACAGGATTAATTTAATTTGAGAGCCGGAATAAACTTTAGCTTTCATTGGAAAGTTTGTCGGAAATACCATCTTGGACTTGGACTAAGAAATGGAAATATAATCTAGCGAATTTGGAGACACAAATCAAACTGCATCGCAACGTCAAATTAGCAACTCCCAGGAGCCAGAGAGACATCGGACTAGTATTCCAGAATTAAAAGTGACAGATCGAAGTATTTGGGCGTCTTTATAACTTAAAGAGAACCCGCAATTTTAAACACCAAGAATGGAAACTTAAGGAATCAGAGCACCATTTATAAGAGGAATACTAAAATTGCCCCGACCAAGTGTTCAAAGCATCTAATCAAAGTTGCTGTGTCTTCATCTGTGCCAGGAGATTGTGTTTCCAAGTGATTTGGGGTGACTGTAAACTTGTATTTTACCATGTGAATTTGGTCATGTCTGTACTTACAAAGTGGTTAGCAAGGCAAAGGAGGCTGGCAACCTCAACATATGAAAATGGTATGTTCATAAACCACTACAGCAAGCACTGGTGTTTGCTTTATGCTAGTTCGCTCCCGAAAGTGAAAGCAGAAGCGACCCCAGACTCTGAATGCAGCCGTGAGGAAGGATGGTTACATCACATGTGCATAAAGTGTATAGTATCATTTTGTGAGATATATGTACCTTGTTAATTGTAGTTCATGCACCAGCCATTGCCCTCGCGCTGTCCAGACACATTTTCACCATTAAAGTGACCAAAAGAATAACGATGATTTCTAATCATATTCCCTGATTTATATTGTGTATACTCAGGGAGAAAAAATTATTCAGTGAGGCTAACATTAGTGGACGGGCAGTGAGACAATGCGCCTGTTAATCTTCAGCCCACAAATGTACTTAGCAGATGCATTTGTTCTTTTATTTTTCCTAGAAGCACGTGGTACAAAGTTACACTTACAAGAGACCAGTCTGAAGTAAGAGTCTTCGCCACTGTCTTGTGATTCAAGAAGCTGGGTTCGACACCAGCTACCTTCAATGGACACGTTGTGAATACACCCACCTTGACATTAGGAGTCAAGTTCATCTAGACTCCTCTAGAGAAGAGTCATCATCACAAAAGACCTGACAACGACCGATTGTAGTACTCAGCCAGTTAATTTTTTTGTAACAGGAGCAAGCAACGGACAAGAATCATCAGTCCACAATTAAGTCTCGATGAAGACACTTTCTTAAAAACCCTAAACTCATCTTCATGCATATTTTTTTTAACTTGTTAAAGACTAACGGATTATTAAATTTGTTATATGTTATTTTACAAATTCATAGTTGATTCTGTTCTTATAGATAAGAGAGCGCATGTATGATCTAAAATATTTCGTACATATACATAGAGTTACAGCCATAGAGCTAAAAATACTTATCACAGGAATTTCGCTGGATTAAACTAGCTGGGGGCTTGAACAAGCTACACCATTGGTTAAAACTTCACAAAAGGTGCCAGTTCAGATATAAGTTAATAGTGCTATCCCTATGCAGCATTGATCTTGACTTCTGAATTATCTTGTGAACACTACCTTGAGATAGAAGCATCAGTATCCTTCTATCTACAACTCTGCCAAGAGTAATCTTTTGCGAAGATAGACACCTTTGAAGACCCATTTTAGATACTCTTGAGTTTTGGCCACTGGTGAACTACTACTGCAGAGATAGGGGAGGCAAATCCCTTGACAGTGGGGTTTCTGAAAAGTTCACTTGGCACATTTTAAGTTTGTACTTAACTGCTAGTAAGTTTGTTGGTGTCTTCTCCAGCCGATGATTGGTTCTTTGCAGGTTTTGGACTGATGCACTCTCGTCACTGGTCAAGTCTGGAGGTTGTGACACGTTCCAAGACATACCAGAGAGTAATCACGAAGCTGGTCCAGCGTCTTCAAGACCCGCCTGATGATGGTGGCTAGTGTTGACAGCAGGCCACTTATACCACACAATTTGTTCCAGAGAAAGTACTCTCAACTGGTACCACCGACTAGTATAATGACATAAGAGAAACAAATACCCTCTTGAGTATTGGGTTTCCTGACACACAATCGTACCCCCCCCCTTTTTTTTTATTTCATTCCACCATTCCATCTACCTCAGAACTTTACCCTCTCTGAGCATTAATATTAATCCCAGTGACCGCAAAACATTCATTACATTCATATTGAATATCTTTACATTTGCACTGGCTGAAAAGGTGAATAATATAATAAATATGTACATCAGTTATATCATTATCAACTCCCTGCTCCATATGGATCTTGGGACTACCTCTGCTTTTGGTTCTCTAATTAGAAACCAGCATAAAGCAGTCACCGGCTTTCCGTGTAAATGTGGGTAGAGATTTCCTGTGATATGTCCACAAAATGCTCAAACAAGGTGCGGTCCGATAAATGGAATTCTGATCCTATTCCGTACTCTGGTTAGCTGGTTATCTTCTTGACGAGGTGAATTTCACAGTGCTCTACCCCGGCGAAAGTGTCAGAGTATATTGCAACTTTTGTCCCACGCACGTGGTTATTGCAATCTGACCAGGCTCCAATCATAAGTGTTGTTTATAACATCTATAATTGCCCAGCTAATTGTATTCAAACATGCGTGCTATGCTAACTTCCTCATGGAATTTTCTGCATGACTCATGCATTTGTAAATTTGAAACGGTCACTTTTAGTTTAAGGAGTTGGTATCTCCGTCAATTCTTAGTAATGATTACCACTACAACTTCTTGCATTATCACAAATAATGTCTTCGTAACAATTCTGTCCGGACACGGCTGTTTGTACCCTATACCAGAGCGCTCTTTTAGTTTCGGTGACCGGAATTCTGACACCGGGTAATAATCTTCATGTGCACCGTAAATGATTACTGGGGGTTTTGGCGGGAAAATCAGCTGATGTGTGTGTAAAATCAGTAATTATATAAATCATTACACACTCGTTCTGGATAAACACAGCGCTAAAATTCTTTTGTGTACTATAACTTTGTTCTGTGTTCTATTTTTGATTGCATTTTTATTTGTTTGAAATTATTTTTGATGGAGTTACAGACTTTTGAAAACAGTGTCATCATTTGAGGAAATTCATAAAATAAGTAATCTTTTTATTAATTTACTTACTTACTTACTTAGTCGTTCCCCTTCTACCGTGAGGTGTAGAGGTTTTTTTTTATTAATTTAATATCTAAAAATCGGCACATTCGTTTGAGTTTATAATTATAAAGACTTTTCGAAGGGAAGCTAAAGATTATTTCCACATACCTTTTTTTTTGGTTTCATATCTTGAGAATGTGTGGTAGTCAGTTTTGTGAGTTTGGCATTACAAGAACAAGCATGTTGTCACCAGATTTTATAACATTTAAATCACTGTAAACGCATTCCTGATACTCGCAAATCTTAAATAAGGTTGTAAAAAAAACTTTTTGTAAAGCACCATCTGTTTTTGCATTTTCGTTCATTTATAATGATATTTAGCTGCGTATATAAGCGTCAGAAAATATGCAAAGCTATAGATAGATTACTTCCACTTACTTTGATCTATCTTTCATGTATTGTTAATCTTGTATTTATAATATGAATGTCTTTTTTTTTATTGTGTGTGAGATAAGAACTGTTCCATTAGTGTTCTTTGGTAGACAATCCTGTGCACACGACGGCTGCCAAAGAATTCTAAGTAACTGTTTGTATATCTTCTTTCATTCACAGTTCAAAGTTACAATGCAGGTAGGAAATTTAGAGAAACCAAATTCTAAATCTAAAGCCATCCTTTTATCAATGGCTAGAGTCAGAGATACATATGATAATTTAGAAATGTTTATGAATGGCATGAAAGCTCAGATAGAGTCACTAAAAGATTTAGAGTGGGATGGTAAAAAAAGTTGTTGTTTTCTTATTCGGGGATTATGACTTTTTGATGAAAATGTTTGGTTTGTCTATAGCTCAAGGAACATACCCATGTCTGTGGTGTCTCCAGCAAAACAAGGAAATAAAGACATCCAGAGCGCATACAACTTGCAAACCAAGAAGTTTGGCCATGTTGATAAGAGATTACAATAGATATATGAAATATGGGAAAGGGAATAATAGGCAAGTGGCACGTTATCATAATTGTTTACACAAACCAATGTTAGAGATTGAAATTGAAAATGTAGCTCCTCCTTACCTTCATATTTTATTAGGCATTGTTTTGAAACACCACAGACTTCTAGAGCAGGTAGCCGGTACAATAGACGCAAAGATATTTGAGAATCCGTAAAAGATACATGCAAACATTAGTACTATTAAGAACTTGAAGAGATTTGGTAGGAACTGGAAACAGGCAGAAGAATTAGAAGCTAAAATTGAATCTTTTCAGGCAGGTATTGAACTTTGTGAGGATAAGGAGGAGACAGATAGTTTTAAAGTTAAACTTGAAAATGCACAAGATGCGCTGGCCAAACTTCAGTGTCAAGATCTGTGTGCTAGGTCTGGTCCAGTTTGCTCACACTTGGACAAGGTACTAGCCAAACACAAAATCATATCACAGGCTTATCACAGCAGAACATTCATAGGGAATCACTGCCACAGATATCACACACACAAAGTTTATAAAAATCTTACATGAGCAATCATTACACAAACACTGGAAATTACAGACAAACAAGATATAACTGACATAGCTTTTATTGCCCAAGAACAATTCAACTCACTGAACGAAGCATTTGAGAAAGTACACAAAAAATATCACACAGTAAACCAATTAGTAAAGAATCAATATCATCAATAACAGCATAAGTAGAGACATATATGTCTTTGTTCAGAAAGCTATTCCCCAGTAAGACAATTCCTAAACAGCACATATTAGAAAAACATTGCGCAGACTGGATCAGAACTCGTGGCTTTGGAATGGGCATGCATGGAGAGCAAGGAAGAGAATTTGTACATTCCACTATTTCCAAAATTGAAAGACGCGCCAGCGGTATTAAAAATATAACTTCACAATTAAAATTTATAATGGAAACTCATTTGTTACAAATTTCTCCATCTGTGAATTTACAGATTCCTCCTCTAAAAAAAAGGAAGTGTGAATGACAACTGAGCGAAATTTTGGGGCTAGAGCAAATTATGGCAGTTGTTGCGTGAGAGTGACAGAATTAACAGAGTGTGGAAATCATTTAATAGGTGTATGTTTTATTTATTAAATTGAACATTTCGTTTTACTCATGACCATACTCATTTTTACATGACCATCGTGATGTATGATTGAGATAATTGTTAGCTCTCATGTTTTGGGGACAATTGGGTGTGTTATTTTAAGGTAATAAATGTGGACTTGCAATTTAATGTTTCAATAATTAATGTTTGACGCATGAAACCAAAACAAAACTATGATATCCATTTTCTGCAGGTTTTCTACTTTTGATTTCTGTAATTTGTTATGCATGTTGATTGTGATCGTTTTAGTGTAAATTGCATTAGAAACAAACCATAACAAAATATTAAAAAAACGTAAATTTTACACTATTTCAGACTATTATAACTTCTGTTCTAATTGTGATAAAATGTTTGTTCCTGTTCTAAAATTTACTCTAACATGTCTAGTCTAGCTTTACGCAAAATTAAAGCCGGTATTTATAATAATAAAGTAGCCTAAAAGCATTAATTAAGCCCTATCAAAAGTAAACACCGCCACATTTTTTCCCCGTTAGGAAGTTGACCACGTGACCTCTGTCACGATAGCTATAAATAGCGCGGTCAAGGAAAAAAGGAAAAAAAAAACTAAAGTGTCGCTGGCAAACAGCCGTGCGGAAGCGATTAAACCATTTCCGTCGTCTTTAGGAGCGTGTCTACAATATTTCACCGCCTGGATAATTTATTGCCCTGTACCTTTGCAAACAAATATTCATCGTGTGACCAGCTGGGTTGTGTTCTCTCAACGAGGGAAATTAAGAAATCACAATAGTCATATCAGCGCTAAATAAAATCGCTGGGGCGAACTTCATATTAATCCGGCGCGCACAGGTTTCGTACACAAGAATTTTACCAACATGACCGTCGGTCACTATTGCATCACCTGTCTACTCTCTTAGCAGGGATGGTCAGGTAAACAGACATGACGAACTATTACAGTAATAAGTCTAAACAATGACTCGAAAATACCAATACTACCAGAGAGGAAAAGAGAGCGAATCAAATTATGTGACATCGAAGAACCCTTGAAATAATTTTCAGGTCAAACCCCTGCATACAAATTATTATATCTACAGCTCATGGTATCTTAACGTGATCAGTAAGTTGTAGATATAATAATACAATAAAAATTGTCAATGCTTTTTAGAGCAGAGAATGATTTTTGTTTTTTCTGTAGATCTGTTTATTTTGACCAACTTATTAGCCTACTCTTTTTGTGTGGTTCACTCTCCCCACAATGGATATCAACTCTAATTCAATTCAGTAGTGTAGGTAGAAGGAATTTCAGTTTTTCCTTTGTTTACAAAAGAATTTCCTACTTGATTTTGTTTACTTTATCCAAGTAGGCTTAAAAGTCTTATCACAAATTTCTACTCTACATGATGCTAATAAAATATGGTATGAGCAAGAGTGAACACGGTCCACATGCGCACTGCTAAACGGGGCTGCTCGGTCACTGCCCACCACATCGAGTGCTAACATCGCCCGATGAGCAAAGTTCGAAAAAGGACGTTTATTTATTTATTTTCAATCACGATCTGTCGCGGAACCTCTAGCGACATCTCGCTGATTTGATTTGGTTTTTAAGGACTATCCTCATTGCACACGGACAACTCCATCAGTGCTCCGATCTCCTCCCTTAGATCTCAGCGCAGTGCACGAACTCCGTAGCACCGACGAGAATCCCAATGTGTGAATACAGGAATTACACATTCTATAACTATTTTTGTGGTGGGTAGGTTTCTCATTTTTAAATTTTGCCAAAGCAGCGCCCTTATGGCCTACTCTTTACGATTTCCAACTGCGGTGGGATTTTTAACGTTCGCGTCGTAATTTGATTGAAATGTCTGTCACTTCTAGCTGAGTGGTCTATCATGTCATGTTCACTATTTTTTGGTCTACGCCCACGTTTCTGTGTTATAGCTCCTAATAGCGCTATTTCTGGCATTGGTCATGTCAATCTTACGCTGGACAAGCTTAATTCCTCCCCTCTGCACGTGGACAGCAACATCTAGCTATAGGTACTTTTATTCTACCTTTCTTGTAGAGAACAGCAATTTCCATGTTTCTTTGAGTTACTTAGAACCCGTGGACACGGGGTAAGGCTTCTACCCTTTTATTTGTGCCGCCCTTGTCTCGTCCCGCGAACACCAGTCGCTCGTAGAACCGCCAGTGTTGCGGCAGACTACGTATTTTTCCTGTATCTGGAGTCGACCGGGGAATCTTTCCCCTAGGACTTACGTCACAGTTTGTTTCATCTAGTGCACGTGCAAAAGTCACCTGTGACTTTATCTTGCTATTTAAGCAAGAGGTCTCTGTCACAGTACCACTGACTCAAGAGGAATTCTGCCATTGAAGAAAGTCCTAGTTCTGCGCAGAGCTTATAACAGTTGTTAGTGCAGGAATTCATTCTTAATTCGGTAAGCACATTTACTTATATAATTTATTGGGGTTTTATCTTAATCTAATAAAATCAAGGTCCCGTGTTACTTTAATTCACCTTTAATATATATATATATATATATATATATATATATATATATATATATATATATATATATATATATATATATATATATATATATATATATATATATATTTATTTATTTATTTATTAAGTGAACCACCATCCATAATCCCTAAGTGTTAGCTAGGCGCGGGCTTTCTTAAGTCAGAAAGAGTGAGACGGTGTAAAGTTAATTTTTACTATAGGAAAAGTAATTGACAACACCCAGAGTTCAGTTTAAATGTGAATTAATGTTTTACAATTTATTGTTCCAGTATCACAATTTTGTGTATACTGGAATTGAAATTCAAAATGATCAATCAAAATATTTACATCAAAATGATTCAATTTATAACTGTATATATTATTGTTCACAAATTTAATTACATGTGTCAGTCTGGGACAATGTCACTGTACTATAGCTCCTATGAATGGGTACTGTTAGGAAGAACGTCTAAGTTCATCACAATCTGAATATTTATTAAACACTTGGGAAATGAGAGTAATTTTTGGTTTGATCTATCAAATGCCTGCAGACACTGACTTAACTTTGTGGCTTCTGATGTGCAGGATGCAGTATAGTCACACCACCAGCTTCCAATAACAAGTCAGGCTTCTGATCTTGAAATAACGAGGAGACACACAGTTGATACTGCCTCACTTCTTTAGATGCAGAAATATACAGATCTCAGTTGACCTGGGCTCACTTCAAGTCGTAGATGAAACCCTGGAACAATATAAATGCGGCCTACATCACCCTCTGATATACTCTCTCTTTCCCTAACTAAACATTTTCAATTCATTCAGATTCAGTATGGTAACTACACAAGTTGTTAACGTTCTTAATTGGTTTGTTACCCCATTCATGGTCAAATAAATTTCAAACTCCAGTTTGACACTTTCCTTGACAAAGGAAACATTTTAAGTTAATAATATCAAGTCATGTACAAAGACGGTGACTTGCTGAAGAAGACGGCCAGTGGTTTTCCTGGTCTTATGTCACAATACTGTTCAACAATTTCCCCATTACTATTTAATTTTATTTTCTCCCAAAGTGTCAGAAAACCTGTCGGGCTTTTCTACAACCTGTTACTATATTTCTTAACAACTCTGTGAAACAACACAAAGTTTGATGTTGGCTTCACTCTAGATAATCTTTTCCCCACATAATTTTCATACATATTCAATAATACATACATATTAATAATCATAGTCATAGACTGGGTGATGCGCCAGACAACAGAAGGCAGTCCAAGAGGAATAAGATGGAGAACATTTTTAACATTGGAAGATCTGGAATATGCAGATGACATTGCACTACTAGCACATTCACATCAACACATCCAGGAAAAAACGGATAGACTCAATAAGTTTAGCCAGCAGGTGGGCTTGAACATCAATTTAAAGAAGTCTGAGGTCATGACGCTCAATGTGAGCAACCCTGAGCCCATATCAGTAAGAAATCAGCAATTGGTACAGACAGATACCTTCAAATACATAGGAAGCATAGTAACACCAGATGGCAGGGCAGGCAAAGACATCAACAACATAATGAATAAGGCAAGAACAGCCTTCTTTAGCCTAAACAACATCTGGAAGTCCTCCCAATAAAGCACAAGCACAAAATTAAGATTATATCAGAGCTGTGTGCTTTCTGTGCTTCTCTATGGTGCGGAATGCTGGAGAGTTACAGAGAAGGAAATGTCGAAATTGTCCTCTTTTCACATAACATGCCTAAGAAAAATTCACCGAATCTTTTGGCCGAATACCATCACTAATCAAGATCTGCTTACTCGTAGCAAGCAAGAGGACATGCACACCATCATAGCTGGCAGACGCTGGAGCTGGGTTGGTCATGTCCTCAGAAGAGACCCCGATGTCATCACAAGAACAGCTATGCTTTGGACCCCTGAAGGAAAACGAAAGAGAGGCCGACCAAAAACAACCTGGCGGAGGACTGTGGAGGCTGAGATGCAAAGAATGAACCAGAGTTGGGGCACTGTACGAAGGATGGCCACCGACCGAGCAAAGTGGAATCAATTTGTTGTTGCCCTACAAGACGCCACTAGGCGTGATGGCCACTGACTGCTTTGGCGGTCGGCGGCTAAGGATCAAAGAAGAAGAATAATAATCATAATAATGATACAAAGGTTTTATTTCTTACCGCATCAAATGAAAATTTCTTACTAATAAGGTTAATTGCGATATATATGGTCAAATCCAGATCGCTTGTTGGTGCAGATCAGCAAATCCAAGAACGTACTATGATCTTGCTTTTAACACAACTTTATTGTAGAAACAATTTTCTAAAGTGGCAACGAACGCCTTTCCCAAATGATTTTTATCACCCTCATAGTATATTTGACTCCAGCCAATCAGGACCTGTTTGGCATTCTAGCGTCTTATTTTCAAACTGAACTCAAATTTTCAAATCTTGGACTACCTTACCCTTCCCCCACTATCTGTCAAGCTGAGAAAGAAGTAGTCTGTTCGTCCATCTGTCTTCTGTCAATATCTCGTTTATTTACTACTAATTTTTTTTTTTTTTTTTTTTTTTTTTTTTTTTTTTTTTGCGTTCGCCCGCTAATAATCGAGGCGAGATCTCAGGTTATTATTTTATGTCTAACCTGACATTGATTTTACGTGAGTATCCCTTTATTTCTTGTACAGAGACAGGTGTCCCTCGCCATTCAGGCAAATACTCGCCGATTTCGGAGGTACCCACTGCAGCTGGGTCGGCTCAGGAGCCGCCAGTCCCTGGTCGACGACACTCCTTCAAATGTCCTCGCCAGGTCTCGAGTTAATCCAGTCCAAATCCCGGTCGACGAAAAATCCTCAAATGCCGTCGCCCGGGTTTGATCCTGTATCACCCGGTCGCCAAAACGGTGTTGTAACCACTACGCTAGCGCGGCTCCCACTACTAAATTATAATTCTGACAAGTAATTTGTGATCCTGTTTGCTGTCTGTCACACAGTGGTTACATTTTTATAAGTTTATTCATTATATTTACTATTATCGTTTTCCTACTATCTAACCTTGTATGCTTTGCTTTTGGTTCAAATTCAAATTTCTGTAAACAACGAACTAGTGACACGACCAGCAATGGTCAAATCCAGATCGCTTGCTGGTGCAGATCAGCAAATCCAAGAACGTACTATGAATTTGCTTTTAACACAACTTTATTGTAGAAACAATTTTCTAAAGTGGCGACGAACGCCTTTCCCAAATGATTTTTATCACCCTCATAGTATATTTGACTCCAGCCAATCAGGCCCCTCTCTCTTACTATATAATTAAAAAAAAAATAATTTCCACATTACATCGTAATTTTTTTCTTTTTCTTAACTGCCGTTCTCATTCAGAACGAAACAGCGCCTCTTGTAGTACGTCACAAAATTTCGACAACGCGTTTTCTTTACGTTACCTTATAGTTAATTTTTTTTTTAGCCTGAAATACACTGTGTGTGTATATATATATATATATTATGGCGTGTCCAACAGTGTCGATATAGTATTAGAACCGCGTGTTGAACGAGGGAGTGTTATGCAAGGCGGCGTTAATCTTGCGTTAATACTTGCCGCAGTTTCGTGCCGCAGATCGGGAAATTGTCAGGATTGCTACAATTAGTGGCGTTAAAGTTAAAATATTACGTTAATTCAGACGGCGGTGTGGTGTCACAGTTCTGGCAGATCGTTAATGGTTAGTCTCAAGGACGAAACTGGAAAAGCGTGTAATATTTAACTGCAGGATCATTGTCTACGCGTTACTACGATATAAAATACAGCGCTCTACTGGCGTTGAGGAAGCAGATAGGCAAACAACCGCGGGCGGGTTTATTTATTATCTTGGAGTAAAATCTTACTGAATTTAGCGATTGTTTTCACAGATTTCACTACAATCTCTCTTCTCTCCAGAAGTCATATCTTTCTCCATATTTCCATTTGTGACCGAAATTTTCACTACTTTCATATTACTCATTCATATTCTGTCTAAACTCAGACATTCTCTATTTCCATACTCGCGACAGTGCGCAACATGCACACGGGACCTTCTATTTTGTTCACCTTATCCGAGAAGAAAAAAAAATTCCATAAATTATATTCCCTCGACTGGGAATCGAACCCGGTACGTCAAGAATTCGAGGCGGACGCTAGACTTCTTAGCCGCTCCGACCCATAGAGCCACTCCTGATGGTTATGACGATGACCTATTTCCTAAAACTTTTTAACACAAGGTTTGCTCCCAGTGTGCTAGTAAGATGTATGAATGAAGATTGAATTATATTTACAAAATAGAACATGGCAGGAAATAAATAATTACTGTTTCATCGGATTTTGATTTGCCTCCCATTTTATCCCTCGTGTCTCGTTCACCAGACTACACAAAGCATGGACCATCATTACGATCTGCCTCGCGTTTGCTGTAGTACTGAGAGCCAGTTTAATGGATGTAGTCGGAAAATCCCATCAATTTGACTGTATAATAAGTATCAGGTTTAATTAGCCGTCGCGTCTCCGTGATAACCAAATTTATTGGCTCTTTCCTGACCCCGAAAGATCACATGGCGGATGGGAAAACATGACGTGCTGGAATGAAAGAGAAAAAAATCCCTCAGCTTATCTCCAGGCGATTTTTGTTCTCTTTTTCGAGTTATTTTGCTGGAGGTTTGAGCAAGAGGGGAAGGGGGTGGGGGGAAATAATTAATCATTAGTTAGCACAGGAAACATAAATATTTCCGACTGGCGAAAAGCTTGACATCGATGGATAGCGATCAGCAGACGATGATTATAAGTGAGATATTGGAGTATGATTATTGTTTCTCAAATGCTACTTTCATTGTGAGAGTGTCCGGTAGAGAGGTTTGTAAGTCAGTCTTGAACATTTTCTTGGGAAGTTGTAGTACACATGTGGAGGTAGTTGGAGACCAAAGAAAAACACGGAGAAGAGGACGAGACAGACGTCTTGGCATGAGAGAGATGAGAAAGACCTGCAAGACCTTGACCTGATGGCACGAGAGAAGAAGACGGCGTACGTTTGTTGGAGGTCTACGCACGATGGGGAACTGAGGGCTGATGATGTGCACATGCGATAGATAATGAAGGTAGACATGTGAAGGGAGTAATAAGAAGTGAAGAGAATATGCGTTGGCTTTTTTGTTTGTTTGTGTTTGAGTTTTTTTTTCAGATTGTGCGAACAATTCACAACAAGCAAAAGAGAACAGAGCACGCCGAAAGTAACACCAGGAAAAAAAGCAGCTGAGGTCTATCACCCCAGGGGCGCATTGCCGTAGTTAGTTATTACTGTAGGGGGACTCCTGCCATATATATATATATATATATATATATATATATATATATATATATATATATATATATATATATATATATATATATATATATATATATATATATATACACTCACACACTGTGCTGTGAATTATTTCTGTTATAATAATAAATTCAGAGAAATTAAGAGTGACGTTATGAGACAGAAATCATGAAAATGAAAGTGTATAATTATCTTCTGCGCATGCAGTTTATCACTTTTGAGACGAGAATGCCGACGTATCTTCTAATATGTATACAATTAGTTACTGTTGGGCGTGAATAAACCGAAGATGAAAACCGAATGAGTTGTCTCTGGTGCTATCACTACATCTATTAGTAGCCTCCACCCAAAGCGTCGGCAAGCGATGCGCCTTCTTCAAAGCATCCTGACCGAT
>JAMPIV010004460.1:0-27500 GCA_024509875.1 Oreohelix idahoensis
AGGAATTTTAAAATAATCTAGACAAAACCTTCGAGCACTCTGTGACAGACGGGGGGGGGGGAGGGGGGGGGGGTGGGGGGGGGGTAGGGGGGGGGGGGGGGGGGGGGGGGAGGGGGGGGGGGGGGGGGTGGGGGGGGCGGGGGGGGAGGAAAAGGGGGGGGGGGAAGAGGGGGGGGGGGAAGTGGATTTCATCCCACTTTCAACCTTGTTATCAGACAAAACCAAATCACCTTGCGACAATAACAATGACAATATTAGTAGTAATATTCAGAATAGTAATAGTGTGAAAGATAAGCAAATAAAGCCAAATAAGAAAATAGTTGAAACGCTCTAATCATGAAGAAACATAAACTAACACACCATTTTTAAAAATTGAACCACTCTTTAAAATATAAATTTAAAAAAAACTTACTAACTGCTCATAACATAAGAAAAAAAATATTGAAGTAATACAAACACTGTGACACGTGAAAACAACAAATTGTAATATAATTGACAATGCCATGTGCAAATAGCAAAAGATATTTGAATATAACAAACATGAAAATAAAATGATAATAAATACCCAAATTATAACCAAAAATTAGGTGAAGAAGTTAGACAACGATGGTGGAAGAGCGAGGGCAAATGATGATCATCTGATCCACCCCTCTCTTCTCCCATTACTTCTGAACAGACGAAGAAGAGGTTCATAACTGTTCTTGCATTCAAATTCAAGTACATACAGGAGACAGACGACAATCTTTTGTCAATCTAAAAGCCGTGTTGCCTTTGTAAGCAACGTCGTGTTCTAATGCTTCCTATAGAAATGGTTAACTCCAGTGGTTCTCATTACGTAGAATAAAAAGGCATAGTTGAGCAGATCTACTGTTAGCAGTAGAATGTTAGCGTGCTTTGATGAACTAATCAGCTGGTGCAGAATGAGCTTCAAACCTAAGAAGTCTAGAAGCCTATCAGTCAGGGAAAAGAAAACATCTGAGGTCACTTTCATGGTTTCAAACCAAAGAATCCCTACTGTTATTGAGGAACTTGTAAAAAGTCTTTCAATGGTGTATAATGCCTCATTATACTCAAAAGCATTTAAGCAGACAACAGAAATGGCAGACAGAGGACTGCAAATCATAGACCTGAGCAGATCCAGTAAAGTTCAAGCTGCGGTGCCTCCAGTTCATATTGATCCGTAAATTGATATGACCACTGCTTATATATGAAAGAAGCATATTTACAGTGGAAGTTATAGAGAGAAAGATCAACAAGTTCATAAGGAAATGGCTAGGGGTACCATCAGATCGGTCAGCCGCAGCATTGTACTGCAAGAAGGCAAAGCTTATGCTTCCTTTAAAGTCAGATGTGGAAGAATACAACGCAGGAAAGGCGAGTCTCACAGTGATGCTGTGCGAGTCAGCAGATGATGTAGTTAGATCCATTCATCCCACATTGAAAACTGTCGACCATGGTAAGAATTACCAGTTGATAACGTATCAAAATCATTTAAGAAGATACTGCTTGAATAACTTAAAGGAACTAATTAGATATGGACCTTTTCGTGTTCATGAATTTTGGATTTAGATACTGACTGATTATAATTACAAGGACAGAATTAACAATCATGTGTGACGACTCCATATGCATGGCGGCCTTTTATTATGTTCATCGACTATACTAGCAACTCGTACAAACATTTCATACTGACAAGGAAGTCACTCCCTTTCCGTAATATTTCTTATATGGAAAAATAAACAGGCCACTGAAATAATTCATGATTTAAAATATTCAACCAATAAACAGACCACTGAGATCATTCATCATTTGATATATTTGTCAAATAAACGGACCAACTAGATTATTCATAATTTGATAGACTCGTCACATAAACAGACCACTCAGATCATTCATCATTTGATATATTCGACAAATAAACAAGCCACTGAGATCACGCATTATTTGATAGGAAACTCTACACAGAGCGATACAACAAGGGGTAATCTGATTATCAGAAGTGGCCCCCTCCCTCCATCAAGTGGTTCGGCCCCTTAATTTCCTTTACACTCTAGGGAAAGAGGGGGGGAGAGGGGGGCGGGTCCATGGAGGTCATGACTCCCAAGTGTCAGCCTCCTGTTGTTTGATGCAGATAATTGAACCCACTCCACCTTGGTTGCAGCTTTCAAGATCACTCCTATTTCCTGCCAGAAGGAGGCAATTGTGAAAGTAACCCCTATGTAGAAAACAATTTGATATATTCGACGAATAAAGAGACTAATTAGATTATTCATCATTTGATATATTCAAAATTAAACAGATCACTCAGATCATTTATCATTTGATAATTTCAAAAATAAACAGACCATTAAGATCATTTATCATTTGATATATTCGTCAAATAAGCAGACCATTGAGAACATTCATTATTTGATAAATTCGTCAAATAAACAGGCCACTCAAATCAGTCATTATTTGTTATATTCGACAAATAAACAGCCCACTCAGATCATTCATTATTTGATATAGACAAATAAACAGGCCACTCAGATCATTTAATATTTGATATATTCGACAAATAAACAGGCCACTGAGATCATTCTTTATTCGATATATTCGACGAATAAACAGGCCACTGGGGTCTTTCATTATTTGATAAATTCGTTAAATAAACAGACCATTGAGATAATTCATTATTTGATATATTCGACAAATAAACAGGGCACTGAAAGCATTCATCGTTTGATAAATTCGATAAATAAACAGACCAATGAGATCATTCATCATTTGACATATTCTTCAAATAAACACACCAATTAGATTATTCATCATTTGATATATTCGACAAATAAACAGTCCACTGAGATCATTCCTTATTTGATATTCGACGAATATATGAAATCTAAGAAGATTTCTAGTATGCGTAGAACCATAAGAGTTGTTGCCTGAATTTGATTCGTTATGAAAACAAAGTTTTTGTCAGGTTAAGCAAATTACCTGTCTGACTCTCCTCTCCTGTACAGTTGTAAATGTTCAAGTAAATTAGAATAAATTTGTGTGGTTTTTTTAAAGAACTGATTACGATACATAATTAGACAAGACTTGAATCAAGAGAAACTTATGATTTAAAAATTGAGAAGAAGAAACAAAAGAAAATAAGCCTTATCCTCACGAAAGCTAGAGAAAGAAAAATGAAATAACAAATATTAAACGATGCGCCAAATGTCCGTCCATCTTATGATCACCGTCCTAGATGCCCGAGTATCTACATGCATTGACCAGGCAAACGGAACAGAAATGTTACGAGTTAGCTAAAATCAAACATTTTTTCCTAGATGAAGAAGTAAAACAATTTTTCAATGTGTCTCAAATACAAACAAACCTTGACTATTGCTACACAGTATGGGATGGTCCAGGACAAAAAGACTCAATTCACTACAAAAGCGTGCAATGCGTCTAGTCTCTGACGACTGCCGAACACGATGTGTACATCTATATAAAGATCTCAAAATACTGTACCTAAGAAAGCACCTTCTGTTCAACAAAGCTACATTTGCTCCAATATATCAGTGGCCAATTTTCAAATATAGTGAAAGACGCAGTCGGTGCTTTAAGAAATTACAAGTTCCCAAACCTAGGCTTTACTTACTCAAGAAAAGCTAAGCTTACTGCTGCTCATCTTTGGGATTATCTTCCACATGATCTAAAAAACAACCTCAGTCCCTATTCATACAATCGTATAATTTTCGAATACTTCATGAGTTCTGGTTATATGCCCCTCTATTGTGATTATGTTTGTAGATTTAATGATGATATTTGCACTTTTAAACATGTTTTATTTCATGATTATAATTATTAGCTGTCATACCCGGCCCAGGAGAAAAAGTACATGCAATCTGCACCTATATACATATATACATATATTTACACACACGCACATACATACATGTGTGTTCATGCACATACTTACCTCCAGACACGCTCTTATGTATTGAAATGTATGCACGTACACTACTGCTGCCCTTTCCTCTATAAAATAATGCTGTAAGGGGATGCATTATATATAAAAGCACACACATGTAGTTTCACAAGCATACTTAAACATAAAAAGGAAGGAGAAAAGTATTAAATAAAATAAAGTAATTATTTCATTCAAAAAATGTTTTGCGCTTCCCTTCTCATTCTCTTTGCTCTGTTGCTAAGTCTCCCAAGTGATGAAGTTCTGTTGGACGATGTGATAGGCGTAGATTAAAGCAAAAAATGAAATTAAACTAAAGTGCCTAACTAAGAATAATTCATAACATGTATGTCGATATCAATACGGTTCTACAAGTAGTCTTATTTGTTTATGACCGGTGACCCTTGGTTACAGGAAGTTACGTCATTGTCTTTTGGCCGAGTAGCAGACGCCTAGAGTTGCCGTTTGCTGAAGTCAGCGAACTATTGTTAGGCCTCTTCGCTGTGTGTTCTTCAAGGCAGGCGGACGTGTGTGTTATAAGCTCCTGAGAATTATTATACTTCACTCTGGATTCCTACATTGTTCGACCACTAGCTCATCCATACATCTCCGTGTGATGAGTCTAGTTTATATATGATATTAATTCGTATGGATGTCAGGAAAGTGAGTACAAATATATTTATGAGAAATATGTCGAGGACAGTGTTGTAGTGACAGACGACATGGAAGTTTACTGAGGACTGCATTTCCATATTTAGCCAATAAATTGTATGGCTTTACTGAAGAGATTTGAGGAGCATTGTGGATGTTATTAAACTATATATTTGAATTTGTCATACCTCGCCTTCGTGGTGATATTATTCGTTAGTGGAGATAGGTTGTGTGCGGTGTCGAAGAATATACCCCTATGTGATGTTGGCCACAGTAACTAGATGTGTACTAAAAGTCTACTAATATAAAGACACGCAACAGCTAAATATGGGAGTCTCAAGCCGGTGATCTGAATCATGTGTGAAAGACAGATGCCAGAGAAATATTTCAAGTTATGAACTTTGTTTGTTGAAGAAAAAATCACAAATTTTCAAGATGGCGGTGTGTGTCGTCTGCTAACCTGTGTGAGGCTTTATGAAGGTTACTGGTTCAAATTTTCAAGTCTACTGCCGAAGTTGCAGATAGTCAAGAAAGACGACGTTTCTAGCAAGTTTCAAAGTGAAATATTCAAATTTTTTGCCCGATAATGACCTTTTATCACGAAGATGATGGACCAAACAGCAGTCCTCGAGTGCGTGTAAATGAAGTCTAAACCTAACCTGGTTTGCACTGAGTGTTTTCATCTTGCCCGTGGAAAGAGACGATTTTACCAGGAGCATTTTTTACTGGCATTCAGATAAGTATATTTGAAGTTACATACAGCCTGAGACGCTGATAATCTTGTTTGCCAGGGTTCTTTTTTCATGTTATATGTATTTCTGTGCCTGTACGTTTCTGTGTTAAGTGGGAGGTTGGATTGGGAACTATGATTTTTTCAATACCTCGTCTGTATGGTCGAGAAAATTCATGGTCGTTCTGTAGAGTTTGGTTTATACTTACTTACTTACTTAGTCGTTCCCCTTCTACCGTGAGGTGTAGAGGTTTGGAAGAGAGAGCGCCAGACCATTCTATCAGCTGTCTTCTTCCTGGCCTGGTTCCATTCTAGTCCTCGGTCCTTCAAAGATTGTCTAATGTTGTCCTCCCAGCGGACTCTGGGTCGTCCTGGAGGTCTGGATCCCTGGCTCTTTGTTTCCCATGCTTGTCGTGGTAGCCGATCTTCTCCCATTCTGCAGACATGGCCAAACCATCTTAGTTGGGACTGTTCTATTTGGGTCTGCAGCGGATGGGATTTTAGGCCTTGACGGATCGTCTGGTTGCGGACCATGTCTCTTCTTGTTACTTCAACCACTTTCCTCAGATACCTCATTTCTGAGGTTTGGATCTGGCTTTTGTGGGTTGTAGTCATTGCCCACGACTCGCATCCATATGTCAAGACTGGGACATAGGTGGAGCGGTATACAGCCATCTTCGTTATCTTACCAACCTCTTTCTTGCTGAGGAATCCACGATTTATGGCCTGAAAAAAGTCTCCCAGCCGCTGCTTTTCGAGTGGCCAACTCTTCTTTGATGCCTCCCTTTCGGTCTATAATAGCTCCGAGATATTTAAAGATTCAGATATGTCCGAGATGCAAGAGTCTGGAGGGGGCCAGAGATTGGAAGTGATCACTACCTGCTAACAATCAAACGAACAACTGAAAGAGTTGCTCAGCCTAGGAACTGCCCAACATCACGCAAGAAACCAAGTAAACGAGCAGGAGAAATGAGCATTAGGACCTACAAGCTTAGAGAGCCAGAAATTAAGACCAGATATCAGGGGCTTATTGCTACAGCAGTGAGCAACACAGAAGAACGACCTGATGACTTGGAAACCCTCTGGAATAAATTCAAGGATATCATAAAGACAGCTGCTGCAGAAGCATGCGGTGAAGTCCGACTTGGGAACCAGAGAAAGAGGACACCTTGGTGGACAGAGGAAGTCAAAGAGAAAATAAGAGAGAAGAAAATGGCATGGAAACAATACTTGGGAGCTAAAAAACACAACAGGACAAATGGAAAAATATAGAGAATATGTGACACTCAGAACAGAAGCAAAGAACAAAGTGCTAGCAGCAAAACAGAAGTCCTGGGAAGAATTTGGAGAAAAGCTAGAAAAAGATGCACAAGAAAACCAGAAATTGTTCTATAAGACCCTAAAGAACATGAGGAAAGAAAAACAATGCCCTCTCAAATTTATAAAGGACAAGCAAGGCAAATTGCTTACTGCCCCGAAGGAAGTAATGGAAAGATGGAAAGAATATTTCTCAGAACTCCTGGATGGTGAGCATGATGAAGCATCAGAAATAATAAACACTAGCACAGAAGAGAAAACCAATGATGGTGAAGATGACATAAAGATGGAAGAACTGAGGGCAGCACTGGAGAAAATCAAGATGGGCAAAGCAGCAGGGCATGATGGTATATAACACCAGAAATGGTTAAGTACATGGGAGCATCAGGCGACCTATTACTCTTAAAGGTCCTACAGGCAGCATGGTGCAACAAGACCATACCAAAGGATTGGGAGATTGCCATCATAACACCAATTTTCAAAAAGGGTGACAATCGACAATGTGGAAACCATAGAGGCATATCCCTTCTCAGTGTCCCTGGTAAAATCTACTCTAGAATCCTAGAGCAGAGACTCCGACGCCTAGCTGAGCCACAATTGGATGAGGTCCAGTGCGGATTCCGAGCAAACCGAAGTACTCAAGACCTAATCTTCACACTCAGACAGCTGAGTGAAAAGGCCCTTGAGTATAAGAGTGAGATCCATCTTTGTTTCATAGATCTGGAAAAGGCGTTTGACAGGGTCCCTTGGAGCAAACTTTGGGACTGTTTGGCAAGGAAGAATATTCCAGCACCTCTGATTCATGCTATACAGAGCTTCTACAAGTCTTGCAGAAATTATGTGAGGACAGCAAACCATAAGTCAGAAGAGTTCAGGACCACCACTGGTGTAAGACAAGGTGATATCCTATCACCTTACCTCTTCATACTCCTTATGGACGATGTCATCAAGGCATGTAAGGAGAGAACAAGAAAGTATTCAGTGGGGTACTGGAAGATGAGGCAGGTCTATATTTCGGAGATGGCATTTGCTGATGATGTTGCCCTGATTGCTAAATCAGAGGCATATCTCCAATCCAACCTGCAAGTCTGGAAGGAAGAGCTGGAGAAGAGAGGGATGGTCATAAGCAGCTCTAAAACAAAATCCATGGTGATATCACGAGAAGAAAGAAAACATCAGATTAAGTTGGGAGAACAGGTCCTGGAGCAGGTCGACCACTTTAAATATCTCGGAGTTTGGTTTATGATTTTCTCAAATAGCGGAGCCGGCATTACAAAGCTGTGAGTTATCTGCTGCTATTGAGATTATCATTACCACTGTTTGTTAGTTGTAAAAGTATTGTTAATTGGCAAGTTTGTTTTTGTGGTTAAGTTAATTGTAATTTTTTATTCAGTTTTTCTCAATTATTGTTTGTGATATTGCCGCTCTTACCTTGCTATCCCTCAGTTATTAGATGTCATATATGTTGTAAATTCGTGCTTGTCTTGACATATGTGTGCAAAAGCTGCATTTTACTTATTTGTTCCACAATTTATACATTTCGTCCATGGTTGACAATTTGCATTATCTTCATTTGACTTTTGTCACTGTATCCAGTCCTCTTGTTCGTATCTATTGCTCTGCTCCTTATATAACATCTATTACTACATGCAGTTGGTTTATTTTGAGTGGTGAAATAATTAGTGCAAATATTACCCACATATTCCTTATATAATATTTACATTAATGTTCAGCTATTTGAAAGCACAATAACTAACTGTGAATTATGGCTACCGAAAAATATTTTATGAAGCTTAGAAAGGAATTTGGTCTGGAGGGTGAAGCTTTGAAGACTTATGTGAATAATGAACTCAGAGAGCAAAGAAAATTAGATAGAGAAAAAAAAGTGGAGGAATTGGAGGAGAAGAAGAGACAAGAAGAATTAGCTGAAAAATGGAGAGAAGAAAAATTAGCAGAAAAAAGAGGTGAAGAAGAATAAGGTGAATAAAGGAGAGTAGAAGAATTGCAATTAGCTGAAAAAAGGAGAGCAGAAGAGATGGCTCTTGAGGAGAAAAAAATTAGCCTATGCTCAGGCTCAGGCTGAAATAAAAGCACACCAAGAGCTTGAGGATAAAAAAAGCACAACAAGAGCTTAGAATGGCGGAAATTGAATTGGAAAAATTGAGACTTCAACAACCACAGGTTCACCCAGTTTATGGTGAGGCTGGAAAAAAAGACCATGCTTCCAATTTTAAGCTCAATTTGCCAAAATTTAACTCAAATATCGACGACACTTTATGCTTCTTAAATAGAAATGAAACTTATTGCCAAGAGTTTAAAATTGATAGAGCTACATGGCCTAGTAGGTTGATGACTTTGTTGGTGGTGAAGCTCTTACTGCTGTATGCACAATGGATGATAAGACCAGAAATTACTATGAGGCCGTGAAAGCCTTATTACTAAAGAAGTATCAATGAGATGAAAATGGCTATAGGCTGAAGTTTACATCATTATTACCAGATTCAGCTAAAGATTTTACTGTCTTTGTCTCATCTATTAAACTTTACTTTTCTAGATGGGTTGATTTGTCAAAGATTGAAAAAATATTTGAGGGGTTGACTGATTTAATTCTTAGAGACAATGTGTTGTCTTCAATCAGTGGCGAATTTGTATCATTCCTTCAGGAGAGAAAACCAGATACATTATCTGCCATTGAAACCCTCGGGAAACAATATCAGGTGGCACATCCCGGTAGGAACCTTAGCAAAAATAACTTTAAGGATTCCTTGCCAGTTGCATCTGCCAGGACTATGGGGTCTAATGCACCCAGACAGATCCAATAGTATGGATAGAAACTATCGAGTATTGACTTTGTTAGATTCTTTTGTGATTAGACTATCTACTGCTACCTTTGTTCGCATGATGCGCAAACTTTTCTCTGAACGTGAGGATTTATTCACCTATATTGATGATATTTGTCTATTTCATCAATCTTGGGAAGAACATGTTCTTGGAATTCAGTCGTTGTTGAATACCTTGCGTCTTCATAATCTTACGGCTAGACCTTCTAAAACAAGAATAGGATTCACTGAAATTTCTTTTCTTGGTCATAAGGTAGGAGGTGGTTTTCTTAAACCTGAAGTTTCAACTATCTCTTACATCTTAAATCTCGAAATTCCTAGAACTAAGAAACAGGTTCGTAGTTTGTTAGGCTTACTGAACTTCTATAGAAAATTCTTGCCTAATTTTTCGAATATTACCTCGATTTTGTCTGCTTTGTTAAAGAAAAACTCGCCAAACAAAATTGTCTGGTTCCACGCCCGTCATGTCTCTTTAAATGTACTTAAAGAATGTTTTTCCGAATCACCAATTTTGAGACTACCTGACGCTCGGTTTCCCTTACTCTCAGAGTAGACGCCTCTGGAACAGGGATCGATGAAAATGTTGATGCAGGAATTTGAAGGCTACATGCACCCAACTATGTATGTCAGCCGACAATTTTCTGCCACAGAACAGCGGTATCTCATTGTAGAAAGGGAACTGCTGACGATCGTGTTTTGTTTCACCAAGCTGCAACGGCACCTCATGGGAGCCTGATTCACCCTGGAAACCGACCAGAAGGCGTTATCATATCTCAGGACAGCGAGATTCAAAAACGAAAGGGCCGCCAGAGCCTCGCTCGCTCTTCAACCATATGATTATGACATCAAAGCAATTAAGGGAAGCCAAAATGTCTTGGCTGATGTTCTCTCTTGTTGCATAAAAGACCCATTTCCAGACATTTTCGTGCGTACCTGTTGTTGCAGTCATTTTTGACGGAGTTTCAAACGTCGATTTATTGGTTGTATGTTTTTCACCCTGGTCAAAGTTGGGGAACTATGTCTTAACTTTGCTGTGTCAGGTTGATTAGGGGTTATCTCCCTTTTTTGGTTCATTCATTGGGTTTGACCTTTAGGGTCAAAGGTAAACAGTTCTGGGCTATGTGTCATGCGCAGTTGTTGAGCCCACAATTAGACTTCCGTCAGGTAGAGTTGCGAACTGGCTTCTGTGGGACGTGAATGTCCGTTGTTTCCTGGGGAAGGAAAATCTTCGAAATGACTGCGTTGTCAGTTTTCCCTAGTGATTTACTGTACGTCAGGAATGACGACAGTGTTGTTTCTTGTGTTCTGAGGATTCGTTTCAAGGTAACACCGACTTTATCATTACTACGCATTCGGTTGCAGAACTTGTTAAAGGCTTACCTAGCCTGTGAGAACAGCTCACAGTTCCTCTAATGCAGAACTTATATTTTGTGCTCAAGGTAGCTATTTAAGACTATTCGTCTTCATATGATCAGAAGTCCAGTGACGAAGTTATATATGGTGGAAACCGCAGATTGGCGGTATATTTATACAAAAATTATAGCAGGGTTTATGCAACCTGCTTATGAAGAGTACACAGCTGACGTCATATCGAGGCCTGTGTAATGGCCACTATTCTACAGCATGTAAAGATGTAACTGGCGTGTTATGCCAAGTTGAACGACGGCCCTGGTAATAGGATTACATGAGGTAAGGGTTCGTTTTTTGTATGACGGAGTTATTAAGGTATCTGACGCGTTCAGTCAGGGATACCAAAGCGGCATTATGAACTGTACGTTAAAGGACATACCACTATTGACCATGCCCACATATTTGAATGTTTACCAGCTTTAGAATGCCTGATATGTACCAAGCCATTTCAATTAACATGATGTACATGATCCTGTTTACATTGACTGTTCCTGTGTGATACTACTGTTAGTGCTGTGAATAAATGTATGAACTGTTACCAGTAGTTGCAACCATCATTGGCTTCTGTACGAGTGTGACTGGGTGCATTGTATACCATATATGATCCTAAACGCATTCGCGTCCGCACACACCCATGTCTCACATCATCATCATCATCGTACAAGGACCATGTATGCTGTCAGCGTGAGTGACCCAGATCTTCACCGCACCATTACACTGTTCAGGTGACATCGACATGCATACCTGGCCAACTACACATCAACATTTGCATCACGCTAAAAAACCAACAACTCCGCCAATGCCGGTCCCAAGCCCGGATGAAAAAGGAGGAGGGCGGCCTGCATGGAGGCCGTAAGGAGGCAGCCCCTCCACCATGCAAAGGCACAACAGGCCAATCACCTGTTTGCTTTAAATCACGATTACTAGCAACACAAGAGAGAAAACCGGACTGATTCTAAAGGCGACGAACTGGAACGGACTACGTACTACGACTTATGGAACTTGGAACACAAGAAGTATAAATGGGAAGGAAGAGGAGCTGGTGGAAGAGATGAGGAAAGCAAAACTAGAAATCCTGGCTATAACGGAAACAAAGAAAAAAGGACAAGGAGTTATGGATCTCGATGGCAACACGCTGCTCTACAGTGGTGTACCCATGTCTGAAAGAGCTAAAGGGGGCGTGGGTTGCATTGTGGCCCAAAATCAAAAAGATAGTATCAAAGGATGGAACTTTGTCTCGGAGCGCATTATGATTGTTAAACTAAAAGAAGGAAAAACCATAGTCAACCTGGTCATAGTGTATGGGCCAAATGAGGATGAGAGAGCAGAGGTCAAGGAGGAATTCTTCGAGCTGCTTCAAAGGACAGTGGATGACTGCCTAGATGAAGTTATCATGCTCGGAGATTTTAATGCCAGAGTTGGAAATGACCATGCTAGATGGGGTGGAGTTATCGGAAGATATGGAGAAGATACTCTCAATGACAATGGAAAGCGACTCCTTAGATTCTGCAGTGAGCAGAATCTGATCATTACAAACACAAAGTTCCCCATAAGCGCATACATGCATACACTAGATGTGAACCAACAAAGAATGAGAAGTCAGTGATCGACTATGCCATTGTTCGGAGAAGCTCATTCAAATATGTGCGAGATGCTAGAGTCTGGAGGGGGCCAGAGATTGGAAGTGATCACTACCTGCTAACAATCAAAAGAACAACTGAAAGAGTTGCTCAGCCTAGGAACTGCCCAACATCACGCAAGAAACCAAGTAAACGAGCAGGAGAAATGAGCATTAGGACCTACAAGCTGAGAGAGCCAGAAATTAAGACCAGATACCAGGGGCTTATTGCTGCAGCGGTGAGCAACACAGAAGAACGACCTGATGACTTGGAAACCCTCTGGATTAAATTCAAGGATATCATAAAGACAGCTGCTGCAGAAGCATGCGGTGAAGTCCGACTTGGGAACAAGAGAAAGAGGACACCTTGGTGGACAGAGGAAGTCAAAGAGAAAATAAGAGAGAAGAAAATGGCATGGAAACAATACTTAGGAGCTAAAAACACAACAGGACAAAGGGAAAAATATAGAGAATATGTGACACTCAGAACAGAAGCAAAGAATAAAGTGCTAGCAGCAAAACAGAAGTCCTGGGAAGAATTTGGAGAAAAGCTAGAAAAAGATGCACAAGAAAACCAGAAATTGTTCTATAAGACCCTAAAGAACATGAGGAAGGAAAAACAATGCCCTCTCAAATTTATAAAGGACAAGCAAGGCAAATTGCTTACTGCCCCGAAGGAAGTAATGGGAAGATGGAAAGAATATTTCTCAGAACTCCTGGATGGTGAGCATGGTGAAGCATCAGAAATGATAAACACTAGCACAGAAGAGAAAACCAATGATGGTGAAGATGAAATAAAGATGGAAGAACTGAAGGCAGCACTGGAGAAAATCAAGATGGGCAAAGCAGCAGGGCATGATGGTATAACACCAGAAATGGTTAAGTTCATGGGAGCATCAGGCGACCTATTACTCTTAAGGGTTTTACAGGCAGCGTGGTACAACAAGACAATACCAAAGGATTGGGACATTGCCATCATAACACCAATTTTCAAAAAGGGTGACAATCGACAGTGTGGAAACCATAGAGGCATATCCCTTCTCAGTGTCCCTGGTAAAATCTACTCTAGAATCCTAGAGCAGAGACTCCGACGCCTAGCTGAGCCACAATTGGATGAGGTCCAGTGCGGATTCCGAGCAAACCGAAGTACTCAAGACCTAATCTTCACACTCAGACAGCTGAGTGAAAAGGCCCTTGAGTATAAGAGTGAGATACATCTTTGTTTCATAGATCTGGAAAAGGCGTTTGACAGGGTCCCCTGGAGCAAACTTTGGGACTGTTTGGCAAGGAAGAATATTCCAGCACCCCTGATTCATGCTATACAGAACTTCTACAAGTCTTGCAGAAATTATGTGAGGACAGCAAACCATAAGTCGGAAGAGTTCAGGACCACCACTGGTGTAAGACAAGGTGATATCCTATCACCTTACCTCTTCATACTCCTTATGGACGATGTCATCAAGGCATGTAAGGAGAGAACAAGAAAGTATTCAGTGGGGTACTGGAAGATGAGATAGGTCTATATTTCGGAGCTGGCATTTGCTGATGATGTTGCCCTGATTGCTAAATCAGAGGCATATCTCCAATCCAACCTGCAAGTCTGGAAGGAAGAGCTGGAGAAGAGAGGGATGGTCATAAGCAGCTCTAAAACAAAATCCATGGTGATATCACGAGAAGAAAGAAAACATCAGATTAAGCTGGGAGAACAGGTCCTGGAGCAGGTCGACCACTTTAAATACCTCGGAGCTATTATAGACCGAAAGGGAGGCATCAAAGAAGAGTTGGCCACTCGAAAAGCAGCAGCTGGAAGACTTTTTCAGGCCATAAATCGAGGATTCCTCAGCAAGAGAGAGGTTGGTAAGAAAGCAAAGATGGCTGTATACCGCTCCACCTATGTCCCAGTCTTGACATACGGATGCGAGTCATGGGCAATGACTACAACCCATAAAAGCCAGATCCAAACCTCAGAAATGAGGTATCTGAGGAAGGTGGTTGAAGTAACAAGAAGAGACATGGTACGCAACCAGACGATACGTCAAGGCCTTAAATCCTACCCCCTGCAGACCCAAGTAGAACAGTTCCAATTAAGATGGTTTGGCCATGTCTGCAGAATGGGAGAAGATCGGATACCACGACAAGCATGGGAAACAAAGAGCCAAGGATCCAGACCCCGAGGACGGCCCAGAGTCCGCTGGGAGGACAACATTAGACAATCTTTGAAGGATCGAGGACTAGAATGGAACCAGGCCAGGAGGAAGACAGCCGATAGAATAGTCTGGCGATCTCTCTTCCAAACCTCTACACCTCACGGTAGAAGAGGAACGACTAAGTAAGTAAGTAAGTAAGTAAGTAAAAAAACAACTAACACCTGTATTGTCAGTTTTAATTGAATAACGAACGTATCCATATTAAGGGACATAACTCTGAGATGACTGACTCGAAGTATCAAGGGGAAATAACAGTGAAATTTCATATTTGACTATTTTTCTATTTGACATTACTGTGGATATCAACTTGTGGATTCGTACGGACATATTGTCGCATGGAACACAATTATGGACATTGTCAACAATGTATTTCAACACACTTCTAAAGACGGTGTATGAATATTTATTAATTGGAGGAATGACATTGCACATTGGACTTTAACTACTATGTGTAATATTAAGTGATGATTAATGTGAATTCACCAGATATTATTGCGTCTTTTGACACAAATCTATGTCACACTCACACTGGACTTTACAACATTAATGGGCTAATACGCCATACTATTAACTATTGGTACAACACATAAGCAAAGTCTTATCTATTGCTCACACAAATGTGTCATATACAAGATTACCTTGCTTCTCTTACTATTAATATGTTATATTGATGACATAATATTTTGAGTTACTCATAATTTTGATCAATTCACAAAAATGTCGCATTCACTTATTTCATTTTTTGATTGTCTGCCTCATGTCATCTATTGTCTCTGTTACATAACTGTATTAATTTTAATGCTTTGCATTATGACTATGAATTAATAATAATAATAATAAATTCTTTAAGCACCAAACACGGCGCATAAGGCAGAAACCAGTGCTCTCCAGGTTGTTCGTTGTGACGCCACTCCTCTTAGCTCTTGCACATTATTTAGGCCCAACGTTCTTCCTTCTCTTATTATTGTTCTTCTGGGTGTTTCTTTTGGTCTTCCTTTTTTCCTCTTACCCTCAGGAACCCAAGTGAGCGCCTGTAGTGGTATTCTGTTGCTTTGCATTCGTAGGACATGACCGATATATGACCATCGTCTTTTCCTTATATAGTCGGAGACATATTTCTGCCTAGAGTCTTCTCTTATTTGTCGATTAGTCTTGAATTCTTTCCAACTGATGTTCATGAGTTTTCTAAGACATTTGGTCTCGAATGTATTCAGCTTGTTCTCCAATGATTTTGTTTTTTTTTCCAACTCTCACAGCCGTATGTTAACACTGAGATAACATTTTAATTAAACAGACGAAGCTTGGTATGTATATTCAATGATCGTAATTTCCAAACTATGAATTAATATGAGATTAATTGACTACTGTTACCTGACGGGACAGATAGGTGGTTTTTGGACGGTGTGCGGTATTGGAGTGCCTGGACTTATACCATCATTTTATTTTATGATGTTGGATGTTTTGTGATATCTACCTCACAGTGTTGTTAAAATGATTTCCTTCCTTTGTAGCCAATGGTGTTAGTGATCGTTGCTAATCTCCACACATTAAGTGTTTAATTGCGTACTCTGTGGCACAAACTTGGGTGCTATGATACTTCATTCTAACAATGAAATGTTATGATACCTTCTTTTCACTCCAATGATGTTGATACTATCCCCACGCAAATAATGCAAACTTTGTTTCCATTATTTGACGGGGGGGTGGGGGGGGGGGGGGGGGAGTGTTATGAGTTTAGTTCATAACATGTATGTCGATATCATTACGGTTCTACAAGTAGTCTTATTTATTTTGACCGGTGACCCTTGGTTACAGGAAGTTACGTCATCGTCTTTTGGCCGAGTAGCAGACGCCTAGAGTTGCCGTTTGCTGAAGTCAGCGATCTGTTGTTAAGCCTCTTCGCTGTGTGTTCTTCAAGGCAGGCGGACGTGTGTGTTATAAGCTCCTGAGAATTATTATACTTCACTCTCGATTCCTACATTGTTCGACCACTAGCTCATTCATACATCTCCGTGTGATGAGTCTAGTTTATATATGATATTAATTCGTATAAATGTTGTCGCGAGAGGTTCAGATGTTATAGAAAATAAGAAGATATCCTGGACATACAGGTGTATCAGATGATACTATGATAGTGCCAGATAAGAGTCTGGTCTTATCAGTAATACCCTCTGTTACCGCTTTATCCACTTTGCAGTAGCAGTAACCTCTTCTGTATTGACTCCAACTTGACTGTAAACCACCAACTGATAAAGAAAGCTTTATTCCTAGTATTCCTTCCAACTGATAAAGTATGTTGTTCCAATTGATAAATACTGTTATTCCATAAGAAGAACTACTGGCAAACGCCGTGCCCATAGTTATAGGCCTCAAATATATATGACGTCTCAGCGCTCTTTAATTCATGTACATACGACTGCTGACCATTGCAGTACTAGTAAATAATAGGCCTGTAATATTTGACGTCTCAGCGCTCTTTAATTCATCCATAAGACTGCTGGGGAATCGCAGTACTAGTAAATAATAGGCCTTCAATATATATGACGTCTCAGCGCAGTTTAACAGCTTCCTAACAGCTCCACCAAATCGCTGTACTGCAGTTAATCATAATACGGCCGGTCCAAACCTTGGCCTCACAATATAAGTCGACATATCAAGCACTGTCTTTAATCCATCTAGAAGACTGCTGATAAATAATAGGCCTCACCAATATATGACGTCTCAACGCAGTTTAATCCATCCAGAAGACTGCTGATAAATAATAGGCCTCACCAATATAAGTCGACACATCAGGCAGTGTACAGGCTTCCCTCGCAAACACTGGGCTGACTTCTCCAGTCACGCCCAGGACACAAACTCTTCAAAAATATACATAATCTTTAAACACTGGCCTGTATACTCAAAGGCCCAAGAAACATCTCCTTAACTAATACATCTCATCTGGGATAATCACACATAATATATCTCAGCATAAATGCCTGTACACTGGTACACATTGGGAAACACTTTACATCTCCTCAGTGCATTCGCCCGGTACACACTGACACCAAAAAACATTCTCCCCCATTACACCCCAACCAATCACAAAAGCCTGGGGCTAACTTTCCGAGAACTTTCGCTCACAGCTCAAAAATAGCTTAGAACACTTAACTCACGTGGAACTACGCCACCGTGACAGGCATTCTGAATCTCGAAGATTCGAATGCGATACACTCATATATTTTTTTTAATAAATTAACAGCTGTTCAAGCGGAATAACCACTATAATCTATGGTACATCCGAGACTCATAACGATTACTGCCCTTGCTTAAATTTGGACTTATCAGTTTACACCACCCCCCGGGGAAAAAAATTATATCATTTTTTTGAAAACATTACTCCGCCAAAAAATTAAGTGGGTGATAAAGCTCTAATCCGAAAAATTAATCAACCTGTTAAGTCCAAATACTATATATCATCCAAAAAATATGAGCATTATGAGTAAAGCAGAAGACAAAGCATACAAAATAATCAGCTAAGTCTACCAAAATAATCTGCTTTCAACAAAGTTAAGTCCATATAATATAGAATTAACCTAACAATATACATGATTCAAGTATCAGTATAGTAGGATGAATAAGAATACAAATAGTATCAAGTGACATATAAATGCAACATGAAAGTATAATCCACATATGAACCGCTACCGAATAGTCAGTAGAAGAAATGGACTAAAATGAAGAATAATCAGGACAGACAAAAGAAAAACATAGATATGTCTGCAGAGAACGATGGATTAATACATCGTAATAACCATTTGATCAAAAACGTATTATATAAATACATATAATGATGACAAAAAGTATAGGACACAAAGACAATGTATGTGTATATCTAACAACCACAAAAGAAAGCTGTAGATCAACGAAGCACAATCTAACCTTAACCCCGTTATACAACTTATTCATAAGTAACCATCAACCATCAGACATCATACACAAAAAATAATGCCGTTATAAATAAACTCCAACTAACGCACCATGAAGCGTTAAGTAAAAAAAAAACACATCATTACTCCCTCTATAGCGCACAGTTAAGCGCAGGGTACCAAAAAATTTTACAATCTTAGAAAACATTTTCCAAAAAGTAAAAAACAAAAATATTTCATGACGCTAAGTTAAATAAAAATGGTATTTTAAATTATTTTTTTGCTTTACCTTTGGTTACTACATAATGTCTTAGAATGCTAATACGTAAATAAACATGACATCAAAACACAAGAAAAAAATTCTAAATTTAGGGAGTACAGTGACTCTCTAAAGATGACTACTGCACCATACCTAGCTAATGAGGTTGTGCATTGGGCTGACAAACTCATCATGCATATAAAACAGTCCTAATAATCAACTCTGCAAAAACACATCAATGTTTGATGTATCAGCTCTCGTAGCGCTAAACTCATCACGGAGCATAAAGGTCAACCATAAATTGACTAAATGAGCATAGTCTTCTGACTAGCGTGCGTAAATACTATAGTCCACTGCTTTTGTCAAAAAGTTACCGAGACAAGTCACTCGCAAATAATATCTTACACCTTACTGCGCTAATAATACACACAATATTCGTCATAACACAATAGTGTAAGAATAATATGAAAATAATTGTTGCATCATCAAAACATCGTCGTACAAAAAATAAATATGTGCATAAAATAGTGCATAAAAAATGAGCTTACACACTATCTAATAGAAGTTATATGGTATCTTAATACAATTCTATATAATATCCTATATTTATACGATACAATAATATCTATATCTTAAACAATGTTGAACAGGCAATAATTCTAGCCGTGTTGAATAGTCTCATAAACTTGGCAAGATAACCGCATACAATTCAGAGTCAACTTGCTATCCGGTTTCACTTGGTTAACCACATGGATACAAGATGGCATACCTTACTCTCTCTGTTATTGTAACACCGGAACATAGACTTTCATTGCAAAGCTGTCGCTGTGAAAATATACAAATGAAAAAATTCTATTTTAATTCACAGTCCGAGTTAACGATGTAAAACAGAAATTAACGTTACATTTACCTAAAACTGTGGCTTGTATGAACATGTAGCCCTTTTACCGATCAACAAGCCTTCCCTTGACACGTGTAAACACCACAGGAGGCTTATGGGGCAGAAAATGATCGTAGCTCAAGGTCGTCGCTATTGGATGCTGAAAAAAATTTGCTACCCTCATAACAGTGAGATACTCTTTCAAAACCACATGCAGTTGTATTAGAGACTCTATTTCTATTATTATTACCTTGTTTATCAATAACTTTAGGCCTTTGATGAGAAAAGTTAACATAGTTGTCACTATTATTTCTCTTTTGATAAAAATATCTGCCAGATTGTTTATGTTGACTTCTAGACTTATTATCGTAAAATTGATAATCTTTCCTGTAATCATTTTTACCATACTTTTCAAAATCTTCAGAACCAAAATATTTAGATCTGTTAAACTGTTTCTGGTTTCTTGGAGAAGACAGATTACAATTTGCTGATCTCCCTTGATAATGTTTCAAATCTGTATTATCTTTCCTGTCATGATTGTTTTTCTTCTTTTCGGTGGCAGCGTGCTTAACCTCTGAATCAGTAATAGGAATAATAAAATCCTTATGGCTGCTAACATATTGAGTATTACTTTGGGCACAAGTCCTACTAGTCTCGTCCCTTGTTATGTTCTTATTAGGCTTTCTAACCTCAGATACAAGGTTAGTTTTTTGAACATTGACATGAAATTTATCCTTGCCTTTACTGTGATGTACAGAATCAAGTATCACAGTAGAATTAACCTTGTTGGCCTGTCGCCAGGAACTATTAATATTACCAGCATAGTCACTAGTACGTTGAAAATTATATCTGCCACGCAAGGATTTCCGCTCACCACGTTTGATGTTAGTATTGGCATCGAGTGTCTGTTGCTGACTCGACGTTTTTAAGACGTGTTGATAACCGTCTTTCTGTCTAACTTTTTCAACATTGACAGTAGACAGCATTTTTCTACCTAAAATTATATCAACCAAACCGTCCACTCTTTCCCTTAATTCCGTAATTTCAATATTTTTAAGTGAAATCTGTTCACTTTGTTTCTTAATTACGTCATTAAATGTCAAAACTCTACATCTTTCCTCCGCTAGTGATTTCTCAATCTTAGCTAATTTATCTTCTCCCTCCATTATTAACTCTTCCAATGTCTCTTTTTCATCATTTCCCTTATCTCCTCTTAGTTGCTGTGTTTCAAATTCACTATTCTCAATATTCATTAGCTCCTCAACTCCATTTGGAAATACAGTATACATCTCTTCTTCAATACAAGAATTTACTCTACTCACTAAATCAAGAAGCGTCTCTGTATAAGACCTATCACGGTCAATTGTCTTAGCTTCTAGTTTGCCACACCTCTCTTTCTTTTCCTGAAGTTGCTGCTCGAGATTAATAGTTTTGCCTTGCTCGACTTTCAACTCAGCTTCTAAGTATTCAATCCTGCACAATGCCGAATTTAATGCTTCTTGCCCTCTTTCAAGATCCAAGTTTGATTTATATAAATCACTTTCAAGTTTAGTAACTGTTGCCTGTAATTTGCTCTCTTTAGCAACACTTTCTAAAATCTTTGCCCTTTCCTGAAGCGCACTTTGTTTAATGCCTTCTATCTGCTCTTCATCCCTTAACTTCTCTTTCTGTTCATCAGAAGTATGGTTGTGGATTATTTTGAACATGCTTTGCACTATATGTCCGTGTTCAAGCTCAATATACTGTCGCAAAAACAGACGAAGGTGCCGTAGCAAATTCACCAAATCCTTGGCCATTACCAAATTGCAAACAAACTTAAAGTTGTGTTTAGCAAATAACTCCAGGGATGTTGACACATTAATCAAAAGATCATCCATTATCCATTCTCCAAGTCGTGCACCTCTCAATCCCTTATCATCTCTACCTACCATCAATGCAGACTCCAACATAGGCCTTATATCTGTAGGGTACATATCACGATCCATGGTGATCCACTTACCAAGTCCACTGTATATATATATTCACCAGTTATAATTACCACAAGTTTATGTCCCTAAAAATTCGGACAATTACCTTTTCAGCTCACAAAGCTAGATATCCTTTCAAGTAATTGCAAATATCAGTTAATCACTATATACCATAGTAGCATAAGTTCTTGTGCATAGAACCTTTGTAAAATATACCAATATGAGGGATAACTTTATATCAATTTGAGTGATGTCAATATTATGTGAAATAGCCTTAAACAGTTAAGCACTAAAGTCTTACAATAAGTTACCAACAACTAACATATTATATAGACAATAGGAATCACGGTTACAAAGACAAGGTACTACAGAACAAACGATAACGTTACTTCATAACTATACATTTACTTGTCCCAAGAGACAACTAGTAATCTAAACTTCGGTAAGGTTTGTAATCTTAAACCGGAATTGTCACAGAATTGACACTTACTAAGCAAATCTTAAAGAATGCTTCATAAGTAGACATGAAACATAGAATATTTAACATGAAATACTCATTATAACAAATAGTACACAATATATATATATATATATAGGAAGAATTGTTGACACAAGATAAAATGGCACAGTTTCCACAACATTAAACCACTTATCTTCAATAAAGGGAAATACGTCCGTCCAAAACGCTGCACATCACAAAGTCTGCTGAGGAAAAAAGTTCACCGCATAAGGTCACCGCAACTTGACACTTCTCAATTCAGGTCCTTTGTCCTCACTACGGTATGTGTGCTCGTACACCGCACAGGTAAACAGGAACTGTATTACTGCCAATCATCTACTTGAGGCACCCGTGTAGAATGACTGCACATCAGCTTGAATTCCCTCTGTAACTGTAGGGGTACACAGTCTCTCAATCTCTTTGATAATCCACTTGAAAGGAAGTACTTGACATCTCTTGTTTACTATGATGGTAAACTTCTGTAATTGCGCCACCAAAATACTGGCACAGCTCACTTGACAACTTCAATTCAAAAAGCAGAACTGAATCATGAAGCATATCTTGGCAATGGAAATGTTAGATATATTATAATCCTCTATGTAGATGGGTATTAATAAGCTGCACTCCATCAGATATGTTACCGCCTAGTTATGTTAACGTCTGTTTTTGGGGTAAGACTTCTATAGTAGGCATCACACCATGTAAGTTTGAAAACAACCACTATTGCATCCGTAGTTGGTGATGTCATCAATGTAAAGTTTGCTAATGACGATGGATTCTTAAATGCGCCACACAGCATAGAAGAAAGTCATATAACGCAGATGACGTGGGCATCACTATTGCCGCTAGGATTATTATTGCCGCCACTGTAACAATCAGTATTTGTCGCAAAAAAACGATGTTGCATCCACTGTTGCAGGCGAAATGTACAATTGCTAACGATAGAGCAGTCGAATACCAGGATTGCTATTTATTATATCACGCCACACAGGCAACTTAATATAAATGTCGTGAGTTCGATCCAACTTGAACTGGAACAGAAGATAAAACCAGTCTTGGCCACCATGAATGTTACCGCTTTATCCACTTTGCAGTAGCAGTAACCTCTTCTGTATTGACTCCAACTTGATTGTAAACCACCAACTGATAAAGAAAGCTTTATTCCTAGTATTCCTTCCAACTGATAAAGTATGTTGTTCCAATTGATAAATACTGTTATTCCATTCCTGTCTGTTTACATAATGTTTGTTCATGTGTATTCACCACTGCAGAGGTAACAGTTTCTTCATTGCATACGCTATATAGGCTAAATATTCATGTGTGTACTGCTGTTAACATACGGCTGTGAGAGTTGGAAAATAACAAAATCATTGGAGAACAAGCTGAATACATTCGAGAACAAATGTCTTAGAAAACTCATGAACATCAGTTGGAAAGAATTCAAGACTAATCGACAAATAAGAGAAGACTCTAGGCAGAAATATGTCTCCGACTATATAAGGAAAAGACGATGGTCATATATCGGTCATGTCCTACGAATGCAAAACAACAGAATACCACTACAGGCGCTCACTTGGGTTCCTGAGGGTAAGCGGAAAAAAGGAAGACCAAAAGAAACACTCAGAAGAACAATAATAAGAGAAGGAAGAACGTTGGGCCTAAATAATGTGCAAGAGCTAAGAGGAGTGGCGTCACAACGAACAACCTGGAGAGCACTGGTTTCTGCCTTATGCGCCGTGTTTGGCGCTTAAAGAATTTATTATTATTATTATTATTACTGCTCTGCTGTTACCGGGTATGATATGTGAAGGGTGTGTAGAAAACAGTCACTCACCCCACGATAGCTCACGTACGAGTCATGGAGGGTTAAACGCCTTGTGACAGTTAAAGAACAGTTTTATTACACCACAACACGGTCACAATAACGTAGACGAAGTACAGCATGTTACACAGGTCATAATAGCATACCAAAAGAAGGATCCACATTATATAATAACAATAATCCATCAAGAAGAACTACTGGCAAACGCCGTGCCCATAGTTATAGGCCTCAAATATATATGACGTCTCAGCGCTCTTTAATTCATGTACATACGACTGCTGACCATTGCAGTACTAGTAAATAATAGGCCTGTAATATTTGACGTCTCAGCGCTCTTTAATTCATCCATAAGACTGCTGGGGAATCGCAGTACTAGTAAATAATAGGCCTTCAATATATATGACGTCTCAGCGCAGTTTAACAGCTTCCTAACAGCTCCACCAAATCGCTGTACTGCAGTTAATCATAATACGGCCGGTCCAAACCTTGGCCTCACAATATAAGTCGACATATCAAGCACTGTCTTTAATCCATCTAGAAGACTGCTGATAAATAATAGGCCTCACCAATATATGACGTCTCAACGCAGTTTAATCCATCCAGAAGACTGCTGATAAATAATAGGCCTCACCAATATAAGTCGACACATCAGGCAGTGTACAGGCTTCCCTCGCAAACACTGGGCTGACTTCTCCAGTCACGCCCAGGACACAAACTCTTCAAAAATATACATAATCTTTAAACACTGGCCTGTATACTCAAAGGCCCAAGAAACATCTCCTTAACTAATACATCTCATCTGGGATAATCACACATAATATATCTCAGCATAAATGCCTGTACACTGGTACACATTGGGAAACACTTTACATCTCCTCAGTGCATTCGCCCGGTACACACTGACACCAAAAAACATTCTCCCCCATTACACCCCAACCAATCACAAAAGCCTGGGGCTAACTTTCCGAGAACTTTCGCTCACAGCTCAAAAATAGCTTAGAACACTTAACTCACGTGGAACTACGCCACCGTGACAGGCATTCTGAATCTCGAAGATTCGAATGCGATACACTCATATATTTTTTTAAATAAATTAACAGCTGTTCAAGTGGAATAACCACTATAATCTATGGTACATCCGAGACTCATAACGATTACTGCCCTTGCTTAAATTTGGACTTATCACCCTCGTCTCTGAAAAAAGTAAGGGTGTATAGACAACAAAGGTAGGGTCAAGCTGTGTAAGTTCCTAGAGAAGATGGTGATGTAGTACTCTGAGTCCCTATCTGCTACCTCTCCTGATCCACCTCTGTGATTATGGTGGTTAATATTGTTTCTGACTCTGCTAGGGGAAATTATTTAATAAAATTTACCAACATTGAATAAAAACTTAACTTAAGAATTTAAGTAAGGCTGCTGGTAAATATTTACAATTTATTTATACATGTAATCTTTTCTGTTTGAAATGATTTTTTTAAATCAAATATTTTAAAAAAGTAAATAAATAAGAACAGTTCAACAAACGTCTTTCACTTGTGTTAAGATGTCTATCATTTTGTAGACAGTTTAGCTTGCTTGATCTTTCACTGAAGAATTAATAGTGTTATTAGTACAATTTAAATGAAGCTCTATACTATTCTGTTCATCACGAACTGGATGCGTTTATTTTGGTGAGCAGACATAAGCTACACAGTTGCCTTGAGAGCAACTTAACTGAGTCACTGCAGATGGCTCACTCTGATGCTGGAGAGAATCTTCAGATGAAAACCTTCCAACTGTTACACACAATATGGCTGATCCTCTACCATAGACTGGCACTGCATTCGTTGCACTTTCAGTAAGAGAAGCCTCTTCTTAGTTGTTGTAGGCTTTAAGTTAAAGGATTAAAAATGAAACGAAGTCAAACGAAATCCCTGTATTTGCCTATCAATATCCCTCTATGACACAGATGAGGACGATAGACAGTTTCAGACTAGCGTGCTAGCAGATGCACCAGGTATAGTATAGTAGCAACAATCATTTTAGTTCCATGTGATCATAATTTTCTTCTACCTTCTTAATTATCATTCGTTTCCCATGATTCGCCTCTATACAATAATTTGGTTGCGAATAAAACTACTAAGTAATAGGTCAAATTATACAGTACTTCAATCATGGGTGTGTAGAGCTTCGTGCTGATAACGCGAATGTCGTGGGTTCGTTCCCCACACTGGCCATCATAAATGTAACCGTGCTTTTTCATGACCACCAGGAATGTAACGTTCTTTTTACTGTGTACTGTTATAGTATGAATGTGTTGATGCGCCACTACAATGTTGAAGGCTGTATGATCTGCCTCAATGTTCCTGCATGGTGTTACTGTAGTTTTCTGTGCGTGCGTAGTCAGTACAACCTGGGCCAAACAGCGTTGTTGTGCTTGATTAGTTCACCAGGCGTTGAGGCGCTGACAGGGTGTCATGTTGACATTCAAACATCACACATCTCTTGAATGTGAGGTACTCGAAGTTTGTTTGGGTTGATAAGTGATGTGGGTGTGTAGACAACACGAATGCGTTTAGGCTCTTTGACAGGTAAACAAAGCACCCACTCACTCACATGCAGTAGTCAGTAATTGTTGCAACTGCTGGAACTTTTCAACCATTTATTTACGAGACACAGTGACATCAACATTTACAGTCAAATGGACGAGAATCAAGGACATCATATAAACTGGAAATGACTGGCAAAACATCTGGCATTATAAAGCTTGAACCACTCATCTATCGGGACTTTATCGACAATGGTCTGTCCTTTAACATATATAGTTCATACTGCAGCTCCCGTACCACTGACTCAGCGCGTCAGGTACTTTAAACAACTCCGCCGTACCAAAAGGCGAGTTCTCAATTGCATAATAATAATAATGCTGTAATTCATCTGGCATAATACGCTAGATACATCTTCTTCTGCTCAAAGATATCGGCCGTAATGTCGGGCCTGTAATAATGTAAACAACTGTGTATTCTTCATAGGCAGGCATAATCATCCATGCCGAAACATACCGCCAACATGCGGTTTTCATAATAATATATCTTCACAGGGCTTCTGTATAACAGTTAGACGAATAGTCTTAGTTGGCTACATCGAGCGCAAATAATGGACTCTGCATCTCAAAGGACTGTGAGCTCTACTCACAGGTTGCCACAAAATGTTCTGCAACTTAGGCATAATAATTAAGTTTCTTTTACCTTTAACAGAATCCAAGAAATACACAAATAACAACTGTCGTCATTCTTGACGAACAGAATAACTCTGGGGAGAATCACTGACATTACAGTCACACTGAAGACTATCTTTCCCCCAGATAATGCAGAGAAATACCACGGACATACCAGTCCGGTAAGAACCCAGATCATCACTATCTGACGGAAGTCTCTCCGTTCGCGCTAAAAAAACTTGCGCATGTGAAGACAGCA
>JAMPIV010004460.1:32500-179073 GCA_024509875.1 Oreohelix idahoensis
GAAGCACACGTTGGAGGGCAAAGGTGAGAACATGTTCCGGATAAAGTCTGCTACGGAAGAAATCCGACATCTCATTGGCTCGGAAGTGGAAGTCATCGTCGTCTAGGCACAAACGGCGGAGGCGGAGAAGTTGTGAAAATGGAAGGGAGTCACGACAAGCCCGAGGATGAGAAAAGGTATACAGAAGGTAGCTATGGGCATCTGTCGGTTTGTACTATATTGAGGTATTAAGGCCGGAGGGCGTGATAGTAATAGTAATGTCAAGAAAGTTGACAGATACTGTGGAGATGAGGGAGGTGAACTTGACGGTGGGGTGGAAGTGGTTGACAAAGTCGATGAAGCGGGATAAATCAGTCTCAGACATATCTGTGAGACCTATGCCATCATCGATATATCTATTGTAAAACCCGGGGAAAGGAACGGAGTATTGTTGCCATATCTGATGCTCCAAGTGGCCCATGAACAGGCAGGCATAGATAGGACCCATCTTCCCATGGAAATACCACTAATTTGGTCCAAAAACTGACCATTGAATTCAAAGGAATTAAGTTGAAGGACCAGTTCAGCAAGACGGAGAAGAGTGTCAGTGGATATAGAAGGACAAGTGCGCTGGTCAAGAAAAAACCGAAGAGCTCGGAGACCTCAGAGTGGAAAATTGAGGTATACAGAGAACAGACGTCTAACAAGAAAAGACGGTAGGAGCGGTCTGCTGAGAGTCGGATAGAGGAGAAAGTTACAAGATTAGTGTCTTTGACAAAGGAGGGAAGATTCTCAACGATAGGCTTGAAAATGCTATCGAGGAAGTCAGAAATGTGTTCAGTAGGACAGGAACAGGCCGAGACAGGCCAGGGTTGTCGATTTTGTGAATTTTGGGGAGCATGTAGAATACAGGCTTGCCCAAAGAACTTTCATGAATCCTAAGATGAGATAAGAAGAGCATTACTGGTGATTAGCTGTTTAATAGTGTTATGTACAATGTGATTGTTAGAGACAGTTGCATCTCTGGTCCTGGGCCTGTAAAAAGAGCCATTGGTCAACTGGTTTTTACCTGCACTTAGGTATAAGTCTTTCTGCCAGACGACAATGGCTCCTCCCTTGTCAGCCGGTTTGATGACAATGTCGTCTTTACGGCGAAGAAGGAAGAGAGCACGGGACTCTGCAGAAGTGAGATTGGAATAATGCAATCTACGAGGGCGGAGCTGCTGAATGTCATGGATGGTGTTCTTGATATACAAGTCCAGGGCATGAGAAGCTCCAGGTTTAGGTGTAAAGGGAGGTTTCGTAGAGTGAGTAAAACGTGCGAAGATGTCGGATTCAGCCTGAGACTGCGGAGTGCTGTCTTACTGTCTAAAATGGAACTTCAGCATCTTGCGACGGTGAAACTGATGAACATCCTGGAGGAGATTGTATTGGTCTAGGGTCGGACGAAGAGGAACAAATTTTAGGCCCTTACTGAGAATAGAGCGTTCTCCCTCAGAGAGGGGAAGATCTGGGGGGATGCAGACTACTTGTGTGCGGGATGGAGTGGAGGATGGAGGGCAGCTTTCGGGGTAGGGAGGAGACGGGATAGTTTCATGGGAGCAGGGCGGTCAGCGTAACCCAATTCAATAAATATAGCTTACCAACAGTTCTTGATGACTCGGACCATGTGACAATCACAGTAGACCTTCCCGAGTGAGGTGTATACCGCGAAGTTATTAGAAAGTTCTCGAAGACAGTGTTGGAATATAACGATAACTGAGCTGACAATGCCATTCTAATTCAGATAATATTAGCAACAAACTTTCTAAATGGTTAAATATAACCATCTAGTCACTGAATTCATACATGCGAGGTTCAAAGCAGATGTCATATCTGTAGATGTTAGCGTAAGAGATTTCGTAGCTACTTCAGTATAGTATCTAATTTTAAAAGTTAGGCCACAAGGGATAGTAAAACAATGGCAATAAAAAAGCTTAGAAAAACAGATGATAAGACATCGTGTTGGGTGCGGAATAACCGCAAGGATTACGTCATCTAGAACAGCATACTTATAAACAACACAATTGTTGCTTTTGCAAGTTGACAGAACGAATAAGAGCCGGAGTAAATAGTCAAAAACGAACTGTAACCAAGGTGGAGGGGGTTCAAATCCCAGGATAGTCAAAGGCAAACAGAGGGAGAATACTTAGTTGACATGAGCGGTGTGGTTCAGCCTTTCTACCCACTGTGGCAAATGTCGTACTACGATGTAATAGCTGCAAAGGGCATTGTCGTACGACAATTTGGTTATAGCTAGAGCTTTTATATCCGCATGTCATGATGTATTCAAGAAACGTATTTATGAAGTTGTGCTCGTTTAAGTTACACGGCACCAAAATGACAAGATATGTGCCCGCGTCAGTTAAATGTGCGAGTAGTTATATTGATTTTATTTTCAATCGGAGTTAATCCTTTTGATGTTGTTGTTGTTCAAGTGCTACAGGCTTTCCACCTGAGATGGAGATTCTTGACTTTCCCTCGTTTTTTTCTTCCCTGGTTCATTCTTCCATTTAGGTTTAGTGATAAGCAAAACAGTCTCAACATGACAACGTATATCCAAAATAAATACTGCAAAGTTCCAAAAACAGCAATGTAGAAAATTCACTCAGGTGATTTATTGAACGTCATTTATACAAGCACTGCAAATTTCACAATGATTGGTTGTTTATCCACAAGGAAAATATACATATATCCACAAGGAAATATATATCCAACAACTAAATAGCAACTCTCACTTCACAAAATTTTCCATTCAAAAACACGCATTCAATATTATTTGTGCTCTCTTCGTCGTGACTGCCATCTGAACCTAAAATTTATACTGCGTTTTGTGCAAAAACGCCTTATCTGCTTAACATCTGTTATTCGTATAAATGGTAGTGTAGTAAGCAATGCGGTCACAAAGTTAATACTCAGTAAGACACATTACATATTTATTTGTTTGCATGTCTTTCACGGGTGAGCTCTTTCTTCACTCCACCAGAATTTTGCCTTCGCACAGGTTGTTTACCATTAATTTAGTTACAAGCTCAAATTTTCAAGGGTTCAACTTCCCTAACTCCTTGCTATATGCGTAACGACTCAGTGCATCTAAAATATATATACACTCAGGTGTATCTGTAGCATCTGGTGGTATTTTATTCTGCATTACACGGATGCAGGTGTGTCTTCTGTTGCGCATGAAGCGTCTAGTGTGTACTATACTATAAGAAACCTAACCAAATTAAATAAGTTTCACGATAATTTATTCTGTTATGTGTAACCTGGTCAGTTTATTAGTTTAGAAAAGAAGCCGTTTTCTAACACAGTGCCGTCTGCATAAGCAGAAGCAGCTAGGACCATCTAAATTACTTCTACTTATCAAAAATTCTGCTTATTAGTAGTTTGCTCCGAGTCAGGAATTTTCCGGTCAGAATCAGAAAGATTGCAGAGTTATAATTGTAATCGTTTTGTTTTTTTTCATCTATGTCATGTTTTCCACGTTTTAAAAGCAAATTACAGAAATGACGCGTTTTGGTATTATGATATTGTTTACTACCATGGTTGAAAGTACCAACACCTGAAAGTCTACAGTGTACATTATCAAAATCTATTTATCCAGGATACTGGATTCTGCTGTCAGAGTATAACAGAAACAAACCCCTTGTAGATCACATGGGTCTCTGGGAAAGACACAGACAGAAGAGGACGCCAGGCAAGTCATAAGAGACAACTAATTCACGTTTGTACACAGGTGCTGACAGTTACATCTTAAACAAAGTTCTACACAAATCATCGCTACAAGAACACATGAAGCGATTCCTGCAAGTGGAGAAGATCCATTGTTTGCTCCATGCTCCATAAAGAGCAAACGAAGGAAATGAAGAAGATAACAAGATGATAACTCTCAATTACAAGATGATATCTCTCAATCACAAGATGATAACTCTCAATCACAAGAGACAGTAAACATTCAGTTCGACGAATAACATGGGCACATAAGGAACACAGAAAGGAATCTTCACCGTTACACATGTATTAGATGGACACTCTGAGAACTTTTACTCTGGTTTAGCACTTTCAGACCTTGTATAAATAAAATTGCCATAGCTTCACAACCTGACCCTATGGCAGTGGCTACCATTTGACAACCATTTTTGTGTTAACATTGCGGTTTCTGAAAAGACGTTTTTGGTTTGTTTTTTTGTGTTTTTTTTAAGCGTGACATAAGTGGAACTGTGAAGAATGTCGTTATTACGACGAGTTACTATCCTTGGCCAGGTGATTTATAACACCTTATGATTGGAGCCGTTCATCATGATATCGTTGTATTCTTCCACTTCTGACCAATCGCTCCCATATAACTCAATATTTCCTGCATTAAGCCGATGGTCTGTCTCTAACTGTGATGACGTTGTCGACTGGAACTCTGTCTCTTCCTGGAGACAGGTCGTTTACAAACACGTCAAGACTGCCGCACGACATCAAACAAAAAGTAACAGTGCATCGCTTTCTTCGTCAAAAATGTACGCGCGGATATGCACTTTTATGTGAGTAGGGACTGGATTTGAGAGAAACTTGTAATTAATAAAAAAAATCAACATAACCGGAGTTTTTAACAAAAGCAAACAAAAAACAAAAACAACAAAAAAAAAACATTGGCCAGACATTTCCAGTTAACCAAATATCTGCTTTAGTGAGTTTCGCTTAAGTGAGATGCACTATATATTGTGTTAGAATATTCTATATTCCTCCAGCGACACTGCTGCTAATTTGACTTTCTGTCTTGCAGTCTGCACGTTGTGAATCCTGTAGGATCTTCTCGATAATTAATTGTAACCAATACACCACCAATATAGCAACGTGTGTGTGAAAAAAAACATATTCTTCTTCTTCTTCCTCGTTCGCCTTCAGACTTCCACATTTATGACTGTAATAAAGGCAGCAGTCAACTCAAGGTTCCCGACATCTCCAAACAGTTTTTCGTTGACAGAAGTGGGTTGTTGCCATATGCTACCCCGTTCATTACTGTAGGTTGGGCAGTACTGCAGCAGGTGTTCGACTGTCATCGGGCTGGTATGAAAAAACATATGACTTGTAACGTAACGTTAGCATATCATTTCCTCTTTTTCTCTTTGGGAAGGGGGATGGTCTTACACAAGACTTGACAACCATACATAGAACAACCAGACTTTTTATAGATATTTGTATCTACTGGACACTGTTGCGATATTATATATTTAGATCTACTGGATACTGTTGTGATACTAGATATTTAGATTTACTGGACAGTGTAGTTACCTTTAATGTACACTAGTGGTACTAGATGTTTAGCCTTATACTACACTAATGATACTAGATATTTAGCTCTACCTGACACTAGTGATTCTAAATATTTAGCTCTACTTACACTAATAGTGATAGTTATTTAGCTCTATCGGACACTAGTGATACTAGATATTTAGCTCTATCGGACACTAGTGATACTAGATATTTAGCTTTACTGGACAATAATGATGTAGTATATTTAGCTCCATTGTACACTAATGATAGGCATTAATGATACTTGTGGCATGGTTAGAATATAGCTCTTTTTATGGCAGTAAGTGTGTTCTGTGGCAATAAGTGTGTGCTGTGGCAATAAGTGTGTTCTGTGGCAATAAGTGTGGCTTGTTTGTCTACTGGTTCCCGAGCATATGGAGCTTTTAAATAATCAACGTATAACATGGCATTAAAATGTGCCAACACCATAAAATGGATCCGAAGTCCTCTGTGACATATACAAACATTTTAATCATATTTACAATACATCTGATGCATCAAGTAGGTCCTATATTATCCTATTCGCGTTGGGAGCCGCGCTGGTGTAATGATTACAACGTTGTACTGGCGACCAGGTTTTCAAGGTTCAAGCCCGGGCGTCGGCGCTTGAAGGAGTGTCAACGACCGAGATTTTGACTGAATAATCTGAATGGCTCCTGCACATAAACCCTCTGTGGATGGGAAGGAGCGAATCTCCTGACCGGGTTGGAAGGAAAGTGCTCAGGTTCCCCAGCCTCGCAATGACATGTCATTGCGCCGAAGGGCTGAAAGCCCAAGTGCCGCTGGTTAAGGGAAATAAAAAAAAAATCCTATTCGCTAGTTCCATAATTCATTTGACGTAATACGCAATTCAGTATTCACCATCCAGTTAGTTCCACGAGGGAACGAATACATTCTAAAACATGCCAACTAGGCATTAGACACAGCCATCCCATAGAGGGGAAAAGTAAACAATGCTCTAGTTGCTAAGTCAAACAAAACGACGTCATATGCGAAACTACGCATAGCGACTATAAAAAGGGTGCCACACTTATGAGCACTACAATCATTTCCATTACCACTCACGTGTGGCGTGCAAATGGCATACGCCATAATACTATATATTTAGCTCTACTGGACAATAGTGATACGGTACTAGATATTTAGCTCTACTAGTCACTATAGTAATACTAGATATTTAGCTCTACTGGTCACTATAGTAATACTAGATATTTAGCTCTACTAGTCACTATAGTAATACTAGATATTTAGCTCTACTGGTCACTATAATAATACTAGATATTTAGCTCTACTGGTCACTATAGTAATACTAGATATTTAGCTCTACTAGTCAGTATAGTAATACTAGATATTTAGCTCTACTAGTCACTATAGTAATACTAGATATTTAGCTCTACTAGTCCTATGGTAATACTAGATATTAAGCTCTTCTGGTCACGGTAGTGAAATTAGATATTCAACTCTACTGGACAATAGTGATTCTAGATATTTAGCTTTTCTGAACACTGATGATATTAGATGTTTAGCTCAACTGGACAGTAGTAATACTAGATATTTAGCCCTACTGGCCACGATAGTGAAACTAGATATTCCACTCTACTGGACACTAGTAATACTAGATGTTTAGCTCCACTGGACACTGTATTGTTACTATATATTTAGCTCTACTTCTGTCTGAAGTGATACTAAATATTTAGCTCTACTAGTCGCTGTAGTAATACTAGATATTTAACTCTGCTGAACACTAATAAAAATAGATATTTACATGTAATGGACAGTTAGGATACTAGATATTCAACTCTACTGGACACTAGTAATACTAGATATTTATCTCTTCTGGTCAATGTAGTAATACTAGACATTTAACTCTACTGGACACTGTAGTAAAAATAGACATTTAGCACTATGGAAACTTGTAATACTAGATATTTAACCCTACTGGACACTGTAGTAATACTAGATATTTATCTCTACTGGACACTATTGTGACACTAGACATTTACCTCTACTGGACACTGTAGTAATACTAGACATTTACCTCTACAGGACTTGGTAGTGATACTAGACATTTAACTCTACTGGACACTGTAATAATTCTAGGCATTTACCTCTACTAGACACTGTAGTGATACTAGACATTTAACTCTACTGGACACTGTAGTAATACTAGACATTTACCTCTACTGGACATTGTTGTGACACTAGTCATTTACCTCTACTGGACACTGTTGTGACACTAGACATTTACCTCTACTGGACACTGTAGTAATACTAGGCATTTACCTCTACTGGACACTGTAGTGATACTAGTCATTTACCTCTACTGGACACTGATGTGACACTAGACATTTACCTCTACTGAACACTGTAATAATACTAGACATTTAGCTCCACTGGACATTAGTAATATTAGATATTCAGCTCTCACGAGCACAAGCCTTCACTTAGTTCAGGCAAACAATCAAATGTCAATACGGACAAAACAAAGCCACGGTAGACCAAGCCAGAAATTAATGTCGTCTGTACACGAAAAGCACAGGCGCCAGTGGTACAAGAAATGAGAAGAAGTCTCTGGAAATGGATAGAATGAGAATTGAAAAAAAAACCTTTTGATAGCATTATTAGTTAATCCCTGTTCTTGAATTCCCAGAATAATAGAGGTGGAGGACAACCAAAGAACGTATGGACGAGAGAACTGGAGACAGACTTGATGGAAATTAATAAGACATGGACCAAGAGCTGATAGCACGGGACAGGAAGACTAGTCATATGTTTACTGAAGGTCAATTCTCCTTTTGAAGTTGAAAAAAGACGAAGTACGCAGAGAGCAGATCAGCAGCATGAATTTCTCAAATATAGTTGACGAACAGCCTGTATTGTCATGATAGAAGCCTGAGACATAACGCCAAAGTGATCAGACAAATAAAGGTGGTAATATGAGAACGAGCGACAACGTCTACACACAACAAATTGAAGGCTGCCAGACAGCACGTGTTTATCTTGTTCTAGTGATTTTCCAGTCTCTTTGGTTTTTATGTGATGAATTCCTTATGCTCATGTTCAAACTCACCTCAACGTGCCTCAAAAGGATTACGTTGAGTTATTTTGTTAATATTGTTATTTTTATACAGCCCTGTCGACTACACTTTGTACATTTAAATAGAAACACTGGAATTTCGCACAGTCACACAAGTTAAACAATGCAAGTTTTGAATGACTTGTTATTCCCGCGATGCTCTGCTTTGTAATAAATTTCTAATACTATATTTCTTTAACAGTTTACGTTCTCTTCCAGGTAAGGGCGTATTTAAAGGATACCTGAACCGGATTGAGAATCCTGATCCAAATACACTGACTGCCTTTACCAAAGATGGCTGGCTAAGTCTCAAAGATGTTGGATACTTTGATACTGCCAAGAATCTGTACGTTGTTTGTAGAGCGAATGAAGGTATCATGTTTGGCGGTGTCAAAATATATCCATGCTGGCTAGAGCCAATACTTGCGGAACATCCGGACGTGGCTGGGGCTGTTGTCGTGCCTGTAAGTGTGGGTCAAAGTCAAGGTATCATCTATTAGTTACTCTCAATCACTAATATATAACACAAACAATAAGTATAATCAACTGTCCCATTTCTGACATGTTGTCATCGCCTCGCAAGGCATCCTGTAAAAAGTAAAGGATCCCATTGAGGCATATTAGGAATATGGTGTTAGGCCCATATTTTTTCGGCCATCGGCACACTACGGATGATGTGGTCAGCATCACGCCAGCCGCCTTAACCTTCCCAGAGTTGCTCTGGTACCCAATTCATGAGGCTGAGTCGACCGCGGAGCCGTTTGCCGTCTAAAACATCTCACCTCAACTGGGGATCGAACCATGGACCACCGAGCTAGAAAACCAGTGCACTAACCACTGTGCTACCGTGGCTCTCAGGGCATCATTGTAAGTCGATATAATTTTCAGCTCTCAATTGATGTTGGTTTGATTGTTTATAAGCTAAACGCTCAGTTTCAATTTTAGCCAAATGGTCATCCCAGAACTGATTGAGAAATATCTTAAATCTATGTAAAGTGTTGAAATGACCCTTGCAAACCATTCGATATTAATAGAAATTAATACACAATAATGTCTTATTAGGAAGTCTTTTTCCAGTCTGTGGATTGACTTGAGGCATAGAAATGTAATACCCATCTTCACCACGGTACAGAATTGATTGGTATTGTAAAGCGTCATAAGCTCCTTGGGTTTCAGGTACTTTTTGAATAGTTATCCCGTCCTTGCAAAACAATGTCCTTTCTTTGGGCTTGTTGAACTTCAATTAAAATAGCTACCTCATTCGTGGTTGAGGCATTATACATGCCCTGATGTTCACCGTCTTGTCGCCTATCTGCATGGATAATTAAACGTGAGTTCTCGACATTGAATGGTAAACTAAACGTTATAAATTTCGCCGAAAATGAAAACATAACAATGCTTATTATGAGTTATCTATTGATCTGGGATTTATGCTCTCACGGACATTTGTTGTAGAAATATTAAACCCTAAAACTCTCTCATACATTGTTTCGATATATTTCTAATAGTTTAGCCGCCATGTCGAGTTTAATGTGCCGCACGTACGATATTGTCATGTCTTTTTCCATGAAGATGATTAACTTATTTAAGATGACTTAAAAAAGACAGACATGACATGCCGAGTTCTTCATGAAGGACAACTTACAGAACCGTTTAGGATTAGAACGTGAGTGAGACAGGGATGCCTCTTGTCTCCATTTCTTTTCTTACTAGCAATCGATTGATTTATGAAGACATCGACATCACACAACAGAAATGGAATCCAGTGGAATCTGACTAAACAGCTTGATGATCTAGATTTTGCAGATGACTTGGCTCTTCTGTCCCATAACCATAATCAGGTGTAAGACAAAATGAATATTCTCGATGAGAGGTCACAACGTGGGCCAGAAAATTCACAGGGAAAAGACAAAGATTATGAAAATAAATGCAATAAATGATAACAAGGCTGAACTTGAATAAACACCACTAAAAGAATCGTACACATATCTTGGCAGTCATATAGACAAAGTTGGAGGGACAGACAATAATATCAAAATAAGAATATAAAAAAAAACAAGAAGAGCTTTCATTGCGTTGGGAAACATATGGAGAACAAGAGAAATCAAGTCCAATCGAAAATAAGAATCTTCAATTCAAATGGCAAGTATGGCTCTGAAACATGGAGAACAAAAAAAAAAACACACACACACACAAAAGCTACAGACTTTTATAAACGGGTGCTTGAGTAGAATAGAAGGACTGAAATGGTATGACAAAGTCACAAATGTGGAACTGATGACAAGAACCAGACACGTGCCAGTGGAACAAGAGTTAAGTAGAAGACGATGGCGATGGATAGGACACACATTGAGGAAACCTGTTGATAGCATTACAAGGCAGTCCTTGTTCTGGAATCCCCAGGACAAGAGAGGCAGATGTTTACCAAAAAACACATGGAGAAGAGAACTGGAAACAGAGGTGAAAATGATGAGGAAAACATGGAAAGAACTTGAGCAGATGGTACGGGACAGGAGAGGTTAGCATGCGTTTATTGAATACCTATGCTCCTCGGGGTGCTAAAGGGTATTGATGTACGATTTTATTCCGACTTAGGCGACATATTTCTTCACCGTTCAGGCTCCTGGTGTTTTAATGTGGAGATATATAACTTAAAACACTCTCAGAAAAATGCTCAATATGCTGAAGAAAACTACATCAAAATCGACTCAGTCGTTCTCGAGTTTTAAGGTAACAGACAGACAGACGTTGCCTTTTATATATGTAGAGATTTACATTACATTCATTGGTTATTGATGTGTCATTCTTAATAGGCTGAATCTCGGGTCGGCTTCTTACCAGAATTACATTTATTCTAGCACTAGGTTTATTGTTATTACTCAATTTATAAAATCCTTTTACATTAGGGTGTGTATCACAGATGACTTCACTTCTGTAAAATAAAACTTCCTAAATTTTTTTGAAAATTATTTACCTGGAAATTAGACTGTTTTGCTGCATGAAAATAATTTGCACTGCCAATCCTGCTTCTGATGTGCTTGCTGTGATAACAAATAAGAAAGAGCAATTTTTGCTTAGCTACTATTTACCTTTATCCTCCTCGTCTTCCAGCCTTTAACCACGCGTCGCATCAATCTAAGCAGAGATTCTAGTAGCAACTCTTGTCCTGTTAAAGGAGGCCAGGTTAACATTGATTTTGTCATCTAAGTTCAGGTAAACTGTTGTATACCTCCTGGTAGTTCATTTCCTGTTCCTCGGTCCGTTCAGATGCCATTTTTGACCGTTACTCTTGGTTTTTGGCTAGCTGGTCAATTAATATTCAGACTTATCCCTCACGAAAGACGCAAAGGTATCTGTTACTATTGTGACCGTAGATGATCGTTTATGCTTCGTATCTCTACCATAAACAGTAGGCAACTTAACTGAAGATGTTATGAAAAACTTCTTTCTCTCAAGACGACAACAGTTCATATACTGACATTTGATGAATTATGTCAACAGCTGATGAATGACTTCACGCTGACAGCAGTAAACCTTTAACGTTGAGCTTTATTTACATAATTGATCAAAAGAACATGTAGAATGATATGCGTAACCTTCCTCTTGAGGAAAGCAGACTTGTACAGCAAAATGTCAGTAGATAATAATACAGTGTCACTCTCTTACTTGCTCTCGCTGCTTCATCTATCATTTACTGTCTCTAGTGGCTATTGTGGTCACAGCTTTAGAACCACTTTTGTTGCCTTTTTATACCTTCTATGGGAGCCGCGCTAGCGTAGTGGTTACAACACCGCTCTGGCGACCGGGTGATACAGGATCAAACCCGGGCGACGGCATTTGAGGATTTTTCGTCGACCGGGATTTGGACTGGATTAACTCGAGACCTGGCGATGACATTTGAAGGAGTGTCGTCGACCAGGGACTGGCGGCTCCTGAGCCGACCCAGCTGCAATGGGTACCTCCGAAATCGGCGAGTATTTGCCTGAATGGCGAGGGACACCTGTCTCTGTACAAGAAATAAAGGGATACTCACGTAAAATCAATGTCAGGTTAGACATAAATAATAACCTGAGATTTCGCCTCGAGTATTAGCGGGCGTACGAAAAAAAAAAAAAAAAAAAAAAAAAAAAATACCTTCTATCTACTTCTTCATGCAAACATTGTCTCACTCTTATGCTGACTTATTTCTTAGGTTCTGCTTGGTGTATCTTAAAGGATACTAGCCTAACCGCCAGGGTTGTAAATTTATCAAGTCTACTATATCCTACTTCTCAATACTACCAGCTGTCTATCGTTCTTGTCATCAGCCTAACAGTTCATCAATAGTTGGCAAAGCTTAACTTACCTGGTTTTCTTGAAATACACACAAAATCTCTCGACTAGGGGAACCCTATCATCTTGTCCTCAGAATAAATAACAAACTACCATACACAAAGCTGTGGCAAAATAATGCGCGTAGACGTCTAGATGATAGTACATTTTCTGTCACCACAGAAAGCAGCCAAAACCATTTTGGCATATCGCCCGATGATAACTTCTACACGCTGCCACTTCTAAAATACTGCTTCTATCGCAACACAAGCAAACTTGCTTCTAAACGCTATCGCGTCTGGAATCTAACTGACTTAATCTAAAACATCGATTTACAACAACAACTATTCCCGAACATTCTAGAACAGTTTTGTCTCAAAAACAGCTCACCAGGCATACAAAGTCTGTGACTTTACCATCACGTAGCTGAATTCACTCAACCAAAACAGAGCTCCAAACATCAACAAAAGCATGATGTCCTTGCAACTAAAGAAGGGATGTAACACTACTCTTGATCCCTTTCTTCTCTGTTATCATGATTGTTTCTCTTAGACTATAAATTCAAAGTCGGTTAATGAAACTTCATCTTATAAACATAAATCAAGCCGATTTGTTTCTTCTTCACCACTCCAACGGTTACACTAGGTCAAAAATGTTTAATTGTGAGCATTATACAAAAGTTAATTGAAGAAAAAAGAGACACAGTCTTGCGCAAGAGTTTGGTGACGAAAACAGAGTGACACGGTCTTGCACAATAAGTAGGTGGAGAAAACAGAAAGACACTGTCTTATACAAGAGGTAAGTAAAGAAAACAGAAAGATTCAGTCTTATCCAAGATGTAAGTGAAGAAAACAGACAAACAGTCTTGCATAAGAGTAAGTGGAAAAAATAGAAAGACGGAGACTTGCAAAAGGTGTGAAGTAAAGAAAATAGAGAGACAGAGCCTTGCGCATGAAGTAAGTAAAGAACAGAGAGAGACCCAGTCTAAGAATGAAATTTTGCTTAATTAAAGTAAAAGATAAATTTAGCAATAGTACGTCTGGATTACATTTAGCAGCATAATGTACGGGGGATATATTGGTGCGTAAATAATCTAAATCTACTTCTTGCTGTGGTTCTCATGATTAAAAAACGACATTATCGCGCCAGTGGCAGATTCTGCTCCAGATTTGAAGCTAGTAAATACTAAAGTGAGTGGAAGTTGATTACGCCCAGACACAAGGGTTAGGATGAGGGAAATTTATACATTAGAATGTGTTCAAATGTGACAGTGCGAAGACGATGTGTGAAAAAGAATTTAAATTCGTGTGTAATGTTGTCGTAACTCTCTCTGGCATACTTTCACACACGTTCCGCAGTCACAGAAAAACTCTCTTGATGACAGGGGTCCCACTTTTATTAATGAAACCCTATCAGGTAGCATATGAATCATACAGAAAACAATGTTGTCCACAAGTTTACTTTTTGTAGGTAATTCCTATACAACACCGTATAATCTAGATATTTAGGTATTCTCTACGTAACACCATATAACCCAGCACAGACTGCTGGACTCTTTCTTTGTCGTTAGTTCTCTTAGCACAGACGCAACTTTGCAACAGCCCAGACCTCACTTGGTTATCGTACTAGGGCGCGTTTTGCACAAGAAGACGATCTGGCTACTTCTCAGCTCTGACCGAAGTCTTCAACTCTTTTAGTTTAAATCTTACCTATACTCCCGGGTACCTTATGATAGCCACGTCAAAATGTCTGGCCAAGCTCCGCCCATTCCTCTAGGGAGCAAATCAGGAGTTCTAAGCTCAGTTTTGATGACATGAGATCACATCTTAGTAAAGATTATCTTCCTAATCGACACAACTTAAGGTCCGCCCACTAATGGGGACATTCCCACGATATATGTTGCCCGAGACACACTTCTTACGGTTTCGTGCTCAAAATGTGTTTTCCTCTTGTGCCAGACAGCGCCGAGATGTCTAACAACCGAGGGCTGTCTCCCATTACATCTTCTGCGTCTCATACGTTTCAAAGATGGCAATGGTGTGTTTCATTTAGATTGCCCACTCCAGTGTGAGAATGCCACATGAGCGCAAATATAACCGTAGACTAGATCGACAACTAATTACTCAGTCTAAAATTACACCTTTCTGGCCACATGGTCACACAAAGAAACTAGAATTAAACGAAAATAACCTTTTGGATACTAATGAAGAAAGCAAATCAATGGACGAATTTTCATCTCGTCATATTGGCTTGTGTCTATATTTGGTACTGGTTGCTTACGGTGTTTATTGTTGTTTCTTTCTGGTTATCAGTATGTACAAAATAAGCATAACACGCTGACAGGTCGTAATTGTTTACTGATATCTGGTTCTGATTATTCTATGTAAGAAGCCATTAGTGCTTAACGTGCTTTCAAAAGGAATGAATGTCTATTTTCTTCTTTCTTTTTTATTTTTATTGCCACAAACATCGGATTCAATAAAGTAAATTCAATAATTCTTAGTTATCGAATGCTTACATGATCACCATTTAAAAGTAGTTTTTCGGGTCATAGAAATAATTTATCACCTTGAAGATTTTTTCCCGCAGAAAATATTTTAAATATTTTCACACACTTTAAAAAAAGTAATATGAAAATTCATCAGTTCATCTTTTCATCTATTGCAGGTGTCTGATCCCGTCCTGTACCAAAACATGTGCGCAGTTATTAAGCCAGTCCCTGGAAGTGATCTCACAGAGGAAAAACTGAAGACATTTTATGAGAGACAATTTCTACAATATACACAGGTGCAGTGGTTACCTGTCCCCAAGTTCTACATGGTAAATGTTCGATACTTACAAGAGAATTTACAAAAGAACGAAATTGAAGAGTGCAATCGAACAAGGTTTAAGAGATGACACCGTCATTATAATTTATGTTAATGCTTGATCGTAAACGCATTTGGTAGAATGTTGTAATAAGTTATGTAACAAGAAACTCGTTTTCTGTGGCACGTCGGTGGGAGACAGGAGAGGAATGTTTAAATTTACTACAGCTGAAAGAGGATGGAGCTTAGATGATAGTATGGAAATAGAGAAAATGATAGCTTGAAAGTAGAGAAAGTGATAGTACGGAAGTGGAGAAAGTGATAGTATGGAAGTTGAGAAAGTGATAGCATGGAAGTGGAGAAAGTGATAGTATGGAAGTGGAGAAAGTGATAGTATGGTAGTTGAGAAAGTGATAGTATGGAAATGGAGACAGGGATAGTATGGAAGTGGAGACACTGATAATATGGAAGTGGCGAAAGTGATTGTATGGAAGAAGAGACAGTGATGGTATGGAAGTGGAGAAAGTGATTGTATGGAAGTGGTGAAAGTGATTATATGGAAGTAGAGAAAGTGATGAAAAGAAAGAAAACAGAAGCGAAGTCCACCAGGTTAAAGCAACTATATAGCGAACAGTACAGTCAGCTGGACAAGGAAGTTAAACGCCAAACCCGAGCCAACAAAAGGAATTTCCTAGACAATCTTGCAAGACAGGCAGAAGAGGCAGCACTGAGAAATGAACAAAGCACAGTGTACAAAATAACTAAATTCATCAGCGGAAAACGAGGTGCAAACAATATCACATTAGTAAGAGATAAGCAAAGAAATCTCATCACGACAGCAGAGGGACAGGAAACAAGATGGGCAGAGCACTTCAGAGAAACTCTGAACAAGGAACCACCAGAGACACAATTGAATGTTCCTGGGGCTGAAAACGACCTAGATGTAAATATAGACATTCCACGAAAAGAAGAAATCATCAAAGCAATCAAAGGGTTAAAGAACGGAAAAGCTCCTGGCCATAATAACTTAAATGCAGAGCTATTTAAGACAGACCCTGAGCTAGCAGCAGAACTATTAGAACCACTATTTGCACAAGTCTGGAAAACGGGGACAACACCATCAGAGTGGAACAAAGGAATAATTGTCAAATTGCCCAAGAAGGGAGATCTTGCAGACTGCAATAATTGGAGAGGAATCACTCTTCTCTCAGTTCCCAGCAAAATACTAGGCAGGATAATTATACAGAGAATTTCAAAAGCAGTAACTACAAACTGAGGAAAGAACAAGCAGGATTTAGAAAGAACAGAAGATGTGTAGATCATATATTCACTCTCAGGAACATTATAGAGCAGTGCTCAGAATGGCAAAGACAGCTGTACATTAATTTTGTTGATTTTGAAAAGGCTTTTGACAGCATACATAGGGAAAGTTTATGGAAAATACTGAGGGCTTATGGAATTCCAAGCTGCATAGTGTCAATCATTAAAAGCCTCTATGCCAACTTTACGTGTAGTGTTGGGCAGAGCAACCTAACCTTTGAGGTGAAGACAGGAGTACGACAGGGATGCCCCTTATCAACCACTCTATTTTTAACAGTCATAGACTGGGTGATGCAACAGACAACAGAGGGCAGTCCAAGAGGAATAAGATGGACTACATTTTCTACATTAGAAGATCTGGAATATGCAGATGACATTGCACTACTAGCACATTCACATCAACACATCCAGAAAAAAACGGACAGACTTAATAAGTTTAGCCAGCAGGTGGGCTTGAACATCAATTTAAGGAAGTCAGAGGTCATGACGCTCAATGTGAGCAACCCTGAGCCCATATCAGTAAGGAATCAGCAACTGGTACAGACAGACACCTTCACATATCTAGGATGCATAGTAACACCAGACGGCGGGGCAGGCAAAGACATCAACATCAGAATGAATAAGGCAAGAACAGTCTTTTTTAGCCGAAACAACATCTGAAAGTCCTCCCAATACAGCACAAGCACAAAATTAGGATTATATCAGAGCTGTGTGCTTTCTGTGCTTCTCTATGGTGCGGAATGCTGGAGAGTTACAGAGAAGGAAATGTCGAAATTGTCCTCTTTTCACACAACATGCCTAAGAAAAATTCACCGAATCTTTTGGCCGAATACCATCACCAACCAAGATCTGCTTACTCAGAGCAAGCAAGAGGACATGCACACCATCATAGCTGGCAGACGCTGGAGCTGGGTTGGCCATGTCCTCAGAAGAGACCGCGATGCCATCACAAGAACAGCTATGCTTGGACCCCTGAAGGAAAACGAAAGAGAGGCCGACCAAAAACAACCTGGCGGAGTACTGTGGAGGCTGAGATGCTAAAAATGAACCAGAGTTGAGGCACTGTACGAAGGATGGCCACCGACCGAGCAAAATGGAATCAATTTGTTGTTGCCCTACAAGACGCCACGAGGCGTGATGGCCACTGACTGCTTTGACGGGCGGCGGCTAATGATCAAAGAAGAAGAAGAAGAAGAAGAAGTGAAGAAATTGATAGTATGGAAGTAGAGAAAGTGATAGTAAGGAAGTAGAGAAAGTGATAATATGGAAGTAAAGAAAGTGATGTATGGAAGTTGAGAAAGTGATATTATGGAAGTGGAAAAACTGATATTATGGAAGTGGAGAAAGTGATAGTATTAAAGTGCATACCAGTCAACCTGTACGAATTTTTCGTACAATGTACGTATTTTTGATACTTTTAGCAGTGTACGGCCGTACAGACTCGTTGTACGGATTTTTCCTCCTTCCCAAAAAAAAAAAAAATCGAAATTTTTTTTTTTTTTTAAATTCTAAAAATATTTTGCAACCCAAGTTTTTAAAATTTTTAAATCAGAAAATATTTTCTAGCCCAGGTTTTTTTTTAAACCAATTTTTTTACTCCGGGAATCTCGGCGTCTGTTTTTAAACTGAAGTCTCTCGCAGCAACCATTCAAATCCTTTTATACCCAACAATTCGGCAAAAACTTTGAATTCGGCCTCAAACACTTTCGGCTTTCAGCATGACATGACGTATTTTTAAAGTTACCTGTTATCAGCCACGCTTGCCAAGACACTTCGACGCCAATTTGTTTTTAAAAAAAGGCTAAGTACCTATAACTTGGTTAAATATTGCTGTTGTTTTGCTTTGTTGCAATTTAATCACTTTCCAGTTATATCTTGCCCTTCAGTATATTTCCGATAAATTAATGTCATAATATTCTGTGTAGGCCCTGCATAACTATAAAAAAAAAAGTTTGTTTGCGTTGAGTTGGCCTACTTTATTCCGGCGATCGAGATTCACTGCTTTATTTTTCATAAAGCGGCGATCTATTATCACTGGTCTAGGCTATCGATTTTTAAATAATAATTTTGTAAATTTTTGGTAGTACATTTTTTCTTCCTATATTAATATTCTGTTCACAATTTAGTTAATTTTTTGCTGTTGCTTTGCTTCGTTGTATTTTATTTTTGTCGTTCTCTTAATCTTTCCAGTTATATTTTGACCATTTCAATATTTCCAATAAATTAATATCATAAAATTTTGTATAGGCCCTACAAAAGTAGAAAAATAAAGTTTATTTGCATTGAGTAGGCCTACCTACTTTATTTCAGCGGTCAAGATTCGCTGCTTTATTTTTTAATAAAGTGGCAATCTATTATCACTGGTCTAGGCTACCAACTCTTAAATAATTTTGTAAATTCTTGGTGCTACGTTTTTCTTACTAGATTTGATATTCTGTTCATAATGTGTTAATTTTTTTTGTTTTTTTTTGTTGCTGTTAGCTGTTTGCTTTGCTTTAGTTGTATGTATTTTTTTTTTTTTTTTTTTTTTTTGGTCGTTCTCGTAATCTTTCCAGTTATATTTTGATCATTTAAATATTTCCAATAAATTAATGTCATAATATTCTGTGTCGGCCCAACATAACTAGAAAAACAGTTTGTTTGCGTAAACTTCGCTGCTTTATTTTTCAATAAAAAAGTCCACACAGACTGCAGGAGGTCCATGAATGCAGACACACTCACTTCTTTTTTACAGTGTAAGATTAACATTGATACTTGCTGTGCAGAATTTAAGCCCACAAATGCAATTCTGCAAAGTGCTAAAAGTGCATGTGTTGATTATAATACAAACCACTGTGCATCGAAAGAATAGTACCTCACGATCACTACGTTTTGTATATGTAAAGAACAGCATGAGACTATTAGCATGTTTTATACCACACTAAATCAAATGCTAATAGATTTGTATATGTACCGTAATTTATCGTTTTAAAACTGCATTGTGTATAATTTATTAACATATTTTTTTAGTAAGGATTTTTGTGTGTTTGTAAGGATTTTTTTGGTCCGGCGTACAAACTTTTGTCTCAGGAGATTGACAGGTATGAAAGTGGAGAAAGTGATAATATGAAAGTGGAGAAAGTGATAGTATAAAAGTGGAGAAAGTGATAGTATGAAAGTGGAGAAAGTGATAGTATAAAAGTGGAGAAAGTGATAGTATGAAAGTGGAGAAAGTGATATTATGGAAGTGGAGAAAGTGATAGTATGACCGTGGAGAAAGTGGTAATATGAAAGTGGAGAAAGTGATACTATAAAAGTAGAGAAAGTGATAGTATGAAAGTGGAGAAAGTGATTGTATGGAAGTGGAGAAAGTGATAGTATGGAAGTATAGAAAGTGATAGTATGAAAGTGGAGAAAGTGATATTATGGAAGTCGAGAACGTGATAGTTTGGAAGCTGAGAAAGTGATAGTATGGAAGAGGAGAAAGTGATAGTATGGAAGTGGAGAAAGTGATAGTAAGAAAGTTGAGAAAGTGATTGTATGGAAGTGGAGAAAGTGATTGTATGGAAGTGGAGAAAGTGATAGTATGAAAGTGATGAAAGTGATAGTATGCAAGTGGAGAAGGTGATTGTATGGAAGTGGAGAAAGTGATAGTATAGAAGTGGAGAAAGTGATAGTATCAAAGTGGAGAAAGGGATAGCATGAAAGTGGAAAATGAGAAAGTGATTGTATGGAAGTGGAGAAAGTGATAGTATGGAAGTGGAGAAAAAGATAGTATGGAAGTGGAGAAAAAGATATTATGGAAGTAGAGAACGTGATAGTTTGGAAGCTGAGAAAGTGATAGTATGGAAGTGGAGAAAGTGATTGTATGGAAGTGGAGAAAGTGATAGTATGGAAGTGGAGAAAGTGATAGTATGGAAGTGGAGAAAGTGATTGAGTGGAAGTGGAGAATGTGATAGTATGAAAGTGGAGGAAGTGATAGTATGGAAGTGGAGAAAGTGATAGTATGAAAGTGGAGAAAGTGATAGAATGAAAGTGGAGAAAGTGATAGTATGGAAGTGGAGAAAGTGATATTATGGAAGTGGAGAAAGTGATGGTATGGAAGTGGAGAAAGTGATAGTATGGCAGTGGAGAAAGTGATAGTATGGCAGTGGAGAAAGTGATAGTATGGAAGTGGAGAAAGTGATAGTATGAAAGTGGAGAAAGTGATAGTATGGAAGTGGAGAAAGTGATTGTATGGAAGTGGAGAAAGTGATAGTATGGAAGTATATAAAGTGATAGTATGAAAGTGGAGAAAGTGATATTATGGAAGTCGAGAACGTGATAATTTGGAAGCTGAGAACGTGATAGTATGGAAGAGGAGAAAGTGATAGTATGGAAGTGGAGAAAGTGATAGTAAGAAAGTTGAGAAAGTGATTGTATGGAAGTGGAGAAAGTGATTGTATGGAAGTGGAGAAAGTGATAGTATGAAAGTGGAGAAAGTGATAGTATGCAAGTGGAGAAAGTGATTGTATGGAAGTGGAGAAAGTGATAGTATAGAAGTGGAGAAAGTGATAGTATGAAAGTGTAGAAAGTGATAGTATGAAAGTGGAAAATGAGAAAGTGATTGTATGGAAGTGGAGAAAGTGATAGTATGGAAGTGGAGAAAAAGATAGAATGGAAGTGGAGAAAAAGATATTATGGAAGTAGAGAACATGATAGTTTGGAAGCTGAGAAAGTGATAGTATGGAAGTGGAGAAAGTGATTGTATGGAAGTGGAGAAAGTGATAGTATGGAAGTGGAGAAAGTGATAGTATGGAAGTGGAGAAAGTGATTGAGTGGAAGTGGAGAATGTGATAGTATGAAAGTGGAGGAAGTGATAGTATGGAAGTGGAGAAAGTGATAGTATGAAAGTGGAGAAAGTGATAGAATGAAAGTGGAGAAAGTGATAGTATGGAAGTGGAGAAAGTGATATTATGGAAGTGGAGAAAGTGATGGTATGGAAGTGGAGAAAGTGATAGTATGGCAGTGGAGAAAGTGATAGTATGGCAGTGGAGAAAGTGATAGTATGGAAGTGGAGAAAGTGATAGTATGAAAGTGGAGAAAGTGATAGTATGGAAGTGGAGAAAGTGATTGTATGGAAGTGGAGAAAGTGATAGTATGGAAGTATATAAAGTGATAGTATGAAAGTGGAGAAAGTGATATTATGGAAGTCGAGAACGTGATAATTTGGAAGCTGAGAAAGTGATGGTATGGAAGAGGAGAAAGTGATAGTATGGAAGTGGAGAAAGTGATAGTAAGAAAGTTGAGAAAGTGATTGTATGGAAGTGGAGAAAGTGATTGTATGGAAGTGGAGAAAGTGATAGTATGAAAGTGATGAAAGTGATAGTATGCAAGTGGAGAAGGTGATTGTATGGAAGTGGAGAAAGTGATAGTATAGAAGTGGAGAAAGTGATAGTATGAAAGTGGAGAAAGTGATAGTATGAAAGTGGAGAATGAGAAAGTGATTGTATGGAAGTGGAGAAAGTGATAGTATGGAAGTGGAGAAAAAGATAGTATGGAAGTGGAGAAAAAGATATTATGGAAGTAGAGAACGTGATAGTTTGGAAGCTGAGAAAGTGATAGTATGAAAGTGGAGAAAGTGATTGTATGGAAGTGGAGAAAGTGATAGTATGGAAGTGGAGAAAGTGATAGTATGGAAGTGGAGAAAGTGATTGAGTGGAAGTGGAGAATGTGATAGTATGAAAGTGGAGGAAGTGATAGTATGGAAGTGGAGAAAGTGATAGTATGAAAGTGGAGAAAGTGATAGAATGAAAGTGGAGAAAGTGATAGTATGGAAGTGGAGAAAGTGATATTATGGAAGTGGAGAAAGTGATTGTATGGAAGTGGAGAAAGTGATAGTATGGCAGTGGAGAAAGTGATAGTATGGCAGTGGAGAAAGTGATAGTATGGAAGTGGAGAAAGTGATAGTATGAAAGTGGAGAAAGTGATAGTATGGAAGTAGAGAACGTGATAGTATGGAAGTTGAGAAAGTGATAGTATGGAAGTGGAGACCGAAGACACACCAACAGTGATAAATGCAGTCAGCGACCCATAGCTTGACTGCTCGCGTCAGGGTCAGCGAACCAGAACTGACCAAGGCCTTACTCCACCTCCAAGTGGTGGTCCTGGAAACAGTCTGGCTGAGAGAGTAGGGATCGAAGTGGGAAGGCTAACCCGGTCCAAAATAATGCCGTGCTGTAGTCGGATGCGTCGCCCGAAAGGCGCAATTATCGCAGCTTCGCTGTAAACGGACACAACGCCTCCAACGTCCATTTCAGGACGGACAAGGACGAAGAAGTGCAGAAAGTGATATTATGTAAGTAGAGAAAATTCTGGTATGGAAGTAGAGATAGGTGAGTGTGTGTGTGTCTCTGTGTGGGTGTGTGTGTGTATATATATATATATATATATATATATATATATATATAATATATATATATATATATATATATATATATATATATATATATATATATATATATATATATATATATATATATATATATATATATATATATATATATATATATATATATATATATATATATACAGTTATACGTTATCTACTCTCGTCATTAGACAACAACATATCTACCTTTCAGATTCTGGAGGATTTCCCAAAAACATTCACGAGCAAAATTGACAGAGTATCCTTGCAGAAAATGGCGGAGTCAAAATTTGGACGTCAGTGAAAATATAGGGCTTACAGAGTTCCTTAATTTATTCAAACCAGAATTTGCTTAGCCAGATGAAAATCGAGTTTGTGTTCTTTTAGTTCTTCTTTCTAAATTTATTTATGCGTGTCTGTGTACGTGTGTATATGATGTCGAAAACTTCATTTCTATAGTTAAAAAGGATCCTGTTACACGCCCATTGAGGCATATTGAGAATATGGTGTTAGGCCCATATTTTCTTCTATAGTTAACAATAATTGTCATTTGAACCGTTCCGACACTGCATTTCTCTAATTTTAATGTAAGTTAAGACCTTCTGCATATAAGTAGACAGAAACATGCGTGTTGTGTACTTAGTATTAACTACCACGTCTCTTTATTTCCTGCATTCTATCATACCTATGATTAGTAAATAAATAAATTCTATGACTATCTGCGTCTTCCATCTATTTCATATCATGGGATCAAACTGTTACTTTTTCTATCCCGTCTTGTTATCTTTAAGATTGTCACGTGATTTACTCCCCTTGCTATGAAGTGATGGTCCAACAGTGGCCAAACTTCAGAGTATCAACTGAGGGTCTTCAATGATGTCTAACTTTTCCTCAAGATTACTCTTGGCAGAAATGTGAATTGAGGTTGTGCTTCAATTCTAGGGAGCCTCAAAGGAATTTAAGAAATCAAGTACTATGGCTGATAGGATCCAGACCGTGTAAACTTTCTATCTTCCTTGACCTTCTATGAGGGGTACGAATTTTGCTCGTTTTGATGAGCCTTCAACTTGGCATCATCAGTACCAATATTCTTCAATGATGCTGTGTTGTTCTCAAAGACAGACCGGACGACACATCACAAGTTCGCCATCTTAATTATGAGGAACCAACACGAACAGTGAACTCATATTACAATCACACTTGATTCTATCATCTTCAACACCTTCCCTGTTTCGGAACGCAGTATTGGACATGAGCTCAACACACCGCAAATTCATACAGCGTTAATGACGACTGTTACCACAGTCGCAGACTTCAAAACGACGACGTGAAATGCATAAAAGTGCTGCCATTTTGTTCACGTGAAAGTAAAGAAACATGATAAGCAATATGAAAGTAAAAAAACATGACAAGAAATATGAAAGTACAGAAACATGACAAGCAATATGAAAGTAAAGAAACATGATAAGCAATATGAAAGTAAAGAAACATGACAAGAAATATGAAAGTACAGAAACATGACAAGCAATATGAAAGTAAAGAAACAGAACAAGTATTATGAAAGTACAGAAACATGACAAGCAATATGAAAGTAAAGAAACACTACAAGTAATATGAAAGTAAAGAAACATGACAAGCACTACATGGACAGAACTTGAGCGGATGGTACGGGACAGGAACACTCTGCATGTGTTCGTTGAAGGCCTACGCTCCTAAGGAGCTAAAGGGTATTGATTGATTGTAGGCAAACTGCTTACTGCCCCGAAGAAAGTAATGGAAAGATGGAAAGAATATTTCTCATAACTTCTTGATGGTGAGCAAGGTCAAGCTTTAGCAATGATAACCACTAGCAAAGAGGAAAAAACCATTGGTGGTGGAGATGACATAAAGATGGAAGAACTGAAGGCAGCACTGGAGAAAACCAAGATGGGCAAAGCAGCAGGGCATGATGGTATAACACCAGAAATGGTTAAGTACATGAGCGAAGCAGACGACCTATTACTCCTAAGGGTCCAACAGGCAGCATGGTGCAACAAGACCATACCAAAGGATTGGGAGATTGCCATCAGAACACCGATTTTCAAAAAGGGTGACAACCGACAATGTGGAAACCAAAGAGGCATATCCCTTCTCAGTGCCCCTAGTAAAATCTACTCTAGAATCCTGGAGCAGAAACTCAGACGCCTAGCTGAGCCACAAATGGATGAGGTCCAGTGTGGCTTCTGAGCAAATCGAAGCACTCAAGACCTAATCTTCACACTCAGACAGTTGAGTGAAAAGGCTCTTGAGTAAAAGAGTGAGATCCATCTTTGCTTCTTAGATCTGGAAAAGGCATTTGACAAGGTCCCCTGGAACAAACTCTGGGACTGTTTGGCAAGGAAGAACATTCCAGCACCTCTGATTCATGCTATACAGAGCTTCTACAAGTCTTGCAGAAATTATGTGAGGACGGCAAACCATAAGTCAGAAGAATTCAGGACCACCACTGGTGTAAGACAAGGTGATATCCTGTCACCTTATCTGTTCATACTCCTTATGGACGATGTCGTCAAGGCATGTAAGGAGAGGACAGGAAAGTATTCAGTGGGGTACTGGAAGATGAGACAGGTATGTATTTCAGAGCTGGGCATTTGCTGATGATGTTGCCCTGATTGTTAAATCTGAGGCACATCTTCAATCCAACCTGCAAGTCTGGAAGGAAGAGCTGGAGAAGAGAGGGATGATCATAAGCAGTTAAAAAACAAAAACCATGGTGATATCACGAGAAGAAAGAAGTCATCAGATTAAGCTGGGAGAACAGGTCCTGGAGCAGGTCGACCACTTTAAATACCTTGGAGCTGTCACAGACCAGAAGGGAGGCATCAAAGAAGAATTGGCTACCAGAAGAGCAGCAACTGGGAGATTTTTTGCAGGCCATAAATAGAGGATTCCTCAGCAAGAGAGACGTTAGTAAACAGACAAAGATGGCTGTGTACCGCTCCTCCTATGCCCTAGTCGTGATGTATGGATGCAAGTCAAGGGCAAAGACTACAGCCCACAAAAGCCAGATCCAAACCTCAGAAATGAAGTATGTGTAGAATGAACACCATGCTCCTCCCACAGCTTTAATATATACGTTACAAATACTCCACCTGGAGCGCTATTCTCGTACGAGACAGTGTTTAATGTATACGTTACAACATTCAATTAAACTTATGATCGCTTGATAATGAACAACGTTTTCACTACTCACAGTTTAACCTCAAGCAAATACAAATTTTTCCCACTACCTTTCAGGCGAAGCATAAAGAATATGTGATGATGGATATGAAATTTTATGGAATGGTTCTCACACCTCGAGGTCGTTTTAGGACACATATAAATTTAATAAGAGAAAGGAATGTAATGTTGATTTATGTAAATTATATTTAGGAAAAGGAATTTAATTTTTACCATAAGCAATGAACACCTGTGCGTGTGAATGTGACATTGTATGTGTAGAAACATTTTGATTAATAGTTTTGTATTTTTTTGTTATGAGAATGTTTGTAGAAGTGCAGTAGAGTCACATATCTGGGATGTGAGAAAGAGTCATTAGATTTAACAAAACAGGACGAAGTCACCATTTGCTCTGTCATCAGTGATGACATAATCATGAACTCCTGACTCTTTCCCATGGAAGAGCAGAGGAAACAGGTGTCGGGTGTAAAATGGTAGAAAAATAAATACCTACGCTCATACAGAAAAGAACACACAAGGACAGAGAGCTTAGAGATTTTAGACAGGCAACTTAATTCAGACAACTAAAAATGTAGGAAGTTGTTATATCTCCGTGTACTGGATTAGCCAGTACATGGACAAATGATAAAGTAGGAAAGAAGTATAGATTTGTATAGATAATGTTTTTGTAAATTGTGGTGAAAAATTCTAATCCACATATATAAATAAGAAAATAAATGTAAAGCCTAACGAAGTAATTCAATAGAAAGAAAGAAGAATGGTGAAAGATCAGTGCTTTCACAATAGCGTACGCCTGTGTTGTAGAACGCCATAATGGCTGAACACGAAACCCCCTTTTTCTGCTCCGTCTGCATAAACTACACGCGTTTCTAAAAATAAAACTGGTACTGTGTTTCTTAGAAAACCTTGAGATACGCAAACTGCATAATGACCTAGATATAATACTACATTAATGTCATTATACACACTACGTTAACCTAAAAGACAGACGGGCTTAGAAGAGAGAGAGAGAGAGATGCACGGAGGAACGCATGCAATGGTACCACGTCGTCTCGCGATTAAAAAGTGAACGCCAATCACACGCGAAAGGCATGAAGACCTGATTTTTTCAAATAAACAGTGATAAAAAACACTAACGATACGAGGTTAGGTTTTGAAAACAGGTTTAAGCTCTTATTGGGAAACCTGACATTCTACTGATTTATGTCTAAGCTCCTGACATTAGTCTGACAGTACAGAAGACATCCCTTGGTATGGAAGTGAACGGGTGGTAGAAGCAAATACACGACTATCCTAGAATAATACATATTTTGAACGAAGCCACTTAGCCTCATTAACCTTATATATTTGTGTGCCTTAGGACTTGCTGACAAAGAATATGTTATGTGTTACGCAAATAGTCTAGTAATTAACAAATTATAGCCAAAATACTATAGTGGGGTTGTCTGACAGCACAAGATCATATTTGCTCATAATGGCATGTTTGAAAAACACTTCTTCTTCTTCTTCTTCCGTCCTTAGCCACCGACCGTCAAAGCAGTCAGTGGCCATTACGCCTAGTGGCGTCTTAGGGCAACAGCAGATAGGTTTTCTTTGCCATTGTTTCCCATCACGCCTAGTGGCGTCTTTAGGGCAACGGCAAATCAACTCATTTGCTGTTGTTTCCGTAATCGAAGTGACTGGCAAACGGGTGATCAGCCCGTTGTGTTGAAAAACACTGCTTTAGGGGAAATGAGGCCAACAAGTTAGGTACGATTTGATTGGCTGTAGTAATATGTAAGGCGAAACCTTATTAGTCGAACTGCAAATACTATTATTGTGGTTAATGGCAACGTGTAGGATGGGTAAAAATTTTTCAAAGGCTCTTGTAAACATGGTCTCATTGGTTAGAACGTTCGATATAGTCAATTAGAAGCGTCAGTTCAGGGCCAGTTTTGAAAATAAATTTTGTGAGAATCAAGTGCGTTGAGATCAAGCTAATATTTTTCTAATAAAAGCCTGGGATAAGGCAGATCAAAATTGTGCCAGAATTCATCGCCAGTCAACGTTACTTGTGTATATTTCCTTGAATTGTGGGACCGTGGTACTGAAGTATTAGAGCAGCACCTGGTCTGAGTTTTGCTGGATCCAGAGGGCCAGCAGCAGACTCCTTGTCCAAGATATCGACCAGTGGTGTATTTCAAGATAACTGAGAAGCAAGCGAGCAGAGGAGACAGTTTTCCTGCCGCCGACACATGAGCTAAGAATTCGTCAGCAAGAGCAGCTCACCCTTGTATAATCCACCCTAAAATTGACTGTAATACTAAATCAAAAGGGACAGTAATTATTTTTACAAATAAAAAGAAACTGTGAACCCTTCAATATTATTTCCACCAATAACAAACACATGAAGTCGTGATGACAAACAACAACCTAGCTTCAAAAGCCAGTATTACCTCATAATACTACATCACAACATTACAATTATATTGTAATAATATTATATGTCAGGACAAAGATCCTTTGTATAATTTTTGTACATAAACATTGTGTTTACATTTGATTGTGATTCCTGATTCACTCTGTAGTTGGATCAGGATATCTATTATTGAAAGAAATTAATACATAATTTAAAAGTTAACACTTGACTTACTTAAGATAGTCTTCTAGAGAGTTATATGTATGTGCTTGTCATAGTGTTGTAAAGTGTTGTGGATCTTGATTAAAGTGTTTATCTGTCTGTTGGTTGTTGTGAACTTACACTACATCACTATCATAACCCTAGACATTAAACGTAGTCATCATTAAATTCAAGAATAAGTCTGATTGAGGTCTAAATGTGGTTAGCAAGTAAGGTCATCTGTAACACACCACACTTATTAGATACAGATACCTTCACAGCTGATCTCAGTCAGTACACTAAGTCCCCTATAACTATATTATATAATCCCAACTTACCACATATATTCGGGTCCTGTCCGGGATTTTGAACCTTCTCCTAGCACATATATTGGGGGGAGTTCACTTCAGGGAATAATAAAAATTAAAAAGGTATTCTTGGGTGGAAAATAGATAAGGTTGAGCTCTCAGTGCTTGTGGTTGTCCTTAGTATAATTAGTCATAGATTGAAGTGTTTATTTAAACATTGTATAAATTTGCCTGTTAGAAAATGGCAGACCTGGAAAATTTCGATCTGCTGCTATGCAGGCTGCTAAAGAATTGGGAATGGACGGGCAAATTATGATTGCTTATGTCACTACTGAATGTGACAAATTTATTGAACGTGAAGAAAAAAGATTAGAACAAGAGGCTGAAAGAACGTTACAGGCTGAAAAAGAAATTAAGAGGTTGCAGATTGAGGCTGACAAAGAGGCTAAAGCATTGGAGGCGGATCGGGAGGCAGAGATTAAAAGGCTCCAGTATGAAGAGAAGAAATTGGAGGCAGAGGAAAGAAGACAGGCTGCCGAAAGGGAAGCAGCAAAGGAGGAGAAAAGATTACAGAGGGAGCATGAGTTACGACTAAGGGAGTTGGAATTTCAAGGCCATGCTCCTGAAAATGGTGCCAGTCCCTTTACCTCCGATGCCACTGCTAGTCAGGGAGCCTCAACCTCAGCTATGAGTTTTCATTTAGATCATTTTGTTGAGAAAGACGATGATATTGAGAGCTATCTAAATAGATATGAACTATTAGCTACCACGTATGGGTTAGAGAGAGAAAGGTGGAGCTTAAAGTTATCACAAGGGCTTCGTGGTACAGCTTATGAAGTTTTTTCCAAGATGAGCAGAGATGACCAAAACAATTATGACATGTTAAAGCAGGCTCTTTTGTTAAGATATGAAAAGAATGGAGAATTTTATAGAAAAAAGTTCAGGAATGCTAAACTACTGTCAGGTGAGACATATCACCAGTTCTCTGCACGGTTAGAGACATACTTGGAGAAAAGGACGGCTCTGGGGAAAACCCAAGATCTTAAGGAAATGATCCTTATAGAGCAGCTAAGAGAGTCCATGGCTCCAGACCTGAGAAAGTTTCTCATGGAACAAGGTGCAGAGAGGCTGGGTGAGTTACTAAATGTTGCTGAAAGATATCAGGCAGCTCAAGCAGAGGTAACAGGTAATAAAAAGAAACAGGTAGACAATTTTAAGGCACCACAAAACTTTAATGAGTTTGATCATAGAGATCAGAACAAAGGTAAGCATCAGTTTGATAGGCCACGTTATGATAATAAAAATAAAACCCCACAATTCGATGAAAGGAAATATGATGACAGGAACCCCTTCAGACAGGAAAGAAAATATTGTCAAATATGCAGGATGCATAATCATAATACTAGTGAATGTGGTAGGAAGGTTCCTCCATATCACGCGGCATGCATGATAACAGTGGACAAGGGGAAGAAGAAACTGACAGAGAATCATATAAATCTTCAACATCCCCCCATATGTGAAGAAGTGACATGTAATGGTGCCAAGGTTAGGTGCCTTTACGATTCAGGTTTAGAATATGACTCAGTTGTGAGTGCAACCCTAGTGCACCCTGAACAGTATACCACAGGGAAAGTGGAGATACAAGGGGCCGTAAAGGGAATATCCACCATGACACTTCCCGTAGCCGAGATAAATGTCAAGACTAGGTACGTGGAAGGAGTGATTAGAGCAGCCGTGTGTGACGACCCTAATTACCCGCTGGTGTTAGGAAGTAAATATGTGTTTCTAGGGAGCCCTATAAAACCTGGGGTAATGGCCACGCTCCAGGTCAGGTCGACCCCTTCTTCTTCTTCTTCCGTCCTTAGCCAAAGACCGACCAAGCAGTCAGAGGCCATCACGCCTTGTGGCGTCTTAAGGGCAACAGCAGATTGATTTTCTCTGTTGTAGTTTCCCATCACGCCTAGCGGCGTCTTTAGGGCAACAACAAATAGATCCATCTGCCGTTGTTTCCGTAATCGGTGTGACAAGCCAACGGGTGATCAGCCCATTGGGCATGGTCGACCCCTAGAAGGGAGGAAATACCACCACTAAATTATTCTCATAAACAGATGAGAAAGGCCCAGGCAAATGACAAATCATTAAAACCTTGCTTTGGCAAATAGCCATACACACCCTAAGAAAGGGCAATTCTATTTAAAGGAGGGACTGCTCTTCATGAAAGCTAGAGCAGGATCCAAAGAACAGGGACAGTTGGTATTGCCAACTCCCTACAGGGAAAAAGTGATGGCACTAGCTCATGTTGTACCTGACGGTGGACACCAGAGGAATGGAACCACACGTAAAAGGACATCTGAAAAATATTACTGGCCCCAAGTAGCTGCTGATATTGCACAATTTGTGGGGGCCTGTGAAAAATGTAGCAAGGTACAGTCCCCAAGTTGGGAAAATCATAATCAGATGCCAGCCCAGCATTCTGAAACATATGGACCTAAAAATAACAAGGAAAATAATAAGGTTGACATAGAGGATAGGTATCCACCTTCCCACCAACAGTTTTCACCAAAAATATTTAGATTCGCAACTCTGAGAAGGGCATCCAGAGAAAATAGAAACTCAGACCAGTCAACCTAGGCACAGTTTGAAGCCGCAGTTAGGGAACTGGCTGAAATTAATATTGAAGATAATCCGCCAGATTTGAACCCAAAAACAAAATGTTAGAAGAAAATTGGGGAGTGGACGAGTGAGCACTTCGGAAAATGCTCACAGCGCTTCACCATATGGCTATTAATTTAGCATGAAAAGGGCACTGGTGACATTGGTAGTCACCCGACCCTACACCGTCCAAGGGGAAGTATTGATCGGACCCTGGATGGAGATCACCCACACATATTATAGCAAAGCTAAGGGCGAATTGATTTCTGATGCAGAAACTCATTTCCCCATATATTATCTTAATTCACCAAATTGTCGGTAGGCGGAAATATAGGGTGAATATGGCCTCCATTTGAGTGGCATATTATAAGAATATTATTAGAAGGGTGTTTCCACATTCAATCAAGCCTGAGATCAGACCAATTGTTGGCTGTGAACATTTCGGAGGAGCAGAGTGTCTCCATTGTTGCCCTTTTGAATTGAGGATAGTCCGAGTGTTTATTAAGGCTGATCAGGAAATTATTGGATCCCCTACACAACTCAGATATCACCATATAGATCAACTCCTCATAACGTACAATTTGAGGAACATCTAATATTCTCGGGACATGTCGTTGAGCAGACTCAGAGAAGAGAAATGGTGAATATTGATTACTAGGCAGAAGTAAGACAAGCAGTAATACTTGCCGCTGTTCAGTAACATAACTGAAATGGATTCTTGGATTGCAGAGGTCTGAGGCAACCTTCGTCAGTAGTGCTTACTTTGAATTGACCCACCTGCATTAATCCATGATAAAAATAAAATCAGCGAAACGGTGATGCTGATTTTCTAAGCCGCCATCCGTGCGATGAGAATCAAAGTGATTACCAGGCATAGATAGAAATGTATCTATGTGTATATAGAATTCAGAGACTGACATATAATGTCTGTTTTAAAGTGGGGAGAATTTGTGGTAAAAAATTCTAATCCACATATATAAATTAGAAAATAAATGTAAAGCCTAACGAAGTAATTCAATAGAAAGAAAGAAGAATGGTGAAAGATCAGTGCTTTCACAATAGCGTACGCCTGTGTTGTAGAACGCCATAATGGCTGAACACGAAACCCCCTTTTTCTGCTCCGTCTGCATAAACTACACGCGTTTCTAAAAATAAAACTGGTACTGTGTTTCTTAGAAAACCTTGAGATACGCAAACTGCATAATGGCCTAGATATAATACTACATTAATGTCATTATACACACTACGTTAACCTAAAAGACAGACGGGCTTAGAAGAGAGAGAGAGATGCACGGAGGAACGCATGCAATGATACCACGTCGTCTAGCGATTAAAAAGTGAACGCCAATCACACGCGAAAGGCATGAAGACCTGATTTTTTCAAATAAACAATGATAAAAAACACTAACGATACGAGGTTAGGTTTTGAAAACAGGTTTAAGCTCTTATTGGGAAACCTGACATTCTACTGATTTATGCCTATGCTCCTGACATTAGTCTGACAGTACAGAAGACATCCCTTGGTATGGAAGTGAACGGGTGGTAGAAGCAAATACACGACTATCCTAGAATAATACGTATTTTGAACGAAGCCACTTAGCCTCATTAACCTTATATATTTGTGTGCCTTACACGGCTGTTTGTGCCCTATACCAGAGCGCTCTTTTAGTTTCGGTGACCGGAATTCTGACACCGGGTATAAAATTTTCGTGTGCACCGTAAAAGACTATTTAAGTTTTTGGCGGGGAAAATCAGCTGTTGTGTGTGTAAAATCTGTAAAATTTAAATCATTACATACTCGTTCTGGATAAACACAGCGCTAAAATTCTTTTGTGTACTATAACTTTGTTCTCTGCTCTATTTTTGATTGCATTTTTATTTGTTTGAAATTAGTTTTGACGGAGTTACAGACTTTTGAAAACAGCGTCATCATTTGAGGAAATTCATAAAATAAGTAATCTTTTTATTAATTTAATATCTAAAAATCGGCCCATTCGTTTGAGTTTATAATTATAAAGACTTCTCGAAGGGAAGCTAAAGATTATTTCCACATACTTTTTTTTTTTGGTTTCATATCTTGAGAATGTGTGGTAGTCAATTTTGTGAGTTTGGCATTACAAGAACAAGCATATTGTCACCAGATTTTATAGCATTTAAATTACTGTAAACGCATTCCTGATACTCACAAATCTTAAATAAGGTTGTACAAAAATAACTTTTTGTAAAGCACCATCTGTTTTTGCATTTTCATTAATTTATAATGATATTTAGCTACGTATATAAGCGTCAGAAAACATGTAAATCTATAGATAGATTACTTCCACATACTTTGTTCTATCTTTCAAGTCTTGTTAATCTTGTATTTATAATATGAATTTTTTTTTTAAATTGTGTGTGAGATAAGGACTGTTCCATTAGTGTTCTTTGGTAGACAATCCTGTGCACACGACGGCTGCCAAAGAATTCTACGTAACTGTTTGTATATCTTCTTTCATTCACAGATAAAGCATTCTACATCCTGGTGTTAGACTTGATAGTCCCAAATATTCCTCTATCTTTATACATACACAAGTAAACTATACTACATAACAACGAAATGGAACATACTGTTTTGCATCATATGAATTGTGCCAGGGCACTGTGCAGAGCCTGTGGCAAGAGAGCATTAACTTCCAAAACAACACGTTCAATTCAGAAAGCACTGAACTGTTCTAATTACGTTAATGATCTGTTCTTTGTGTTTGGAATTAACGTATCAGATGATAAACCCACACAGCATTCGACTATATTTTGTAAGAAGTGTTACTTACGAATACAAAACTCAAAAAGGAGACATAATGAGAAGTGTCTTGAAACAGCCAAGTTACTATCGGAAAACAGTCAGCACATCTGGAAAGACTAAAACCATAATTTAACTATAAGTGAATGTCAACTGTGCAATTATGTTGCAAAGACATCTTTTGGTGTTTTAAAAACAAAAAGCTGCTCTATCCCCTGTGATGTTCTTTCTGACCCCTCCATGTCTAGTCAGTCATTTAGCTGTAGTCAGTCAGTTAGTTTGTAGTCAGTCAATTAGCTGTAGTCAGGATAGCTCTGTACAGTAGGAGGTTGATGTGCCTGCCCACATTAGTGATGATATTGTTCAACTGGAGGTTGATGTGCCAGCTCACATTAAAGGCGATACCATTATTCATTTGGAGGTGGATAACACTACTCACCCTAGCATGCCAGTTTTTGTTGCCACATCTACACCTACCAAGTCAGTTATACATACGACAAGTACATCCACCTCGCCTGTCTTCAAAAGCGACATGACAGTACAACAGTTACTTGCTAAGCCACCTTCACAACCACTAACACTTACTTACTTAGTCGTTCCCCTTCTACCACTAACACAAAAGGAAGAACCCCTATTCACATCCATTGTTAGAAAAAAACTAGAAACAGCAAAAAGTAATATCATAAAATGCAAAACCAGAGGACAGACTATTGTACTACAAAAACTAATTAAATATAGAAGAGAAACATCAGTCACCAGAACGCCAACAAAACGTAAGCGATCTCAATTGCTCCACACTGTTAGAAAACATATTGCTGGAACATCAACTGATTCATTAGACCTGCAGCAGGCACATGAACTACAATGCTGTTAAGAAACGTCACGTCAGGAAATTTGCAGGAAAGCAGGCATTGAAAGTAGAGTTAGAATATCCAAAGAATTAGCAATAGCCATGAAGGAAACAGTAGGTCTTACGTGGGCACAGGAGAGAAAACAGAGAAGATTGAAAATTGAAAGACGCGCCAGCGGTATTAAAAATATAACTTCACAATTAAAATTTATAATGGAAACTCATTTGTTACAAATTTCCCCATCTGTGAATGTACAGATTCATCCTATAAAAAAAGGAAGTGTGAATGATAATTGAGCAAAATTTTGGGGCTAGAGCAAATTATGGCAGTTGTTGCTTGAGATTGACAGAATTAACAGAGTGTGGAAATCATTTAATAGATGTATTTATTAAATACACCTATTTATCTAATAAATTGAACATTTCGTTTTACTCACGACCATACTCATTTTTACATGACCATCGTGATGTATGATTGAGATAATTGTTAGCTCTCATGTTTTTGGGGACAATTGGGTGTGTTATTTTAAGGTAATAAATGTGGACTTGCAATTTAATGTTTCAATAATTAATGTTTGACGCATGAAACCAAAACAAAACTTTGATATCCATTTTCTGCAGATTTTCTACTTTTGATTTCTGTAATTTGTTATGCATGTTGATTGTGACCGATTTGGTGAAATTTGCATTATAAACAAACCATAACAAAATATAAAAAAAACGTAAATTTTACACTATTTCAGACTATTCTATCTTCTGTTCTAATTGTGATAAAATGTTTGTTCTTGTTCTAAAATTTACTCTAACATTTCTAGTCTAGCTTTACGCAAAATTAAAGCCGGTATTTATAATAATAAAGTAGCCTAAAAGCATTAATTAAGCCCTATCAAAAGTAAACATCGCCACATGTTTTTCCCATAAGGAAGTTGACCACGTGACCTCTGTCAAGTGGGCTATAAATAGCGCGGTCGGGGAAAAAGGGGAAATAACTAAAAGATCGCTGGCAAACAGCCGTGCTTAGGACTTGCTGACAAAGAATATGTTACGCAAATAGTCTAGTAATTAACAAATTATAGCCAAAATACTATAGTGGGGTTGTCTGACAGCACAAGATCATATTTGCTCATAATGGCATGTTTGAAAAACACTGCTTTAGGGGAAATGAGGCCAACAAGTTAGATACGATTTGATTGGCTGTAGTAATATGTAAGGCGAAACCTTATTAGTCGAACTGCAAATACTATTATTGTGGTTAATGGCAACGTGTAGGATGGGTAAAATTTTTTCAAAGGCTCTTGTAAACATGGTCTCATTGGTTAGAACGTTCGATATAGTCAAATAGAAGCGTCAGTTCAGGGCCAGTTTTGAAAATAAATTGTGTGAGAATCAAGTGCGTTGAGATCAAGCTAATATTTTTCTAATAAAAGCCTGGGATAAGGCAGATCAAAATTGTGCCAGAATTCATCGCCAGTCAACGTTACATGTGTATATTTCCTTGAATTGTGGGACCGTGGTACTGAAGTATTAGAGCAGCACCTGGTCTGAGTTTTGCTGGATCCAGAGGGCTAGCAGCAGACTCCTTGTCCAAGATATCGACCAGTGGTGTATTTCAAGATAACTGAGAAGCAAGCGAGCAGAGGAGACAGTTTTCCTGCCGCCGACACATGAGCTAAGAATTCGTCAGCCAGAGCAGCTCACCCTTGTATACTTACTTACTTAGTCGTTCCCCTTCTACCGTGAGGTGTAGAGGTTTGGAAGAGAGAGCGCCAGACTATCCTATCGGCTGTCTTCCTCCTGGCCTGGTTCCATTCTAGTCCTCGGTCCTTCAAAGATTGTCTAATGTTGTCCTCCCAGCGGACTCTGGGTCGTCCTCGGGGTCTGGATCCTTGGCTCTTTGTTTCCCATGCTTGTCGTGGTATCCGATCTTCTCCCATTCTGCAGACATGGCCAAACCATCTTAATTGGGACTGTTCTACTTGGGTCTGCAGGGGGTAGGATTTAAGGCCTTGACGTATCGTCTGGTTGCGTACCATTTCTCTTCTTGTTACTTCAACCACCTTCCTCGGATATCTCATTTCTGACCCTTGTATAACCCACCCTAAAATTGACTGTAATACTAAATCAAGAGGGACAGTAATTATTTTTACAAATAAAAAGAAACTGTGAACCCTTCAATATTATTTCCACCAGTAACAAACACATGAAGTCGTGATGACAAACAACAACCTAGCTTCAAAAGCCAGTATTACCTCATAATACTACATCACAACATTACAATTATATTGTAATAATATTATATGTCAGGACAAAGATCCTTTGTATAATTTTTGTACATAAACATTGTGTTTACATTTGATTGTGATTCCTGATTCACTCTGTAGTTGGATCAGGATATCTATTATTGAAAGAAATTAATACATAATTTAAAAGTTAACACTTGACTTACTTAAGATAGTCTTCTAGAGAGTTATATGTATGTGCTTGTCATAGTGTTGTAAAGTGTTGTGGATCTTAATTAAAGTGTTTATCTGTCTGTTGGTTGTTGTGAACTTACACTACATCACTATCATAACCCTAGACATTAAACGTAGTCATCACTAAATTCAAGAATAAGTCTGATTGAGGTCTAAATGTGGTAGCAAGTAAGGTCATCTGTAACACACCACACTTATTAGATACAGATACCTTCACAGCTGATCTCAGTCAGTACACTAAGTCCCCTATAACTATATTATATAATCCCAACTTACCACATAAATAGCTATAATATTAATAAATATTAAGATGAGCATTTCTAGATAATCTTGGCTAGTGTTAGAATAATGTGTCTTTTAAGTACAGATAACTGGAGAGAGTATTTTGTCGAGCTTTAGAGTTTTGGGCTCGACTCTGTAATGCTCCAATATACTTTGTGGTTTGCATTAGTAGGACTGATTATTTGTTGAGTAGTAGAGTTTGGGGAGGGCTCTGATTATTCCGAATAACTCCAAGGATTGTAACGAAGTAAGAGAGATAGTGGTTCTCAAGCTGTTAACCAATGATCTTTATCCGCTAGGTGAACAGTGATTCACAAACAGCTCTTGAGCCATTTTAAGGATAATATTATTTCTGCGTGTTGACAATATAGAATATATTGAATATTTATAACTTCACGCCGTTGGTGAAGCGGTTGTAGTGAAGCAATAATGTGTGATCCTACAGAATGGCAACAAACAGATAAATAAATAGTGGTGAATTTATTCCGGGCATTTAGCCTTTGATGCCACTTGTAAGTTTACATCATAAGAACCACTGACTCAAAACTCAATTATAGTTACTGTAAAACTTAATAAGAAATGTTCAATGAATATTAAGGAAGATGATAATATTACTCTACACACTATTTTCAGAATCAGTGTAACTTGTGAGTTGATATAGTTTTTCATGAAATGAAGAGAACAATGGTTCTCGGGTTTTTGTCCTTATGAGGACCAGAGTATATTAATTGAGAAGAATGAGAACAGAGGTTCCCAACTTATTAGATGATGATATGATTAGTAAGTGTAGTGCAAAAGTAATAGAAATGAAAATTATAATTATTATATAGGTGTACAGTGCATGCTTTAATATTACTATATTCATATCTTATTTGGTGGAGAGAAATTTTTGTAATCTTAATAAACAATATTAACTTTATAGTAGTTGTCGTCAGTGAATTACTTAATTGTTGTTAAGAGATTTTGTTAGTTATCGACTAACTATGGCAATGAAATAGTGAGTTTTCGTGGTGACTTTGTTAAGTGTCGTCAATGACTTATGGGTTACTGCGAGATGAACTGTTCAACAAACTAAAGTTGAGAGATACATTATATTATAAGCAATATCACGTGCCAAGAAACACCAACATGTAGCTGCATTCTCATCCGGAAGAACCTACCTGGGTTGAACAAGGTTGTACACAATTCTAGAGATTGGTGGTAATCAACATCTAAGGCGTGTAGCCTTTCTGAACACTAAACACTTACATGAACACTTTTATGAACATAACAAGTGCCTCGTGTTTATACGGTGCAACCTGATCTGATCTGAACTTTGCACAATTGACAAATCAACAAACTTATTTACAAAACAGCATGTGCGCTGTTACATGTCACTTTATTTGGTGCCATGACCCTTAGCATTGTCACATATGTGAGGAAGATGGTTGAAGTAAGAAGAAGAGATAACCAGATGATACGTCAAGGCCTAAAAATCCAACCCCTGCAGATCCAAGTAGAACAGTCCCAACTAAGATGGTTTGGCCATGTCTGCAGGAGAGAAGATCGGCTACCATGACAAGCATGGGAGGACAACATCAGACAATCTTTGAATGACCTAGGACTAGAATGGAACCAGGCCAGGCAGAAGATAGCCGATAGGATAGTATGGTGCTCTCTCTTCCAAATCTATACACCTCACGGTAGGAGGAATGACTAAGTCAGTAAGTAAGAATGCACTTTTATGTATTATGAAGCATAAATATTGATTTTAAAACAAATTCAATCACATAACGAGTTCTTTACTTAACTTTAACTAATAAATATTTATTTCTCCTTTCTCACATATAATAAGTGCACCGTATTGCAAATTGCTCAGAAACAATGGCACCCGGCAAGAAAAAAATCAATAAATAAATAAAGGGCTGAAAGTTTTCTAAAATTGAAAGTCAAGTGACAAAAGTACTGCTTATCTGGAACCACCTTCTATGTTGTTCACTCTCAAATAACCACATCTATCTCTCTTATAATCTCTCTGGCAATCCATCTCAGGTTTCTCTCATCACCCTAGAGTTTCTCTCTCAACAACTGGGTTGGAGAAGGCCATGCAACTACCTAAGCTAACTGCATGGTTGTAAGTTGCCAGTTTGGTTGTTAATTAACATCATTAACATTTAAGGGTAAAATAACTATCAGCCTTTGTAAACTTTTGCTAATGCCATGTTCAAGACCTTACAAAAGCATAATGTATTTTAAAAGAAATACTTGGATACATTTACCCTACACAGAACCTTATGATTTACTGCTACATTCTTGACTATACCGTACACAGCAAAAGACACAAGTTGCGGTTTTATTTCTTGACATGAAGAACCATTCTAGTGCAGTGTTACATGTAAAATACACTGCAGATCAAAGATATAGAGCATGCTTGATCAGAAATACTAGCACGTGTTAGATCAGAAACACCAAAACATGGGCTAAATCATAAACACTAAAGAATATGATAGATCATAAACACTAAAACATGTGATAGATTAGAAACACCAAAACTTGTGTTTGATTAGAAACATCAAAACATGTGCTAGATCAGAAACATAAAAAATGTGCCAGATCAGAACTACTAAAGCATGTGCTAGAAAAGAAACTCTAAAACATACACTAGATCGCAGACACAGAAGACTTATGTTAAAGAAGCAAATAAAGCATGTTAGATCAACAATAAAAACATTTATTAGACCAAAGACACAACTGATTATATCACAAACAAAAAAAGAAAAAAATATTAGACCAAAGACGCAATTTATTATATCACACACAAAAACAACATAAATTAGATCAAAGACACAATTGATTATATCACACACAAAAACAACATAAATTAGATCAAAGACACAATTGATTATATCACACACAAAAAACAACATAAATTAGATCAAAGACACAATTGATTATATCACACACAAAAAACAACATAAATTAGATCAAAGACACAATTGATTATATCACACACAAAAACAACATAAATTAGATCAAAGACACAATTGATTATATCACACACACAAAAACAACATAAATTAGATCAAAGACACAATTGATTATATCACACACAAAAACAACATAAATTAGATCAAAGACACAATTGATTATATCACACACAAAAACAACATAAATTAGATCAAAGACACAATTGATTATATCACACACAAAAACAACATAAATTAGATCAAAGACACAATTGATTATATCACACACAAAAACAACATAAATTAGATCAAAGATGCAATTTATTATATCACACACAAAAACAACATAAATTAGATCAAAGACACAATTGATTATATCACACACACAAAAACAACATAAATTAGATCAAAGACACAATTGATTATATCACACACAAAAACAACATAAATTAGATCAAAGACACAATTGATTATATCACACACAAAAACAACATAAATTAGATCAAAGACACAATTGATTTTATCACACACAAAAACAACATAAATTAGATCAAAGACACAATTGATTATATCACACACACAAAAACAACATAAATTAGATCAAAGACACAATTGATTATATCACACACAAAAACAACATAAATTAGATCAAAGACACAATTGATTATACCACACACAAAAACAACATAAATTAGATCAAAGACACAATTGATTATATCACACACAAAAACAACATAAATTAGATCAAAGACACAATTGATTATATCACACACACAAAAACAACATAAATTAGATCAAAGACACAATTGATTATATCACACACAAAAACAACATAAATTAGATCAAAGACACAATTGATTATATCACACACACAAAAACAACATAAATTAGATCAAAGACACAATTGATTATATCACACACAAAAACAACATAAATTAGATCAAAGACACAATTGATTATATCACACACAAAAACAACATAAATTAGATCAAAGACACAATTGATTATATCACACACAAAAACAACATAAATTAGATCAAAGACACAATTGATTATATCACACACAAAAACAACATAAATTAGATCAAAGACACAATTGATTATATCACACACACACAAAAACAACATAAATTAGATCAAAGACACAATTGATTATATCACACACAAAAACAACATAAATTAGATCAAAGACACAATTGATTATATCACACACACAAAAACAACATAAATTAGATCAAAGACACAATTGATTATATCACACACACAAAAACAACATAAATTAGATCAAAGACACAATTGATTATATCACACACAAAAACAACATAAATTAGATCAAAGACACAATTGATTATATCACACACACAAAAACAACATAAATTAGATCAAAGACACAATTGATTATATCACACACACAAAAACAACATAAATTAGATCAAAGACACAATTGATTATATCACACACAAAAACAACATAAATTAGATCAAAGACACAATTGATTATATCACACACAAAAACAACATAAATTAGATCAAAGACACAATTGATTATATCACACACAAAAACAACATAAATTAGATCAAAGACACAATTGATTATATCACACACACAAAAACAACATAAATTAGATCAAAGACACAACTGATTATATCACACACACAAAAACAACATTGTTGTTGATTAACTAGGGCTGCTGAGCTCGTCGTTCTTTAGCAGTCAATGCCAAGCTGAAGAATGTACATGTGTTCTGTAGCTGTTGAGTGGTGCTGTATAGAGTGTTTGTAATTGTTGGGGAGCCCGGCAATAGCTGTCGTCTCTCTGTGGAGAGTCCTGGGCAAGTGAGCAGCACATGCTGAACTGTCTCATACGGATGGGTACAGTTGTGGCAGTTAGGCTCATTTGTGGGGTTTAATTCGTTCAAGTGCTTGTTGAGTCTGGTGTGTTCTGTTCTTAGTTGGAAGATCGTGCTCTGCTCCTTACGTCATAGGTTATTAATGTTGTCATTTTTTGTTTGTATGGGCCATTTCTTTATACAAGGCACGTCCAGTAGACCCGTTTGCCCATTGGTTCAGCCATTCCTCTTTGAAGTTGTTTTGGAGTATTCGTTTAGCTGTCTGCATGTTTGCTGGAGTGTTTGTTTGGACCATGCTTGCTTCTAGTTTTGCTAGTCTGTTTGCTTTATCATTGCCTGGTATGTCTGTGTGCCCTGGTATCAACTGGAGAGTGACTCTGATGTCATATTTTGTTAGCAGATTGTCAATTGTTTCGGCCAGCTGTATTATTTCTTTATTTTCAGTTTGAAGGTATTCTTCTAAAGCCTGAAGTGTTGATTTTGAATAAGTGAATATTATGTTATCTGAGGGAATATGGATTTCTTGTTTGAATTGGCTGTCTATTGCTATGAGTGTGGTGTTTATTGCTGTTATCTTTGCTTGGTAGTTAGTACAGAATTCTTCGCATGGTTCATATATTTCTAGTGTGCTGCCCTGGGCAGTTATAGACCAATAACAATATCATGGGGTAACGCAGGAACATTTGCGTAAGATGTACAAGGTATATCAGGGTTTCCAGGGTGAACAAGAAACGGTGGCTGTGGCAATTGACCTAAAGGATGCTTACAACAGGGTTGACTATGCAACCTTGATGGACTGTGTAAAGGAATGTGGTGTAAGCCCATGGCTAACAAGGTGGATAGCAGCTACCTTAACCTAACTGAGAGAGCAGTTGCATTTTGCTTGGGAACATGGACATCAGAACCAATGCACATTTGCCCAGGATTACCCCAGGGTTCTCCATTATCACCGGTGCTGTTTAACATATATACAGCAAAAGTAGCTGAAATCCAACCAACAGGTTTTGGATGAACATTAACTTTTGCCGATGACTTGCTCATTTACAGGACTGGTTCAGATAGAAACGAAATAGTTAAAAGCGTACATGAGACACTTCAAGCAGTTTCTAAATGGTGCGACGAAACCAGATCCAATGTCAATCGCAACAAAGCCTGTGTGCTTAGGTGCTCCTTGAATAACTCTATATTGAAAGCAGATCTCCCAGCATTACTCTCAGTTGACAGAAATTTGAAAGGCAGAACAAGTTGAAATACCTTGGAGTAACATTTGATCGTGGGCTATCATATAAGCACTATGTTGATCACATCATACAGAAGTGGAAAAGAGGTCTGGCATTCATAAAAACAATGGCTGCAGTGCACCTGGAGCAGAGACTACTGTTTCTCCTGTATCATCAGCTGGTCTTGTCTGTAATCGAGTATGGCCTGGGAATACTCACGCTGTCAATTTCACAATGTGAATGACTGGAACGCATTCAAAACAAAGGGATGCGTATAGTCTTGGGCTGCACGTGAGATACCCCTATTGTGATGATGCGGCACATGCTTGGATTGCTGTCAATTAGATCCAGATATACGATGACCCAGGTAAAAGCGTATATGCGTGTAACCACAGACAAAAGGCATCCCCTGCAAGGGAACATAGCTTGACATCAAAGGAGCGAGAATAAAGAGGGGGATGTCATGGATGGTGCAGGCGGAGAAGACTATTAGACAGGTGACCACAGTTGAAAATATATTCAAGGGAGAAGAGTGGAGTAAAAAAATAAAAGGATCCCGTTACACGCCCTTTGAGGCATATTGGGAGTATGGTGTTAGGCCCATATTTTCTTGACCATCGGCACACTAGGGGTGATGTGGTCAGCATCATGCCGGCCGCCTTAACCTTCCCAGAAGTTGCTCTGGAGTAAGTCAGATGAAAGCTGGATGAACTACCAGTAAGTCATCATCAGCCATGGTAGAGAATGCAGAACTTGGGCCAATGGGAGAGCAGAGCTGGAAATTGATCAGCTTATAAATGATAATGCTGAGGATGATGATGCCATTGTGTAAACTGATGGGTCTGTAATCTGTGGTAATAAATCAGGGTGGGGCTTCTCTGCTAGAGTAAAGGGCAGAACCGTTGCTGAACATAGCGGGGCTTACATGATAACAACCTCCAGCATGAGAATGGAGGTAGAGGCAGTTACTGCTGCCTTAAGATGGCTGTCTAAGACTTTATTAACAAAGGCAGTTATTGTATCAGACTCACAATTCATGCTTCGAAAGGTCCAAAATGGCTGGCTTCGACATGAATGGACAACCGTCCATAGAAGCATCAAATCTTCAAGAACTGATATGGATCTACAGTCCTGGTCATGCTGGGGTAGGTGGCAATGAAAGAGCTGACAGACTAGCTTCAAGAGCACCCATAAAAGGTGCATTGACCATGGATAAGGAAGAAATACTGAGGGCAATTCATGTTCGTCTATTAGAGAATGACACTGCAATCGATGAATCATCAAGGCTAAGACTGCTGGAATTTGGCATCAAACGTAAGACCAGCAGGGATGGACGTATGAGAGAATGTAGTGAAATGGATCTGTGTAAACCCCACGCGCAAACTTCCTGCTTAAAAACCAGTCCGCGTATTTTTTTTTAAAATCTATAAATAACCACAATATTTGAAATTTGTCGGAGGGGCAAAGTCCACTTACCGCTAAAAATTCAACTAGAGAATTTGAATTTTTCTACTACCACAGGTTAAAAGTTACTACCCCCATACACCCACCCTAATATTTATCGAAGGACGTAGAAAAATTAACAACCAAGCAGATTGGTACCTCGTTTTTGTAGAATCAAGAAAAAAATTTGGTGGTAGGGCATAAATGCCGATTGTGTTTTTGACCAAAATTAAATAATTTATTTCTCAATAACTAAAGGGAATAAGAATGAAAGGGATATCTTGAATTATAGCGCTGATATTGATTAATATATTAACCTAAAGATTCTTACTTAATAAAATTTTCTTGACTTAGAAAAATTTAATTTAGTGATATTTTAGATCAGGGTAGACCTACAATTAATTACAAAAAAATTACATAGATGAAACTGTTAAAGAATAACCAAAGGAAGATTAGATAGAACGATAGAGGTCAGTCGGCCATTTAATTATCACTTTTGATATTTGAAATCGGTCCATAAATAACAGAGATATAAAATACACAAATGTAATCAGACGAATGAACACACTTATAATCGCTCCAGTTTATAGTCCAAAAATAGTTAAAATTTTGACTCGTCTTCTGATTGGTTAGGTGTAGTTGATAAAAATTAACACCTCCTTGCATAGTCCGCCATTTGAAAAACTAACAAGCACTGCCAAGTTGAGATCAGCGGGAAAGCCTTGTGACCAAGCTTTTGCCGTCTGGACGATAAAGTAGTCTGAAAACCTATTTACTGCTAGTCAAGCTTGTGCATGTTATTATTCTTTACTTGAGGTAAGACAGATAAGTTTATTTGTAATATATTGACATGTAGGCCACAGGCTGTGTGTGCCGCCCTATCTTATTTCGATACTGCCAATTGGGAGAGGTTACGATGACCTAAGTAGGAATGTGTCTAAAAGCAGACTTATTGGGAAGTGAAAAATAAATGTGTTTGTAAATTTGCCATAAAATTTAGCGACTGTAAGTCCAGGAGAAAATAAATTGATAGTGGCTTCTGGAGTGACACAGTGTTCAAATAACATGTGAAACCATGCATAGAATGTTTGAAAGGAGAAATTAACAGGTCACAAGATATATTTGTACACCCCTGCTGATTCTATGGAAGACAATCAATGCTTAAGGAACAGTGGCTTTGATGCCATATGGGAAAAAGAATGAAAACCCAGGACTGAGTGTAGTCAAGGAAACACAGGGTCTGGTGCAAATGGTCAGCACACATGGCTGACCCCAGGTAAGATTACTATCGATTAGTTGTGGAATTGTTATAGACAGGCTCTAAAGGGAAGGAAATTTTCCTTCTTATTCCAGGGTGGTTGTTGCTGTCATTTTCGACGGAGTCATCTGTTAAGTTATTTGCTTATGTTTGTATCATAAGAATAATTGTGTCTTTACCTGCGATGTCAGGTTGATTAGGGGTTGTCTTCCCTTGTTTATTCATTCATTGTGTTTGACCTTTAGGGTCAGAGGTTGACAGTTCGGCGTAGGCCTATGGGAAGGTTTTTTAAGCGGGAGTGAGATATACTTCCGGGAAGCCGGGAGGTCCTGTTTTTCTGAAGGGACCAAGAGTCCATTGTTTTTCGGGGAGAATCTTCGAAGTAACTGCTATGGCAGTTTTCCCCAGTGAATCTCTGTGCGTCGGGATGACGACAGAATTCCTTGTGATGTTCTGAGGATTCATTTGCCAGGTAATACCGACCTTTATGCATTATTACGCTTTTCGGTGGCAGAACATGTAAAGGATTACCTAGGGTGAACAGCAGCTCACTGATCCGCCATTTCAGAACTTATATATTTGTGCTCGAGGTAGCCATCCAAGACTGTTAGTCTTATATTGTCCAGAAATCCAGTGACGAAGATATATTGTGGGAGCCGCAGATTGGCGGAACTTCTATCTACAATAAGTATTACTGCAGGGTTGATGATAACCTATTTAACAGAAGTACACGGCCGACGTCAGAACGAGGCCTGTGCTTTCGGCTATTATACTACAGCCTGATATGTGCAATTGGCGGGGAGTGCCAAGTTGCACCTATGTGTCATAGTAACTAAGGCATCTGACGCGTTTAGTCAGAGACGCCAAGGGCGACGCTACGAACTGTCATTATTGAAGAACTTTGCTATTGACCATGCACGTCTATTCTGATGTTTACCTTTTTGAATGCCAAATGTATACCTATCGATGTCAGGTCAGCATGACCTTGTTACACTGACTGTTCCTGTTGATACTATGTGTGTTCCCGTCAATAAATGTCTTGAAACATGCCTGCAGTGTCAAAGCATCCTTGATTACTGCATGTGAGAGTATGGGTTGCAGGATCTACATCTATACGAGCCTAAACACATTCGCGCCTTCATTCGCACCCACACTCAATTCATCATACGCTCGCACTACACATCTAACAACATGTATACTGTCTTGGGCCAGTGATCACCTCAACAAGAAAAAAAAGACAGTTACATTTCTGGTGGACCAGTTACGTGGGCTCTTATGATACATTTCTTGTCGCCAATGTGGCCTAGAAACTTACATTTCTGATGGACCAGATCTGTGGGTTTAAAAAGAACAGAGCGAGCATTTGACATTATTGTTGACATTTATGGATCCAGAAATTTACATTCCTGGTTGGCTGTTACATGTATGATGTCTCCAGTTTTGTCGAGAAAGTTACAAGAAGGACAAGTACACATTACACTTCTGATCTGTGGGTCTAAGCTACACACGGGACAGCCGTAACACACAGCGCTAATTCTACACTTGCAAGTTTTGGCTACAACAGGACAGATATAGGTCATCAACGGTTGACCCAAATAAACAGTACGAGCATTTATATTATAATGCTACATAAAGCATAACAAGACATGTACTGAAGTTAACTACTAGGCATTTGCTACGTGGACCATAACTGCATAGAAGGCGGGTTCCTATTGTAAACAGTACTGCTGGTTGTTACACGTTTCATTCAACAACAGACTTTTCTAGGTCAGAGCATTCAAGCTACATTGTTGGAGGTCAAGTGTCTGTAAACAGTACGTGGAAATTGTAAACATTCAATGTGCAAGCCCTAATTTGAGAAGGTCATAGTAACTTTGGTTCGTGAATACCACTTTATGTTACAGTGGATTTGACGTTCAGTGCGCGTTTGACATTTCGTTTCTGTGTTCGCAAGGAGCAAGAAATTTATTTTAGTTTCAGCTGTGACTGAACTTGTTCTGCAACACATTGAAATTGATTGCTATATGTTTATGTCACTTCTACTGTTTTTGGTGTATTTTTCTGCGGGTTTTTCGGTTGGTGGGTCTTACGGTAAATATGCCACTTGATCGAGGCTTACTGTAAGCGTTCTGTAGGTGCAAATTTTCTTAATTTGGAAATTTGCTAGTGACAATTGGTCGCTATTGATGTTAGCTGTGATGTAATTGTACTTAACGTTGTTTTTGTAATATTTTGTCTGTTTTTCAGTTTTGATTGTCGATTTGTTTTGTTTGTATTCTGTAGGTCTCTCCTTTCTTGTGTATTTCTCTACACATTTTTGGTTAAAACAGTGTTGCCATTTGTATTGTTTTGTATTTTTGTCTTTGTATTTTTTTTTGGTTGTACTACATTACTGTCATGCACAGTCTACATACACATACTTGGTCATGTTTTGATATTATTGATAAGGTAGACTCTTCATATAGAGTTTGTTAAATAATATTATATAAGATATTTATACAAGTTCTTTGATAAAAGACTTGTTATCTACAAAGATTGAGACAAGGTGAAATACATATTCAAGTTCTTTATAAAAAAGACTTGTGCCCATAGTGAGTGGGATATAAGGGATTTTTTTTTCCACAGGTACTCAAGTGATTTTTTGGGTACATTATAAACAAGAGGAACATACAAAGTCTTTGTCTAAGACTAAGACAGTAAAATAAAGTGAAGTGAGTATACAAGTCTAGCATTTCAGACTTGTCTCCCATTGAAGTGGGATAAGGTAATTTATTTAATTTTTTTTCAGGTTTCTGATCTCAGTAGACAAGATGTCTACATTGGACTACTTTATTACACAAGGGAGAGCCCTTGATAAGACTGGTCAACAGTTAGAACAATGGGTTGTTGCTCAGTATGACAAAGCATTAGCTGCAGAAGAGAAAAAAGCTCAGGCTGAAGAGAAAAGATTAGAAAGAGAAGCTGCGGCGGAACAAAAAAGGCTAGACAAAGAAGCTAATATTGCTGCTGAACAAAAGAAATTGCAGATGCAGGTGGAGGAAAGGAGATTTGAAGCTGAACAAAAGAGATTAGACAAAGAAGCTGAACAAAAGAGATTAGACAAAGAAGCGGAACAGAAGAGATTAGACAAAGAAGCTGCTGCAGAGGAGAGGAAAGCTCAAGCTGCTGCAGAGGAGAGGAAAGCTGAGGCTGAAATCAGAAAAATGGAACATGAGGAAAGAAAACAGAAGATGGAACTTGATGAAAAACTCGCAACTTTGGAGTTAGAGAAATTGAAATTGGCGAGTACGGGTGCTCAGCAAACAACTTCGAGTACGACAAGGGAGTTTGTTAGTAGGATTAAATTGCCTCATTTCAATCCTTTAAAGGATGACGTAGCAGATTATCTAGATAGATTCCAATTTTTGTGCGATACGCATAACATAAAAAAGGAAAAATATGTTGAACAACTGATGCCATTTTTTACAGGTGACACAGTGACTACTCTTATGACAATAGACGAACATGAGAGGACTAATTATGATGTTGTCAGGGCAGCATTACTAAAAAAATATCAACTAAAACAAGAAGACTATCGTCTTCGTTTTAGGACAATGTTGCCAGAAAATGGAGTAGATTTCTCTGATTTTGTTACAAAGATACGTCGTACATTTACACGATGGGTTGAGTTGTCTCAGATTGAGAAAACATATGAAGGTCTAATGGACTTATTATTGCGAGATAAGGTTTTGTCATCTGTTAATGATTCTTTTCTTGCATTCCTTCATGAGCGTAAGCCTAAAAACTTAAAAGAAATGGAGGAATACTGTTGTCAGTATGCCACAGCACATCCCCATGCTACAGTTAGCAATTCTAAAGTGAAAGAAGGGTTGCCAGCTGCTTCGGCAACACCATATGGCCCTAATTTCAAAAAAAAATTTCAGGGTGCTCAACAAAATTGGAATAGGGGAAGTAATCAAAATTACACTCAGAAGCGGAGTAATCCAACACATGATGGTTCTTCGTCTATGCAGTGGAGACAAGATGGTAGTTCTCGTAATTTTAGTGGTAATAATTTGAGACACTTTCGCAAAGGCTATCCAAATAATAACTATTCAAATTTTCGAGGTAATCATTCTCGACGTCAAGATTATGACGATGGTGAATTTAGAAACCGGGATTCAAACCGGAATGATGAGTACAATAGACAATATGATCACAATTACAGGGGAAATGATAGTCGAAATAATTACAGGGGAAATGATAGTCAAAATAATTACAGGGGAAATGATAATCGAGGTAGACCTAGGTTTAACAAGAAAAGACCTTACCAACAGGCAAACTCTGCGCAACAAGAGTTTGATGGAGCCTGTAATACAGTAAATGATAGTGGTAACTCTAGGGCTATCACTGGTTGTGCTTTCGATTTTGGGAGAGCAACTGAATGCCCCCAATGCTTAACATTGTTTGACTCATCAACTGTATCTACGCTAAGTTGTGGTCACCCTCTTCCTGCTCTACCTGCTACAGTTGCGCATGATGGGAGAGGATCTCTCATCTTACATAAAGGTCTAATAAATGATAGGCTAGTCTCAGTACTTTTCGATTCGGGATGTACTACCGTCGGGGTTAAGGAGTCTCTGATAGATCCTTGCTGTGCCACTGGAAAAACAATCAAATGTGTTACATTTGGTGGTACTATGGAAAGCTATCCTACTGCTATTATTAGGATTGACACTCCTTTCTTCACAGGAGATGTCCATGCATGTCTTCTTCCTAATCCTATTGCGGATCTTATAATCGGTCGTATTCATGGGGTTAAGGAATGCACCCCGCAACAAATTTCTAGTTGGGAAGAAAGAAACATTCAAACGGTCAATGCAGTGGTGACAAGAGCTCAAGCTCTTAATCCCCCAACTTCATCTGATAATAGTAATGAAGTTGATAGCCAAGACGAGCACTTGGTGATTTCCCATGACTCGTTTGTTAAACGTCAAGAAGAGGATCCTTCTTTGAAGAAATACTTCCTTCTTGCAAAGAAAGGGGATCCCAATCAAAATACGAATCACAAATCGTATATTACTATGAAGAATGGTATATTGGTACGAATGGTACAACACTCGGACAAGTCTATGCATTCGCAAATTCTTGTGCCTAAGTGTATGAGAGCCTTAATTCTTCGGCATGCACACGATTCTCAGTGTGCTGGACACATGGGTTTTTCCAGAACTAAAACTAGAGTCCTTGCGTCATTCTTTTGGCCATTCGTGAATAAAGACATCCGAATTTATTGCCGATCTTGCAAAATTTGTCAAGAGGTCAAGTCTAGGGGTCCGAGACATGCTGCTCCTATTCAGGCTGCAGATATTCCGATTCGGCCGTTTCAGAAAATGGCTATAGACATCATTGGTCCGTTCAAAATTAAGTCAGCCAGAGGACACCAATTTATCCTCACTTGCGTGGACATGTGCACGCGTTGGCCAGAGGCTATTCCTCTGAAGAGCATATCAACTGTCGATATCGCTGATGCTCTTTGGCTCGTATTTTCTCGTCTGGGATTCCCCGGAGAAATACTGTCGGATCACGGCACTCAGTTAATTTCGGACGTTATGTCTCAGGTAATGGCTACGCTAGACATTAAAAGGTCTCTCAGTAGTATTTATCATCCAATGTCCAATGGATTGGTAGAACGTCTTAACAGGACACTAAAGAACTTACTTGGCAAGATAACGGAGGATCATCCTGAAGATTGGGACAGGGTTTTACCTGCAGTCCTCTTTGCCTATAGAGAGGTTCCCAACGAGCATACAGGGTTTTCTCCTTTCGAACTTGTCTTTGGCGCGCAACCGCGCGGGCCAATGTCCTTGTTACACGATTTGATAACTTCCGATAATATTGACGATGATACACAATCGTCATATGAATATGTTATAGCTCTTAGAGAAAAGATTATCGAATCGTGCAGGTTAGCAACTTCATCTTCCGAATTTGCGAAAGAAAAAGCTAGGCGATTTGCTAATAAGAAAAGACGCCTACGTCAACTTTGTCCTGGAGACAAAGCATATGTCTTACTGCCCTCAAGAGAGAATAGACTTCTCATTTCTTGGAAGGGTCCATACACTATAGTCTCGAAAATTTCTGATGTCGACTATATTGTCGATGTGGATGGAAGGCATAAAACCTTCCATATAAATATGCTAACAGAGTTTATTGAACGTCCAGACTATTTACAGCCTATTTTCCAGGCGACGGACGACTCTCCAGTTCAACATGGTCACATCTCATCCCTGTCCGTTATACAGGATGAGGAAACTATTTTTTCTGACGTGAACTTACCTCTTCCTACGATTCCACTTACTTCAACGGAATCGTGGAGAGACGTTACAGTCTCTTCCAACTTGTCTTTTGAGGAACAGCGTCAAGTATCCTCTACGTTACAATCATATCAGGATGTCCTTACCGACATTCCTGGACACACAGATGTCATAGAACATGACATCATACTTACTGATCGTAATCCGATCAGAGTAAGACCATACCCAATACCTATTCATTTTCAAGCACAAGTCGAGAAAGAATTGGATGAAATGATTCAACTACAAATAATTGAACCATCCACTTCAGCTTATTCTTCGTCGATAGTTATTGTTCGAAAGAAAGACAATAACATACGTCTTTGCGTTGATTATCGCAAATTAAATCAAGTTACGAAGTTCGATGCTGAACCTATGCCGTTATTAGATGATCTACTTATTAGACTTTCTAAAGCTAAATTCTTTACTAAACTAGACTTGTCGAAAGGTTATTGGCAAGTCCCACTGACGGAACACGCCAAACCTCTCACTGCTTTTTCGACACCTAGGGGTCTGTTTCAATGGAATTTTATGCCTTTCGGGCTTATGAACGCCCCAGCGACTTTCGTGCGCATGATGCGACGAATTCTATCAGATCGTGCAGATGTCATTGCATATTTAGACGACATCTGTCTTTTCAGCGATACTTGGGAAGAACACTATGTGGGTCTAAAGGAATTGCTATCTACTCTACGTGAGCATAGTTTGACTGCTAAACCCTCTAAAGCTTTTGTTGGGTTTAGTGAAATTTCCTTCCTAGGTCATCGAGTTGGTCATGGTCTGTTGAAGACAGAGGACCAAAACATTTCAAAGATATTAAATATCTCGGTTCCGAAGACAAAAAAGCAAGTGCGTAGTCTCTTGGGATTGATACAATTCTATGGAAGATTCATTGAGAATCTGTCCTCCATTATGGCACCACTTTCAACGTTATTGAAAAAAGGTTCTCCTAATATGGTGCGTTGGTCCCAAGAATGCCAATCTTCATTGGATCAGGTTAAGAATTTGTTCTCATCTCATCCTATCTTAAGACTACCGACGATTGATAAGACTTTTGTCCTTCGTAGTGATGCCTCTTCCACTGGCATTGGAGCGGCACTAATGCAGGAATATTCAGGAACTCTGCATCCTGTAATGTATATTTCTAGGAAGCTGAATGCGGCAGAAAGGAATTACTCGGTTTTGGACCGTGAATTGTTGGCTATGGTTTGGTCCATTCTTAAGCTACAAAGGTTCCTTCTGGGCGCGCATTTCTTTATGGAAACCGACCAAAAAGCTCTTACGGCTATGCAAAGTAAGGATTTGAAGAGCTCGAGATCTACTCGTTATGCTATTGCTCTTCAGCCTTTCCATTTCACGGTGCGAGCTATCCGTGGTTCGGATAATGTGATGGCGGACATATTGTCTAGATGCCCACATGATTCCAGTTAAATCTTGTGTCCTAGTTTTTCCTGATATATTTTCAGACTTAGGTCTGTCCTTAATATCATAATATGTTGTAATACAAATGTATTTGGATGATGTTTAGATAATTTAACAAATTTCATTTTGTCCATCCATCAGTGATATGTTGCTAAAATAGCATTGACATTTGTATATTGCTATGATTATATTATTTAGTAATGTTTGATATATGATTGGTATTGCCAGCAACTTAGGTTTCTTGAATGGTATCCCTTAGTTTGTTTGGCTTAAAGGAAATATTTTCTCCTATGTTGGGAGATGATTTGTACCCTCTTCTATTGTACCTGATATTAGGTTCATTGTTTGCATGAGCACAGAAGTGATACTGGTGCTATCTTGCTCATGAACATATTAAAAAAAAAAAAAATTGCATTTTTTTTTTACAGGGGGGTGGTAGTAATGTTGCTGTCATTTTCGACGGAGTCATCTGTCAAGTTATTTGCTTATGTTTGTATCATAAGTATAATTGTGTCTTTACCTGCGATGTCAGGTTGATTAGGGGTTGTCTTCCCTTGTTTATTCATTCATTGTGTTTGACCTTTAGGGTCAGAGGTTGACAGTTCGGCGTAGGCCTATGGGAAGGTTTTTTAAGCGGGAGTGAGATATACTTCCGGGAAGCCGGGAGGTCCTGTTTTTCTGAAGGGACCAAGAGTCCATTGTTTTTCGGGGAGAATCTTCGAAGTAACTGCTATGGCAGTTTTCCCCAGTGAATCTCTGTGCGTCGGGATGACGACAGAATTCCTTGTGATGTTCTGAGGATTCATTTGCCAGGTAATACCGACCTTTATGCATTATTACGCTTTTCGGTGGCAGAACATGTAAAGGATTACCTAGGGTGAACAGCAGCTCACTGATCCGCCATTTCAGAACTTATATATTTGTGCTCGAGGTAGCCATCCAAGACTGTTAGTCTTATATTGTCCAGAAATCCAGTGACGAAGATATATTGTGGGAGCCGCAGATTGGCGGAACTTCTATCTACAATAAGTATTACTGCAGGGTTGATGATAACCTATTTAACAGAAGTACACGGCCGACGTCAGAACGAGGCCTGTGCTTTCGGCTATTATACTACAGCCTGATATGTGCAATTGGCGGGGAGTGCCAAGTTGCACCTATGTGTCCAAGTGACTAAGGCATCTGACGCGTTTAGTCAGAGACGCCAAGGGCGACGCTACGAACTGTCATTATTGAAGAACTTTGCTATTGACCATGCACGTCTATTCTGATGTTTACCTTTTTGAATGCCAAATGTATACCTATCGATGTCAGGTCAGCATGACCTTGTTACACTGACTGTTCCTGTTGATACTATGTGTGTTCCCGTCAATAAATGTCTTGAAACATGCCTGCAGTGTCAAAGCATCCTTGATTACTGCATGTGAGGGTATGGGTTGCAGGATCTACATCTATACGAGCCTAAACACATTCGCGCCTTCATTCGCACCCACACTCAATTCATCATACGCTCGCACTACACATCTAACAACATGTATACTGTCTTGGGCCAGTGATCACCTCAACAAGAAAAAAAAGACAGTTACAGTGGTATTACCAGTTACAAAAGTTGTTGCAGTAAACCTGGAGAAGACAGAACCTGTGGGCAGTAAGTGCTTACAATATACCTGGAAGCTACATGCTGTATCTTCATCCAGGAGGCAACACTATTTGATTGATCTTGTAGATTCTGGAGCTAAAAGCATCAGACAGGCTGACAAGATAAGTCCCTCAGTACGGGCACATGATAGTTCATTGCAATTCCATCCACAACAATAAAAAGAATTTCCTGGGGAATGATGTAAAGAACAGACTCTCCAATAATAGACTAGTGTTAATGTCAAGCATTGAATCAGACTGTGGGGTATCCATTACAGTGACCTTTTTTATTGTTAAAAGTCATGGACAGTGTTTCCAACTTATTTATTTATATTATGTAAATAAAAGTTTTCTTGATTTGACAATTCCTGTCCCAAAAGAGTGAGGTACAGGAATAATAAAATTGTATATATATATATATCCCTTTATATATCAAAACGTACACAGTTTTACTTACTTGATTTTTATTGAGTTAAAGTTCTGTTTGAAATCATTCATTCCTCATACTAAATACATTACCCTAGACACTTAGCCACATAACACCACAGAGAATACTGTACCCTGGGTGAGATCAGAAGAGGTAACGGATAGGGACCCTGAGAAATTCATCATCATCATTACTACTCAGGGAACTTACATAGCTTGACCTCACCTGGTTAACCTTTGATTTTATTAACATCAAAACCTCTTATCACAGAGGACACATCCGTCGTGTATACAACCAGTGCGCAACAGAAACAATTAGCATTCATATCCTTTGACCATTTGCTGAGGGAAATTGAACACCTATGGGTTTGCCCAGAGTGAAATGACAAATGGTAAAATCAGGGGAATAGATAAAATTATTAAATCTGGTAAAATCAATGGGCACATATGTGTTACCGGGGCCCGAAAGGGGAGCAAAGAATAGTAACACTGTACCCTACCATGTATGTCGTAAAAAGTGACTAAGGAGGGTTCGGCATGGGGCTGAATACCACATCCCGTAAAAAACATTTTACCAAAAAACTTCAACAAACATGGACAAGTCAAATACAAAATATAAATCAACTCAGCTGCCCAAGACAGAAGACGGTCCTATGGAAAGGAGGCACATGAAGCAACCCAGAGAAAGCCGAAAGGAGTCTGGGTTGCCGACTAACCTTTTTCCGTCTAGGAAAATCTCCAGGATTGGCACCTGGAATGTTCGCACTCTATGTGAACAAGGGAAACTGCACAGGTAGCAGCGGAAATGACAAATTACAGGATTTATATCCTGGGTCTCTGCGAGACACAGTTGAAGGGCATAGAGAAGAGGAGACTGACCACAGGAGAAATGGTGTTGTCCTCAGGACATGAGGAGGAAAGAGACTACCACAGTGAAGGGGTGGTTATAATGCTGTCTAGGGAAGCACAGAAGGCACTTATAGAATGGGAAGCAATGGGACCCCGAATTATAACCGCAAGGTTTAAATCAGCCAAAAATAAAGTAAATATAAACATCATCCAGTGTTATGCACCAACAAATGATAAAGAAGAATCTGAGAAAGAAGACTTTTACACCAGACTACAAAATGTCTTGGACAAAAAGAAAAGAAAGGACATCACAATTTTGATGGGGGACCTAAACGCAAAAATAGGAACAAACAACCCCGATTTTGAAGAAATCATGGGAAAGCATGGATTAGGTATGGTGAACGAGAATGGGGAACTATTAGCTAACTTCTGTACTTCAAATCAACTAGCTTTAGGAGGAAGCATATTTCCACATAAAAGAATACATAAAGCAACTTAGATATCACCAGACCACAGAAATGAGAATCACATTGATCACATTTGCATAAGTAAGAAGTTTAGATCATCATTGCATGATGTAAAAGTATGTAGAGGAGCAGATGTGGTATCAGACCATCATCTTCTGTTGGCTAAAACAAAATTAAAACTCAAGAAATTTACAACAGAATATAGCTATAGACAACAGTATAATGTGGGATATCTAAGAAATCAGGAAATAAGAGAAAAATGTTCAATCACAGTATCCAACAAATACCAAGTACTCCAACAGCTGGAAGATGAAGCAGATACGGAAGACCACTGGCCAGAAGTAAAAATATATGGCATGAGACATGTGAAGAAGTACTAAAAAAAAGAGAACATCAGCACAAAGCATAGATAACAACAGAAACCATTACCAAAATAGAAGACACGAAAAACAAGAAAGCAGATTTAAACAGAAGCAAAACCAAAAGCTCCAAAGCCAAGGCTTATGAAGTGTACATAGAAGCAAACAAAGAAGTAAGAAGAAACATCAAAAGAGAAGGAAGTATATTGAAGAGTTGGCAAAGGAAGCAGACGAAGCTGCAGCCAAAGGAAATATGAGGGACCTGTACAACAACACAAAGAAGCTAACAGGGAAATATAAGCAAGCAAATGGCCTCATAAAAGAAAAGAATGGAAAATTGCTTACTAATATATAAGAACAAATGAAGAAATGGACAGAACATTTTGAGAAACTTCTCAATAGACCAGCTCCAACTAATCCCCCAGACATCCAGCCAGCAGAAGAGGAGCTACTAATCAGCTGTGAAAAAAAAAGCCATAAAGCTTGAAAGATGGAAAAGCAGCTGGTCCAGATGGAATTCCAGCAGAGGCCATAAAAACAGATATTGATTCCTCTACAGAGATATTATACAAACTACTTGGCAAAGTCTGGGAGAGAGAGGAAATACCAGCAGAATGGAAGGAAGGTTATCTGGTCAAGTTGCCTAAGAAGGGAAATTTACAAGAGTGCACAAATAATAGAGGAATAATGTTACTGTCGGTGCCAGGAAAAGTAGTAAATAGAATCATCCCTGAGAGATAAAGAGAGTCCATAGATAATCAACCGAGAGATGAACAAGCAGGTTTTCATCAAAACAGATCCTGTGCAGACCAGATAGCCACATTGAGAATAATAGTTGAACAAAGTCTGGAATGGAATTCACTGATATACATCGGATTCATGGACTATGAAAAGGCATTTGACAGTGTAGACAGAGAATCACTTTGGAAATTGATGAGGCATTATGGAGTTCCCATGAAGATCATTAACTTAATAAGGAAGACCTATGAAGACATGACATGCAGAGTTCTTCATGAAGGACAACTTACAGAACCGTTTAGGATTAGAATGGGAGTGAGACAGGGATGCCTCTTCTCTCCATTTCTTTTCTTCCTAGCAATAGATTGGGTTATGAAAACATTGACAATACACAAAAGAAATGGAATTCAGTGGAATCTGACTAAACAGCTTGATGATCTGGATTTTGCAGATGACTTGGCTCTTCTGTCCCATAATAATAATCAGACGCAAGAGAAAATGAAAATTCTCGATGAGAGGTCACAACAAGTGGGCCTGAAAATACACAGGGAAAAGACAAAGATTATGAGAATAAATGCAAGAAATGATAACAAGGTTGAACTTGAAGAAACACCACTAAAGGATGCAGAATTGTAAACATATCTTGGCAGTAATATAGACAGAGTTAGAGGGACAGACAATGATATCAAAATAAGAATACAAAAAAAAAAAAAAAACAAGAGGAGCTTTCAATGCACTGGGAAACAAATGGAGATCTAGAGAAATCAAGTCCAATATGAAAATAACAATCTTCAACTCAAATGTCAAGTCAGTCCTATTGTATGGCTCTGAGACATGGAGAGCAACAAAAACAACAACCAAAAAGCTACAGACTTTTATAAACGGGTGCTTGCGTAGAATGGAAGGACTGAAATAACAAACGTTCTTTTTAGGACGAACGCAGAAGAAGAAGAAGGACTGAAATGGTATGACAAAGTCACAAATATAGAATTGATGACAAGAACCAGACAAGTGTCAGTGGAACAAGAGTTGAGAAGAAGACGCTGGCGATAGATAGGACACACATTGAGGAGACCCGTTGATATCATTACAAGGCAGTCCTTGTTCTGGAATCCACAGGGAAAGAGAGGCAGAGGTATACCAAAAAACACATGGAGAAGAGAACTGGATACAGAGGTGAAAATGATGAGGAAAACATGGAAAGAACTTGAGGTGATGGCACAGGACAGGAAGACTTGGCATGTGTTTGTTGAAGGCCTATGCTCTTTGGGGAGCTAAAGGGTATTGATTGATTGATTGATTGAAAATCAATGGGGTAAATAAAATTATGGCATCTGGTACAGTCAGTGGAATACATAAAATGTATTACATGTGGCACTATAATTAAACATTAAACACAAATATTATGATATAAGTTAGATCTACAAAAAAATGAATTAGAGTAATTTGTTGCACACAATGAGACAGGTATAATTTGGCAGCTTACTGACTAACTAACAAAAGATATCACATAATCAATTTAACATAAAAAATGACGCCATCTGGTTTAGCGATACAGATACTGTTTACAACTGGGCAGATCAAGAAGGCATATTAAAAATGATAATATTTGGCATAATTGAAACAGATGAGACTTTTGGCAGACTAACGTAACAGAATAACAATTTTCATTAAATGCTGGTACATCTGTGAAGTTAATGGACAGGAAAGTTTTGTATGACTTTGTTGAAATATTATGCTTCACAGGCAGCTAAAGAGTAATGATAATGTGGTCACCACAGTGTTTCCATGGCAATGTGTGAACTAACAGTCGTAAACATCTTACGTCTTAAAGTGACCAGATTTTCTGCGTGGCAAAGCAAGACTTGATCATCCCCATCATGTGCCATGCTGACAGGTATTGGTGATCATGTTTCTACACTTCTAATGGTAAGCTGTACTTGATGTTTACTACATTAAACTACCTAATAAACTGGAGATGAAGAAGGAAAAGTACCACGTATAAACAATGCATGCTAGTAATCAACATAAGATTTGTTTAAACATATGGTAAATGAAAATAAATTATTACGATTTACTGGAACTAAGTACGTGGAGAAGAGAACCACCCAAATGTAATCAAGAACTGTGTAATCAAATACATATCAAAATGAGGACAACTAGAGTAAGATAAATGTTAAAGTAAATGTTAAGGTAAATGTTAAGGTAAATGATAACAGCTTTTTTTCTTGTTTCTATCTTATGTGTTGTCAGAGTATTTGTGACTTGGATTGACCACAGTGGCAACACAGATCATTCTTTAGCTATTCCTATCCTTGTCATATTTTTTAATGCATTTAGATTAGCTCTCGTTTTCTTTTCTCTTTATATTTTTATGTGTGTATCCCTGACGTCTGGTCATAAACAGAGGTCATTTTTTTGTTCTGCTTTGACACAGTCAGCCTTAAATTACCTATTTTCATTCATCAGATTCAAAAGTTAAAACTAAAAGAAGGAGAAACCATAGTCAACCTTGTCATTGTGTATGGGCAAAATGAAGATGAGCGAGCAGAGATCAAGGAGGAATTCTTCGAGCTACTTCAAAGGACAGTGGACGACTGCCTAGATGAAATTATCATGCTCGGAGATTTCAATGCCAGAGTTGGAAATGACCATGCTAGATGGGGTGGAGTTATTGGAAGATATGGAGAAGACACTCTTAATGACAATGGAAAGCGACTCCTTAGATTCTGCAAGGAGCAGAATCTGATCATTACAAACACAAAGTTCCCCCATAAGTGCATACATGTATACACTAGGTGTGAACCAACAAAGAATGAGAGATCAGTGATCGACTGCGCCATAGTTAGGAAGAGCTCATTCAAGTATATCCGGGATGCTAGAGTGTGGAGGGGGCCAGAGATTGGAAGTGACCACTACTTGTTAACAATTAAAAGAACAACTGAAAGAGCTACTCGGCCTAGCAACTGCCTAACATCATGCAAGACGCTAAGTAAACCAACAGGAGAAACGAGCATTAAGACCTACAAGCTGAGAGAGCCAGAAGTGAAGACCAGATATCAGGGGCTTATTGCTACAGCAGTGAGAAACACAGAACAACAACCTGAGAACCTGGAAACACTCTGCCTGAAATTCAAGGACATCATAAAGACAGCTGCAGCAGAAGCATGTGGTGAAGTTCGACTTGGGAACAAGAAAAAAAGGACACCTTGGTGGACAGATGAGGTTAAAGAGAAAAATAAGAGAGAAGAAAAAGGCATGGAAACAATACTTAGGAGCTAAAAACACAGCAGGAAAAACAGAGAAATACAGAAAATATATGATACTCAGAACAGAAGCAAAGAACAAGGTGCTAGCAGCAAAACAGAAGTTCTGGGAAGAACTTGGAGAAAAGCTAGAATTAGCACAAGAAAACCCGAAATTGTTCTATAAGACCCTAAAGAATATGAGGAAGGAAAAACAATGCCCTCTTAAATTTATAATGGACAAGCAAGGCAAATTGCTTACTGCCCAAAAGAAGTAATGGAAAGATGGGAAGAATATTTTTCAGAACTAATGGATGGTGAGCAAGGTCAAACATCAGAAATGATAACCACTGGCACAGAAGATGAAACCAATGGTGATGAAGATGACATAAAGATGGAAGAACTGAAGGCAGCACTGGAGAAAATCAAGATGGGCAAAGCAGCAGGACATGATGGTATAACACCAGAAATGGTTAAGTACATGGGAGCAGCAGGCGACCTATTACTCCTAAGGGTCCTATGGGCAGCTTGGTGTAACAAGACCATACTAAAGGATTGGGACATTGCCATAATAACACCGATTTTTAAAAAGGGTGACAACTGACAATGTGGAAACCATAGAGGCATATCCCTAAATCTACTCTTGAATCCTGAAGCAGAGACTCCGACGCCTAGCTGAGCCACAAATGGATGAGGTCCAGTGTGGCTTCCAAGCAAATTGAAGCACTCAAGACCTAAACTTCACACTCAGAAAGTTGAGTGAAAAGGCTCTTGAGTAAAAGAGTAAGATCCATTTGCTTCTTAGATCTGGAAAAAGCATTTGATAAGGTCCCCTGGAACAAACTCTGGGACTGTTTGGCAAGGAAGAACATTCCAGCACCTCTGATTCATGCTATACAGAGCTTCTACAAGTGTTGCAGAAATTATGTGAGGACGGCAAACCATAAGTCAGAAGAATTCAGGACCACCACTGGTGTAAGACAAGGTGATATCCTGTCACCTTATCTTGTCATACTCCTCATGGACGATGTCGTCAAGGCATGTAAGGAAGGACAGGAAACTATTCAGTGGGGTACTGACAGATGAGACAGGTCTGTATTTCAGAGCTGGCATTTACTGAGGATGTTGCCCTGATTGCTAAATCTGAGGCACATCTTCAATCCAACCTGCAAGTCTGGAAGGAAGAGCTGGAGAAGAGAGGGATGATCATAAGCAGCTAAAAAACAAAAACCATGGTGATATCACGAGAGGAAATAAGACATCAGATTAAGCTGGGAGAACAGGTCCTGGAGTAGGTCAACCACTTTAAACACCTTGGAGCTGTCATAGACGGGAAGGGAGGCATCAAAGAAGAGTTGGCTACCCGAAGAGCAGCAGCTGGGAGTCTTTTTCAAGCCATAAATCGAGGATTCCTCAGCAAAAGAGAAGTTGGTAAGAAGACGAAGATGGCTGTATACCGCTCCACCTATGTCCCAGTCTTGACGTATGGATGCGAATCATGGGCAATGACTACAACCCACAAAAGCCAGATCCAAACCTCAGAAATGAGGTATCTGAGGAAGGTGGTTGAAGTAACAACAAGAGACATGGTCCGCAACCAGACAATACGTCACGGCCTAAAAACCCAACCCCTGCAGACCCAAGTAGAACTGTCCCAACTGAGATGGTTTGGCCATGTCTGCAGAATGGGAGAAGATCGGCTACCACGACAAGCATGGGAAACTAAGAGCCAGGGATCCAGACCTCCAGGATGACCCAAAGTCCCCTGGGAGGACAACATTAGACAATCTTTGAAGGACAGAGGACTAGAATGGAACCAAGCCAGGAGGAAGACAGCTGATAGAATAGTATAACGCTCTCTCTTACAAACTTCTACACCTCACGGTAGAAGAGGAACGACTAAGTAAGTAAGATTTAAAAGTTTGACAAAATGCAGCAACAATAAAAATCACCAGTTTTTCCCACTTTTATGTGGGTTACTGAAAGAATTCTACAAAATGGAGTACAGTATTTAATTCAAAAATGAAATGAAAAATAAAATGGAATGTGGACTGATCCAGTCAGAAGCTGCAAACAAAACACAGCATGTGGAAGTCTGCTTTCCTTTTTAGCAGACTTAATGCCTTAACTTTGTAGTGATGTATTTCTTCTTCTTTTTTTATCTTTAGCCGCCAACTGTCAAGATGAAATATGCCAAGTGATGTATTTAAAACTTCATTATCATCTAGAAGCTTATAGAAGACCAAAAAGTTTGGTATTTGCAACGTCATCAAGAATGTTTGGTCCATTCAGTGTAGGCTTTAGTAATGGCTACTTTCAACTGCTGCTTGTTCTTTAGAAGTTCCCTGAGGGCTGGCAGATCCAGTTCTAAAATCATTCCTGTAAAAATAAAAAACCAAGCACTGAGTAGGAAAAATGTACGTTAACAACAGCTAAGAAATTACTCAAGAGTATACATTGAAATGTGATGTGCTAACAGTGTTTAACAAATACCCTCACCCCTGAAATACTCGTAATAAGCATAAATGACACATTAAAAATAAATTTAAAGAAACAGGTATTTTAAAAACAAACAAAGGAAAAACTGAAAGCCCAAAACAAAAATATTAACCAGAGCATTATCAAGTGCTGTGCCAACTGGCATAAATATTACTCCTCTCAACAGATTCAGAATCTTTGGTATCTCATGTAATTCTGCTGCTGGCAACATACCATGAAGTTACTGTCCAGTACCTTCCCCTATGTCTTATTCCAACACTTCTGCTTATTTTAACAGCTGATATAGTAAATGATAAGCTGACAATACAGAAAATCTTATAGCAGTAAGATAAGTTGATAGCAAAATATAGGCCATAGCAGGAAAAAAAGCTGATAGTATAGATCAGCTAATGTAAGACAAAAATCTGAAATTAGAAAGTAGATGACACATGCCACATGTTAGAAAGGAAAGATGACAGAAGAGAATACATGACTCTGTAAAGAAATACTGAAAACTGAGAATAAATAACAATAAATAGAAAAAAAAAGTGTCAGCAGAGAATAGACGACACAAAAAGTAAAAGCTGATGGCAGATAATAAATAACAGCTAAAACACAAAAAGAAAAGCTGACAGCAGAGAACAGATCATAATATAAAGAAAGGTTGACAACAGAGAATAGATCTGAAAAAAATCCGATAGCAGTCAACAGATGACAGTAGAAAAAAAAAGCTAATGGTAGAGGACAGATAACAATAAAGAGAAGAAAATGACAGTAGACAACTTAGGACAGTAGAAGAAAAAAAGCTGAATGTCAAGAAAAGATAACATCAGGACAGCAGCTGACAGCTTAAACAAAAAATGGACTGTCTAAATAAAACTTAATTCTCAAATTAATTCTCCTTTTCCCTCACACTCTTTCCAACCTTCCCCATCCTTTAATTTCTACCCCTTAAAAAATTAAATGTCTCCTAGTAAAATGGTTCATCTTGTGGTGTCACATGACCAACAATACGAGATAGTAGAACAGATTCTACCTCATACCTGTCAAATTTGAAGCACAATCAGGATGTTCTTTCAGAATTTCTTCATAAAGTTCTTGTCCTAATATCTCCTTGACAGCCTCTTCTTCTAGCTTCCCTTTCCAATCATCACTTCCACTGGCATCTGCAAGCTTCAATGATGATAATGATACCTGATTAGGTTGACATTGTGGTGAAGGTGTTTCAGTTTCTAAGACCTCTTTGGCTTTTCTAACAGCAGTCTCAAGTAAAGGGCCATCATTGTTGATTAACTCAAGAAGTGTTTGTGAATCCAGTTCTAGTAGCATGCCTAAACAAAAATATTTTAAAATCCAAACTTTATATATTTAGTTCTAGTAACATGCCGAAACAAAAATATTTTAAAAATGCAAACATTATATATTCAGTTCTAGTAACATGCCGAAACAAATATATTTTGAAAATCCAAACTTTAAATACAGTGCAATTTGGATAAGTAGAAGTCACTGGGACTATCTAAAGTACTTCTACTTATCAGAAATTCTGCTTATCTGAATTTTGCTCAAAGATGGACATTTATGTCAGAATAAGAGGTAAAGAATGAAACAATTATTTTAACCAATCAAAAACAGGCATTCTGATTTTAAATTTTCATTTCTGCATCTTTTAAAGTTTTCAAAAGCAATTTAAGGAAGCCTAACATGTAGTGTCAAGTTAATCGCTAGTGGCATAGTAGCAAAGTGTAAAAAACATTTGAATCGTATTTTGGCTTAGTATTTTTTGCGTGCTCTGTTAGTGGTTCCTACACGGATTCCTAGAGTGATAACTATTGCAGAACCAGTAAACATATGTAAGGACATATATCTAGGAAGCTGAGACTGCGACAAAAAAAGGAGACTTGAAAACATTATATAATATTACTACAACTTTATCTAAGAAACAGCTAAACCACAATACAACAGTGAAGAGCAGAGAAGGTCAAAGCATTAGCAATGAAGAGAAACAAAGGGCTAGATGGGCTGAATATTTTAAGGAAATCCTAAACTGAAATCAACCAGCAGAAGAGCCACTACAGTGCAACATAAACCCACCCACTAAACAAGAGATCTCTTGGCAATAAAACAGCTGAATAATGGAAAGGCCGCAAGACCAGATGGAATACCACCAGAAGCCCTGAAGGCAGATATACCATACACTACAGAGTTGCTACACCAGCTCTTCAAGAAAATCTGGGAAAAAGCGGCCATCCAAAGAGCTGGAAGGAAGGCCACATTATCAAGCTGCCAAAGAAAGGAAATCTGACTGTATGTAGCAACTGGATGGGTATAACACTACTAGCAGTGGCTGGAAAAATTTTGACCAGAGTTTTGTTGGACCGTATTAAGAAGGCAGTGTATGACAAACTTAGAGAAGAACAGGCAGGATTTCGTGCAGGAAGATCATGTGCAGACCAGATAGCAACACTCAAAATCATCATAGAACAATCAAATGAGTGGCAGACCCCCTTGTATGTAAATTTTTTGGACTTCTAAAAGGCTTTCGACAGTATAGACCTTACTGTGATATGGAAAATACTGAGACAATATGGAATCCCAAAGAACTTCATTAAAATCATTTCTACCAGGAGGCCTCATGTAAATTAGTACACAAAGGAAAACTATCAGAGCTCTTCACAGTACAAAGTGGAGTCAGACAGGGATGTCTGCTATCACCAACAATTTTTCTCATGGTCATAGACTGGGTTATGAGACAGACAACAGATGGAAAGAAAACTGGAATACAGTGGACATTTAACAAACAACTGGAGGATCTAGACTTTGCAGATGATTTGTGCCTTCTGTCACATAGACAGCAAGATATGCAGGAGAAAACAAATAGATTAGTAACAGAAGCAGCAAAGATGGGACTACACATAAATGTAAATAAAACAAAGTAAATGAGAATAAATAATAGGCAGATGGACTCGATGAAGATCAATGATCAAGTCACTGAAGAAGTAGAAAGCTTTACATATTTGGGGAGTAACACTGTGAAAGGAGGGGGAACAGCTGGTGACGTCTGCTCAAAGATAAATAAAGCTGGATGCGCTTTTAATGCCCTTCGACCAATATGGAACTCCTCAGCTATATCCAGAGAGAGCAAAATTAGAATCTTTAACTCAAATGTGAAGTCAGTATTGCTGTATGGCTCAGAGCCAGGAATGTCTCAAAGAGTTTCACCTCCAAGCTACAGACATTTGTAAATAGATGTCTCCAACGGATCCTCCGTATAAGATGGCCAGCTGTAATTACAAATATAGAGCTAAGGAAAAGATGCCGACAACAGCCAATACAAACAGGAATTAAGGTAAGAAAGTGGGGATGGATAGGACATACACTCAGAAGACAAAAATCAAGCTTAGCCAGAGTTGCCCTTGACTGTAACCCACAGGGGAAAAGAAGAGTGGGGAGGATAAGGGAACTTGGAGAAGAACTGTTGAAGAGGAGGCTAGGGAAATTGGAAACACTTGGGCACAGATGAAAAAGACAGCCCAGAATAGAAATCGATGGCGAGCAACAAACTCTGCCCTAGGTTCCACAGGGAACGAAAAGGAATGATGATGATGATGAAACTTATGTAACAGTTAATGCCCCCGACCTATCTATGAACTTTTCTGTTGTCCAGCGTTTTCCTTCCTTTCTTTCTTACGAGTACCTGCCAAATACTGGTTTATGTTTATTATTTACTATTCATATGCCTCAGTTTCACTCATTCTTTATCTTCAGATCTTACACGTGTAGTCCCATTGATGTCACAGTTAAATGCAGACCATTTTCTTGCAAACTGAGGTGAACCAGTACATTCAGTCGGCCTGACGATTACATGCATGCTGGTTTAATGAACGTTAATGTAATATACTGATGGAAGTTTTGACATTTATTAACCTGTTATAGCCTTTTCAACATAAAATTATGTAGGCCGATGTATAACTGTAATCTAGGTGAGGATGGCAGAACTTCTACTTATGCGAGTCCAAATCTGAGTTGGAACAGAAAAATTTCTTTGACTTATCCGAAAATTCTAGTTAATCAAAATTCGACTTAACCGGAGTTTTTTCAACAAAGCCAAAGAAGAAATTTGGCTGGGACCTTCAGAAATGCTTCTACTTCAATTTAAGCAAGCGTCGCTTAAGTGGACTGCACCTTTCTTCAGTTCTAGTAACATGCCTAAGAATATCAAAACATGTACCTTCAATTCTTGTAGCTAAATATATAAGGCATGCATGTGTTTACACAGACTGTCAAAAAGTAAAAGAAGACAGTAGTTTTATCCTGTATTTGCACTGTCATTTTTGGTTATGTGTCTAAGGATAAAAATGGTACTGCATATGGTCATGCTACTTAATAAAAACAAAAAACAACAACATTATTATCTCAGTACTAGAGAAGAACAAATAAAAAAACATATTTAGCTATCATAATTATGAAAATAAAATACCATAAACTCCCCACTGTATAAATGGGTGCTTGCGTAGAAAAAAAAAAGATTGAAATAGAGCGAGAAGATGACCAATGTGGAACTGATGACAAGAACCAAACAAGTGCCAGTCGAACAAGAGATGAGAAGACGCTGGCGATGGATAGGACACACATTTTGGAAACCTGTTGAGAGCATTACAAGCAGTCCTTATTGTGGAATCCCCAGGGTAAGAGAAAACAGAGGTCATCATAAAACACAAGGAGAAGTAAACTGGAGACAGAAGTGAAAATGATGAAGAAGACAAGGAAAGAACTTCAGCCAATGGTATACAACAGGAAGTGTTTGTTGAGACCTATGCTTCTTGGGGAACTAAAGGGTGTTGAACTCACCAGTAATTTGACAAGCCTTTCTTTCTTCAATGTTACAGATTCTTTCAAAAAGCATCTCACCAATTTCCTCATGTGATAATTCTTGTCTGTAAACAAAATGCAATGTTCACTTAGGAAATAATAGGAATTTATCTCTATTGTGAGGCCAGTGATCAAAATCTAAATTTTTTTGTAGATGCATGTGTGTTTATGGTGCATGAATGCATATACAGTACTTTGCAAAAAAAATGGCAGTCATATTGCTCAACTAAATATGCTGAAATTTAATTAAATATGCATGTTCTGCCCCAAATTTGCACTCCACTTAAGTGAGCAAACACTACCAAAAGTTAAAAAAAAAATTAGTGTAGAGTACAGTCCCTTGATAATAGAGCAGACGACAATTTATGATGCTAGTGGCAGAAAATGGATACAAAGTCAAAGTGTATGTTAATTTCACAGCTTTAGAATGAAGGAAATCAAACATGTTCCAACATTTCTAAAACCTTGAACATTCCTGAGCGGACTGTCTACAGAGTTGTGAGTAAATTAAAAGCAGGTAATGGAATCGAGCGAAAAGAAGGTAGTGGGAGGCCAAGAATTTTGGACACAAAGGACCATCGGCGTCTCGCCCAAATCGTTCGGGCTGGGCCAATGAAGAGTGTAGAAAACATACAGCAGCGCATGATCGAGTTGGGAAGCTCAGAGGTATCTAATGCTACTGTCAACCGGGAGCTACACAGGATGAATTACACAAAAAAGCGGGTAATTTCGTCGCCATTGCTCACAGAGACTCACAAACAGATGCACTTGAACTGATGCCACGAAAACAAAAAATTGTCATGGGACAATGTGATTTTTTCAGATGAATGTTCTGTTTGGTCTTATCCTGCTCAAATAAATATTTGGACGAAAGACTCTGTAACGCCTGTGTACCAGCGACCGAAACATACCCAGAAATTCCATCTTTGGGGAGGGGTGTCAGCAAGAGGTGCCACCCCACTGTGTGTTTTCACAGGAATTCTCACGAAAGAAAGGTACATCGACATACTAGAGGGACACCTTCTGCCATTTATGCAGGTCATGTATTCCGATGGGTGAACATTTCAACATGACAATGACCCAAAGCATACAGCTCATACCACCAAAGCATGGCTGCAAGAGAAGAATGTGATAGTGCTGAAGTGGCCCAGCAACAGTCCCGACCTAAACCCAATTGAAAACGTTTGGGCACTACTCAAGAATCATTTAAAAAAGAATGGACTCAGAGACGTTGAACAATTGAAGAAGGAAGCTGAAAAATACTGGGACAGTCTGACTCACAATTACCTACAAACACTTGTGGGAAGTATGCCTCGCCGCATCCAGCCTTGCCTTGCTGGAGAAGGCAACATTATATTGTACTGAAACAACTGTTAATAGATAGGGGAGATACCAATCTTCCTCTGGACATACAGTTTTTATTATTATTTGCTTCTATGAGTGTGCTGCATTGCGAAAATATGACTGCCATTTTTTTTGCAAAGTACTGTATGTGTCTGTATGTATGTTTGTGGAATAGAGGGTTTAAAAAAATACAACTTTAAAAAATAAATTGTACTTCTAATTTTGCTGCTATTACATCTTTGAGGCCCCAAAGTCTCGCAGCTTTTATTCAAAATAATGTTTAATTCAACACAATATGTGTTTTTTTTTTTACTCCTTCTGAGGCATGGGTACCACTATCTGGCCCTCATGTTTTTCAACATGCAGGTCAAAGTTCATTCAATTTATGGTTGAGGTTCAGCTAATTCCTTACTTATTTAGTCGTTCCCCTTCTACCGTGAGGTGTAGAGGTTTGGAAGAGAAAGCGCCAGACTATCCTATTGGCTGTCTTCCTCCTGGCCTAGTTCCATTCTAGTCCTCAGTCCTTCAAAGATTGTCTAATGTTATCCTCCCAGCGGTCGTCCTGGGGGTCTGGATCCCTGGCTCTTTGTTTCCAATGCTTGTCGTGGTAGCCGATCTTCTCCCATTCTGCAGACATGGCCAAACCATCTTAGTTGGGACTGTTCTACTTGGGTCTGCAGGGGGTCAGCTAATTCCACAAAAACTAATTATAATAATTATTGTCACGGTAAAAGATTCCTCAGTCGACTGACTGTACAGCATGTCGCCATTTTTTTTCAAGCCGGTGTTTTCACCATTACTCATGGCCAAAGGTACAGACATTTTGCCATTCAGTTATATGGTTAGTCCTGATGTGTTCACAGAGGGTATACTATTTCACTGATGTTAGGCAGCAACCTCTTGTTGGTAGATTTGGTTATCTGAGTATTAGCCTTGTGTGCTTAGCAGCTGTAGTTTTTGTTCCCTGCTCGATGTTGCGAGCTGTGTGTATTTCCACCATGTGACATGATTAGAGTTTCGCCTGTTCAACACTCTTGTCTATTATTGTAGCATTTGTTGTTAATTCTACTCATGCCATATTCTGGCCATGTTGTGTTATGTTAATAAATGGGAAAGTAATTAGATATGTTTCCCTTCATCTTATGACACCTGTTACTTGTGTGTGGTCCCTTTGTACTTGATGTCCATTTGTCTGTCTCATCTCTTGTAAACCCACACTGGGAACAGTTAATCTGGTAACCTATTTTTCATGTACTTTATTGTGTCAATTATTATTCCTTTCATCTCTCCGCTGATTTTCTTTAATTTATAAATCACAGTTTTCAGGTTCCACAAAGCAAGATTAGGAGTCGTGTGCATCAGCATCATAGTCAGGCCTCACATTATGCAAAACGTTACTTTCCTTTAATACTGTGTCTTTCTTTGTTCTCCCAGTTAAACTGTTCTCCATATCAAATATCTTGTCATATTTTTCCACTCTGTTGTATGACAATAATCCTTTATGTCAACTTTTGTAATAATCATGGTATTGTAATGGTTGGGTGCCTGTGGATTTCCTACCCACCCTAGGTAGAAGTCAGAAGTGCACTGTCTTAGTACTAGGGGAGATAAAGAAGGTGTTTGTGCATCACCCTGAGATATGTAGCCAAGGTAGGGTTCACAGTGCTCACCCCCCCCCCCCCTCCCCCTAACCAAATTGCCTGCTGGTTATGCCGAATTCTCCTAGGTTTTAGGCATATGACCACAAGTTGAAGGCAAAAGGATCCATACGTCCTGAGTCTCTGTGCCTTTACAACAGATTCCAGTCATCAGGAAGTAGTGCATACTTGTTCCCATTCCTAAAACTTTTTCAGTATTCATCTGGCTCCTTCCCAACCACAGACGGTGTGTACGGTGTTAGTGCACAGGGTTTATTGTTGAGGCTTGCTACACTAGATCCGATGTGTTTAGCCTGGAGATTTCCATCCCCAGTTACCAGGGCTACCTCAAGGAGGGTGTGGCTCTTTACCATTCACAAAGGACCTTCGGTATGACTGGTTTTGCTAGGCCAAGAGGCTGAAACCACAATGATCGCTCATTTCATGCAGATAAATTCACTAGGCCTAGGGTGAAATAAGGGGGAGAATATACTATTTGCAACACCAACACATCAGTCTAATGCAAACTGCTCCCTCTCTATTCTATCCAATGTCAACAATCTTCCACTCTGTTATATGTCAATAATCTTCCACTCTGTTATATGTCAGTTGAATGGGAAAAAAAAAAAAAAACCACACACAAATAGTAATACGTCTTACAAGGAGAAGGACAAGAAAAACCTATGTTGCGGCCACAAGGCCTTCGTCAGGGACAGACAAACAAGAGACAGGAGGGAAAGAAAATGAGAATTAAGTAGAGAACATGAAACTATAAAAATAAGAGAAAAAAAACTCCCTTGTGTCCAGTCACATGTGAAGCAAGATGGCTTCACATGTGACTGGACACAAGGGAGTTTTTTTTCTCTTATTTTTATAGTTTCATGTTCTCTACTTAATTCTCATTTTCTTTCCCTCCTGTCTCTTGTTTGTCTGTCCCTGACGAAGGCCTTGTGGCCGCAACGTAGGTTTTTCTTGTCCTTCTCCTTGTAAGACGTATTACTATTTGTGTGTGGGTTGTTTTTTTTTTCCCTATTCAACTGTTTTACCCCCGTCTTACGGCAGTTCTCCTCATATACTGTTATATGTCAACAATCTTCTACTCTGTTATATGTCAACAATCTTCCACTTTGTTATATGTCAACAATCTTCCACTCTGTTATATGTCATCAATCTCCCACTCTGTTATATGTCAACAATCTTCCACTATATTATTTGATAACAATATTCTGCTATTTTATATAACAACAATCGTCAACTATATTGTACAGCAGTAATCTTTCACACTTTTATTACAATAGTATACCACTCTATTCTGTTGATTTGCTAATGCATTCTTCAAGAACCTTTACTGCCCATTGCACTGTGTTAGTTTGTGAAAGGTGTATTCAATAGCTCCTAAAATAAAATGTTAATATATCACTACCATTAAACCCCAAGTGGGCTAGTGGTTACAGCACTTGCCTCTGGAGGCAAAGTTGCCAGGTTTGAAAGCTGGCAGCATCATGCTCCAGTCCACTGTCATGTAGAATATAGTGAAAGAGATACAGTGAAAGGTCAAGTGTGAAGGACAGTTCACAGATTGACCTCTTCGGGTTATCACCACCTGAAATCCTCACACTGGCTTGAAGAATAAGCAGACAGATACTGAATTATTGAGAGTGCAAGCACAGTGACTCAGCTATAGAACAAGTAACATAGAGAGGTCCTGGAGTGCAGACAATAGGAGAAATGGGTGGCAAACTCCTCTCTAAGAGCAAGGATGAATGCTCTCAAGATAACCATGTAGAAAGGACGTTTAGTGCCCACGCGACCACTCCTCTATGTCCTACCTTTAATCAATATCACGATTGTTATTATTATGATGAGCTCGTATTATTTGCTTCCCCCCCTTCCGCTGGATTGCATTCATTCAATAACAACTGAAAAATGAAAATGACAAAAGTTACTCAAATAATGAAAAATTAAGATTTGTTATATTACTTCTAGTTACAAACGTACACACACACAAAAAAATCAACATAGAAGCTGTGAATAAATTGGATCAATAATCTAGGCTATAACTAGATCATTATATGATGTAGCATCACTGTTGTTTTTAGATGGTAGATATTGCTCTAGTTTGCTTTGTCTGGAGTTGTTGCTTAGCTGCTGCTTCGTATAGTGATGATTCAGCAGTCATAGTGGATCACTCTGTTTGTGGTGCTTGGTGTAGTGATGATTTCTGCATTTCATCACGTGCATGCAGAGAGTTCAAAGTACTTTTGTTGGCTGTCAGGTATAAGGTATGGCCCAGCTCTTAATTCAGCCAAAGTTCACAACTTTCTCTTGTTGCAGCTCACACACACATACAAGACCATTCAAGGCACACACCAGTTGCAGGAATTAGCCTGCATGCTCTTACAGCTTCATTACCGTTCGGCCATCGTGATAGACAACAGCCCTAGGCCAATCTTCCTGTCTTTCTCATGTTGTATATAGCCCCCCCGCAATCTCACAGGTTTGACAATAGGCTTTTATTGGAAAGTCAACGCATGTAAAGGAATTTACCTCTTCTCTCTCTTGCTGAAGAGAAATTAACCCAAGATTCCCCACAATGAACTGCAACTAATTTAACGACAATAAATACTGCCAAAAAGTATCTGGCCATGCGTTTTCGAGGTGCCTGTGACATCCTCCGTTTTACCAGGAATGTCTATGTCTCATACTGAATGGGCAATGAAGGAATGATATTCTCGTAATGAAAAGAAAAAGTAAACTAAAACTTTAGTAAGAAAGTGATAAAGGAATTAAAGTCAGCCAATGACTCTCTGTGAAGAAAGAACAGGATAGAAAAACTGGGATGTTTTGTGACATCCACCCAGCTGTAAGTGGGTACCTGACTCTGCTCTTGTGGCAGGGAAGGCAAAGGCATCACAGAAGAAAACTGGTAACCCCACCTCCTATAGTTGAGGCCTAGTATAGTGGAGTCTCTAACATATCACTCCTCTATGACACTATTCACTATGGGACTATCTATCTTTTATCACTACTACTAAGACCACAAAAATGAGAATCAGAAAGGTACAGACCTTTATAACTGACAGCTTGGGCAGAACAGATGGATTTAATTGAAATGTTTTGGTGAGATCAACAAGTTATGGCGAGATCAGCAAGTTATGACAAGGTCAACAAGTTATGGTGAGATCAGCAAGTTATGGTAAGATCAACAAGTTATGGTGAGATCAGCAAATTATGGTGAGATCAGTAAGTTATGGCAAGGTCAACAAGTTATGGTGAGATCAGCAAGTTATGGTGAGATCAGCAAGTTATGATGAGATCAGTAAGTTATGGCAAGATCAGCAAGTTATGACGAGATCAGCAAGTTATGACAAGATCAACAAGTTATGGCAAGATCATCAAGTTATGGTGAGATCAACAAGTTATGGTGAGATCAGCAAGTTATGGTGAGATCAGCAAGTTATGGTGAGATCAGCAAGTTATGGCAAGGTCAACAAGTTATGGCAAGATCAACAAGTTATGGTGAGATCAGCAAGTTATGGCGAGATCAGCAAGTTATGACGAGGTCAGCAAGTTATGGCAAGATCAACAAGTTAGGCAAGATCAACAAGTAGGCAAGATCAACAAGTAGGCAAGATCAACAAGTTATAGCGAGTTCAACATTGTGAAACAGATGGAAAGAACCAGACAAACACCAGTGGAACAAGAAGTGAGAAGACCATACTGGCGCTAGATAGCAAACATGTTGAGAAAACCAGCTGATGCCATGACAAGGCAGCCCTAGTTCTGGAATCTCTAGACTAAAAGAAATAGAGGGAGACAACAAAATGTAGGCAGTAGGTATTGGAGACAGGCATGAAAGGGATACAGAAGACATGGAAAAACCTTGATCAGACAACACAGGACAGGGCGGCTTGGTGTGTATTAGCTGAAGGTCTGTGCTCCATGGGCAGCTGAAAGATTATGAGCTAAGATCAGATAATCCTATGATTAAACCTGTAAACAGATGTTGCTGTTATCAACCAGACTCGGGGGGAAAAAACACAATAAAACAAAACTAACTTTTCTTTGATCATGTTTGCTGGCTTTGTCTGTGGAAGCTGTGGACATTCTTTACACAAAACCATCATTGCACGTCTCAGGTTTTCAAGCAAAAGTTTGTCATCATGAAGCATTGCGTGAATGTCCTTGACTGATCTTTCCAGAAGCATGCCTGTAATTTTGTCTGCCAGAGAACATTCATCGGGTACAGTTGTCTGAAATAAACAAATGTGGCCAGGTATGAACTTTCTCAACATGGAGTGGAAACATTAAAAACTCTAGAAAGTGGCTAAGAGAGGGACATACAGCAGGAAAAGTAAACACAATGAAAACAGAAGCAAAGACAATTTGCTAAACACATGGACATTCATGCATCAAAGTTTAAAATACTGGTAATGAAATCAAACACACGGCCATCAAAAGGAAAAGGTAGGCTTTAGTGCTTGGGGCCAAGACTAGTTATAGGAGCCCAGGTTTTAACCAAGTTTAAAAAATTATTGCGTTAGTTTGAAATGAAGAACAGTGGGTCGTATGTTCAGTACAGCCTCAAAAAAATAATTATGAGATGCAGAAATAAGGGATACAGGTTAGGTTTAAGAATTCTAAACCCTAACCTAAATCATAACCCTAACAACATGCGATACTTATATGGAACACATCAAAGAACACGTTCCATTGTTCTTCATTTCAACCACTGCACTACTGGAGTCTGGCAAAATCATCAGTTCATGGGCAAATTCTGCTTCATGGTGATCCTACCAAACTGGACACTATAATTCAAATGCTGGGCAATTTTTTATATTTATTTGGGGGGTAAAGAGAAATGAAGAGTACAATATAAAATGATAATGTTGCAAATGAAAAAAAAAACATTCTCTGTAAGATAATGAAGAAGCTCTAAGAAATAAAGAAGACTGTAGTAAGGCTATATCAAACAATGGGGTGAATAAAACACGGTATTAGAGTGAGTAGACTACTTAGAAGGACAAAGAACAGCCCTGGTTACAACCATTAACACAGATGGGATTTTGGACCTGGATTTACCACAGTGGCCACAGGAATTACTTATGGCAGTTCACATCTTTATTATTTGTTTGCAATTAGATTAGTTCTATTTTCTTGTGTGCATTGTTTTTATATGTCTTGTTTGTTAATATCACTTTCAGACCTAAAAGTCTTTTATATTTGGACATTCGCCTTAATGACCGACTAGGTTGAATGGGACGTGCCTCGTCAAGTCGAGGAAAAATTTTATTTAAAATAAAAACAAAACATCATAGTTGGAACTAAGCTATGCTTTGTTCATTATTTTTGAAAGATATCCAAAAACTAATTTGAGTTCAACCTTATAAGTTATACTTTGTTCTTTATCTTTGCAAGACTATCAAAGAATGTATTTTTGTTTATCCTCATCAGCTGTACTGTGTTCTTCATTTTAATAAGATTATCAAAACACTAGAAAATACTCTTTCAGAAAGATATCATTGCAAAACTCTTGTCAAATAAGAGGTGACTTTTCACTGGGTATATTCTGAAAGTGCCGTGTGCACTTCCCAGAAGTCTCTGATGAGACAAGACAGAATAGGACTACTATACCTTCAGACATGTCGTACAAGGTGACTAATATGATGTTGTACATGTTGTACAAGGTGACTAATATGATGTTGTACATGTCGTACAAGGTGACTAATATGAGGTTGTACATGTTGTACAAGGTGACTAATATGATGTTGTACATGTTGTACAAGGTGACTAATATGATGTTGTACATGTTGTACAAGGTGACTAATATGATGTTGTACATGTTGTACAAGGTGACCAATATGAGGTTGTACATGTTGTACAAGGTGACTAATATGAGGTTGTATATGTTGTACAAGGTGACTAATATGAGGTTTTACATGTTGTACAAGGTGACCAATATGAGGTTGTACATGTTGTACAAGGTGACCAATATGAGGTTGTATATGTTGTACAAGGTGACTAATATGAGGTTGTACATGTTGTACAAGGTGACCAATATGAGGTTGTACATGTTGTACACGGTGAACAATATGATGTTGTACATGTTGTACAAGGTGACTAATATGAGGTTGTATATGTTGTACAAGGTGACTAATATGAGGTTGTACATGTTGTACAAGGTGACCAATATGAGGTTGTACATGTTGTACAAGGTGACTAATATGGGGTTGTACATGTTGTACAATGTGACCAATATGATGTTGTACATGTTGTACAAGGTGACTAATATGAGGTTGTACATGTTGTACAAGGTGAATAATATGAGGTTGTACATGTTGTACAAGGTGACTAATATGAGGTTGTACATGTTGTACAAGGTGACTAATATGAGGTTGTACATGTTGTACAAGGTGACTAATATGAGGTTGTACATGTTGTACAAGGTGACTAATATGAGGTTGTACATGTTGTACAAGGTGACCAATATGAGGATGTACATGTTGTACAAGGTGACCAATATGATGTTGTACATGTTGTACAAGGTGACTAATATGAGGTTGTACATGTTGTACAAGGTGACTAATATGAGGTTGTACATGTTGTACAAGGTGACCAATATGAGGTTGTACATGTTGTACAAGGTGACCAATATGAGGTTGTACATGTTGTACAAGGTGACTAATATGATGCTGTACATGTTGTACAAGGTGACCAATATGAGGTTGTACATGTTGTACAAGGTGACTAATATGATGTTGTACATGTTGTACAAGGTGACCAATATGAGGTTGTACATGTTATACAAGGTGACTAATATGAGGTTGTACATGTTGTACAAGGTGACCAATATGAGGTTGTACATGTTGTACAAGGTGACTAATATGATGTTGTACATGTTGTACAAGGTGACTAATATGATGTTGTACATGTTGTACAAGGTGACCAATATGAGGTTGTACATGAGGCTGCCAACCTCATCATGTTAAATAAATTGCCACAGAATCCACTGCTGTAAGGGGATGTAATTGCTTGAGGCAGGCATCCTGCAGGACCAGCTGCAGTGCTGACCCCATGCTCTGTAAGGAAAGTAAAGAAAAATGATGATGATGTTCTGATAGTAGGAAGGCTTAAACACATTGTGGCAACAAGCAAAAACTGAAAGTAGGAAGGCTTAAACACATTGTGGCAATGAGCAAAAACTGAAAGTAGGAAGGCTTAAACACATTGTGGCAACGAGCAAAAACTGAAAGTAGGAAGGCTTAAACACATCGTGGCAACGAGCAAAAACTGAAAGTAGAAAGACTTAAACACATTGTGGCAACGAGCAAAAACTGAAAGTGGGAAGGCTTAAACACATTGTGGCAACGAGCAAAAACTGAAAGTAGGAAGGCTTAAACACATTGTGGCAACGAGCAAAAACTGAAAGTGGGAAGGCTTAAACACATTGTGGCAACGAGCAAAAACTGAAAGTAGGAAGGCTTAAACACATTGTGGCAACGAGCAAAAACTGAAAGTGGGAAGGCTTAAACACATTGTGGCAACGAGCAAAAACTGAAAGTGGGAAGGCTTAAACGCATCATGATCAACAAACAGCAACAGAACTTTATACAGCTTGATCTAGAGACAAGAGATCGGTACATTCAAAATGGTTGAACATAGTAATCTTAATATGTGTGTGAGTAAAACAGCATTTTGTCAGGGTCCTGAAAAAAAATAATGTAATACAATTTTTGTGTTAGCTTATTCTGCCACCTGAGCTCATTCAAACAATCTCATGTCCTGCAAATGTACACCCCCCTCTCTACTCTTCCTTTAAACAGGCTGTCCAGATTAATCTCGATTTTCTCCCCCTCATTCTGATATTTAGAAAAGTCTACAGAATTTTTGTAATGCCTTATAAAGCACATGATGATGGTTGATTCACACTTTACTGCGAGAGTTCAGGACCACCACTGGTGTAAGACAAGGTGATATCCTATCACCTTACCTCTTCATACTCCTTATGGACGATGTCATCAAGGCATGTAAGGAGAGAACAAGAAAGTATTCAGTGGGGTACTGGAAGATGAGACAGGTCTATATTTCGGAGCTGGCATTTGCTGATGATGTTGCCCTGATTGCTAAATCAGAGGCACATCTCCAATCCAACCTGCAAGTCTGGAAGGAAGAGCTGGAGAAGAGAGGGATGGTCATAAGCAGCTCTAAAACAAAATCCATGGTGATATCACGAGAAGAAAGAAAACATCAGATTAAGCTGGGAGAACAGGTCCTGGAGCAGGTTGACCACTTTAAATACCTCGGAGCTATTATAGACCGAAAGGGAGGCATCAAAGAAGAGTTGGCCACTCGAAAAGCAGCAGCTGGGAGACTTTTTCAGGCCATAAATCGAGGATTCCTCAGCAAGAGAGAGGTTGGTAAGAAAACGAAGATGGCTGTATACCGCTCCACCTATGTCCCAGTCTTGACATACGGATGCGAGTCATGGGCAATGACTACAACCCATAAAAGCCAGATCCAAACCTCAGAAATGAGGTATCTGAGGAAGGTGGTTGAAGTAACAAGAAGAGACATGGTACGCAACCAGACGATACGTCAAGGCCTTAAATCCTACCCCCTGCAGACCCAAGTAGAACAGTCCCAATTAAGATGGTTTGGCCATGTCTGCAGAATGGGAGAAGATTGGCTACCACGACAAGCATGGGAAACAAAGAGCCAAGGATCCAGACCCCGAGGACGACCCAGAGTCTGCTGGGAGGACAACATTAGACAATCTTTGAAGGATCAAGGACTAGAATGGAACCAGGCCAGGAGGAAGACAGCCGATAGGATAGTCTGGTGCTCTCTCTTCCAAACCTCTACACCTCACGGTAGAAGGGGAACGACTAAGTAAGTAAGTAAGTAAGTAAGTAATCTTAATATGTGTGTGAGTAAAACAGCATTTTGTCAGGGTCCTGAAAAGGAATAATGTAATACAATTTTTGTGTTAGCTTATTCTGCCACCTGAGCTCATTCAAACAATCTCATGTCCTGCAAATGTACCCCCCCTCTACTCTTCCTTTAAACAGGCTGTCCAGATTAATCTCGATTTTCTCCCCCTCATTCTGATATTTAGAAGAGTCTACAGAATTTTTGTAATGCCTTATAAAGCACATGATGATGGTTGATTCACACTTTACTGCGTGCTCGCCATTTTTCTACATATTTTGTTTTTAATATACAGCCTCTACATTATTCGAACATTATTATTTTTAAAAGTTCAAAACAAGAACACAGTTAAATTAGCGTTGGCAGCTATTTTTCTGTCTTTGCAAATTAAGCTTAACCCTAACCATAAATCCTGACGCTAAACCTCTAACTGTAATCCTGTTTCAAATCACACCTTACTGTATGCTTTTTTGCCAAACAGCAATTAAAAAAACAAACCAAAAAAAAAAAACACCAAACGAATTGGGCGAATTATTAATCATGCATTGGGTGATAATATGGCAAGTGTACAGTAAAGTGTGATTCAACTACAGCAATAGTCGAGAAGACATGAAAAGAAGGGGGTGGAAGTATAGCTAAACTGGCAATCACAATTAGACAAGCTGTACATCAAAACACTTCTATATCACCTTTGTACAACCCACTTTGTCATCAATACAATTTTTCCTGAGAATTTCTGACACTTTTTGATGCAAATGTCCACCTAAGACATCTTTGGTTGATGGTAGCATGCAGCTTTCTGCACTGACATTTGTCTCCATCCAGAATCACAAGTCCATGATTGCAGCTTATTAGCAGTGTCCTGGAAAGATTTTTTTTTAATTTTAAAATTATGAATGAAAATATCATGTTCAACGTCTGATGGGTTATCACTCGGACATCTATAATTTTAGATCAATGTTTTACCCCCATCTCAATTCCCCTCTCCCTCCCTTTTGTTAGTTGTTCTTATTTGTTGTTGTTGTTGTGGAGGAGATGAGGAAAGCAAAATTATAAATCCTGGCTCTGACAAAAAAACCAAGAAAAAGGACAAGAAGTTGTGGATCTCAAATTATAACCTCTAAACCCCAGGGTAGAAGAGGAACAATTACGAAAGTAAGTAAGTAAGTACTGTAGCTGTGCCACGGCATGAAAAGTATGACAAGACTAGCAATTTAGAATTAAGAAAATAGATGCACACATACAGAGGATGTTGATGGCATTATCCTTCCTGGCCAGTTACTGAGTATATGGTAAATGAAAACGTCCTCTCTGTCTCTCTCTCTCTCTCATCGTGTGTGTGGGAATGTTTTCCCTGTCCTAAAATGGTAGATTCTTCACACTTGTCATGGTGTATAAAACTGGGGGGAGAACGAAAATGTGGGGTGTTTAGGTTAATATTTAATTTACTCTTTATTTGACCCTGAGAGCCATGGTAGCGCAGTGGTTAGTGCACCGGCTTCCTAGCTCGGTGGACCATGGTCAATCCCCAGTTGAGGTGGGAATTTTTTTAGACTGCAAACGGCTCCGGGGTCGACCCAGCCTCAAAATTTGGTACCAGAGCAATTCTGGGAAGGTTAAGGTGGCCGGCGTGATGCTGACCACATCACCCCTAATGTGCCGATGGTCAAGAAAATATGGGCCTAACACCATATTCCCAATATGCCTCAATGGGCGTGTACCGGGATCCGTTACCCTTTGACCTATTTGACCTTAGTAATATGTATTTCTAGAACTTCACTAGATCTTTACATTCCCATCACACCCCAACTAACCATTACATAGTAACTTTTGTTTTTTTTAACTACTGTTTGACTACACTGTACTGTTCCCTTGGTCTGTCTATTCTCAACATCTGTTCTATAGGTATGAGTGAATTGTATAACTGTAAATATTCTAATATTGGGATTCGTTATTGTTGATACATCCTACATTTTAGTAGGAAATGCTGTATATGTAGACATTCTACACAGTAAGCTACTAGTCTAAAAATGCCCATTCCCAGTTGTAGTCTGAGAAGTTTCTTATTACTGGAAATTTTAATTCCCTAGTACTTGACATTCCCTTGTTGAAGCTTTGAACGATTTATATGCATGTCTTTCTTTCAGAGTTTTATCTCATGCTGCTGTTATTAATATAAATTAATATATAATATAATCTGTTATTATTCTTTTAATCAAGCATTTCTTCTTCTTCGCCAACAGACTTCTACATTAATAACTCTAAGAAAGGCAGTAGTCAGCTCAAAGTTCCTGACATCTCCAAACAATTTTTTTGTGGAGAGAAGTGCGTTGTTGCCATATGCCACTCCATTCACTGCTGTAAGTTGGGCAGGACTGGAGCAAATGTTCAGCCGTTATGCGGCTGGTGTCACAGGAGCAGAGATCTGCTGGACCAATCATGTACTGGTGATATAGATGGTACCTCAACCTATTATGACTAGTACGTAAGCAGAAAATGATGACCTGGTCTCGCCTAGAAAGCTGGTGATAAGCATCATCTTTTATGTGACCTGGGTGTTGTCTGACCCATCTGGACTTGAATATGGTTCTTATAGTTGTTTTAGCCATTTAGTTAACACATTAACTACCGAATTGAAAAGCACACTGTGGCCGAATTAATTTTTTTCCCATTTTCATCCTGTAGATGTTTGCACAAAGTAAGCTGTAGTTTTCAAAATTGTTTACCGATTTTTATGAATTACGCGTCATTTTAAAGATAAATGAATGTACTATTACAATAAATACCGGTTGTAACTCTAATAGAGGTTGTTGCTATTTAACGGCCCTCCGATGGCTGAGGACTTGCAATATTTTCACAATTATAACTTCTTGCGCCCCATCTCTATCAAAATCACAATTTCAATCAATGTGCACACCGTTTTCACTCTTGTCCTCGTCGCTAGATCTGTCAGTCAATTGTTGAAACACGTTTCTATCCTATTCAGCCGTTAGACGAGATGTACACGCATTTTTTGTAGTCCTATCACTAGTTGCCACGGTAAACAGTTTTACACGATTTGGTAACTAACCCAAAACGTTGAAAAATATGAACATAATATCAATTTTTCAGTGTTCTACAACAACCATGAGTTGGGAATTTGTTTTCCGGTGGCAACTTAAAATCTCAAACCAGATCAGAAAGTGTTTCAGTACATTTTTCATTCGTTTTATTACTAAAATTAGAGTGGCACTCTGAGCGGCTTGCGGTCCAAATGTGATTATTTTGTGAGCCGCTGACAGCGGCTTGCGGTAGTTAATGTGTTAAGTTGTCTCTCATTTTTTTGCACACCTTCCCTCTTCTTTAGCAAGTTTATCTGTCTCTTTGTTGCCTGGAATGTTGCAATGGGCTGGTATCCACAGGACTGGGCACTTGTTGAAGCATTTGGCCAGGCTTTCAAGTGAGTTTATCAGATCTCTCAACTCTTTAGCATGGTGGCGTTTGATTAAGTATTTGATCTAAGTTCTACCCATCGCTACATTTGTTTGGTTTTTAGTAGACCTACCTTTCTTTGCTGCTTTATCTGCTTTTTTTAAAATTTCACATGCAATTCCCAGAATAAAGCCTTTATTGCTGAATGATCATTATCTTAGTGCTTGCACCCCATCCATGGCCTATCAAATATCTTAGCATGTTATTTAGTCCTCAACTAGTATCCACCAGTCAACCTATATGGTTTTAACTAATTTTTTGCCCCTGTATGTTTACGTCAATTATCTTATTTTTAATAACCCTATCTTTACTGAAGATCATTCCCCCTGTCTTAGTGCCTTTCAGTGGAAGTGGAATCCCCATTTAGTCATCCATTTAAATACTTTATTTATTTGTTCTCCATATAACAGCATAATCTACAAACTGTGACAAATTATTTTTGATATCTGTAAATTCTTCATTCCATTCATTTACCATTATCGTAATCGTAGAAATGTAAGTTAAAAGTTTAAAACAATAACTGACTTCAATGCTCATGCAATTTTAAAATGTTGGCTCGTATCTATTTTGTTTGTTTTTTAATTTAAAGATTTTTTCCTTCACTAACTTTATGGGATTTGGAATTTTCCCTTTTAATACATACCAATTTGGCTTAGATCTAATAGCGGAAATGACCTTTATAACGGATGTCAACAAAACATGTGTGCGTTGATAGGTTGTTTACGGAACTGACCTAAGAAACCTTGGTTTTGGTTTCCTTTGCACACGGAAAACTCCGTCAGTGCTGCGATCACCTCCCTTAGATCACAAAGATGCAGCGATAGAGAATGCAGTCAGCGACCCATAGCTTGATTGCTTGCATCAGGGTCAGCGAACCAGAGCTGATCAAGACCCTACTCCACCCCCACGTTGTGGTCCTGGAAACAGGCTGCATCACTGCAGTCTGGCAGAGAGATTAGGGATCGAAGAAGGAAGGCAAACCCGGTCCCAAAAAATGCCATGCTGAAGTCGGATGTGCCGGCAGAAAGGCGCAGATATCGCAGTTCCGCTATAAACAGACACAACGCAACCAACGACCTTTTCATGCCGAACGAGGAAGAAGAAGATCACACAAGGAGGATCTCAGCACAGTGCACGAACTCTGTAGCACCGGCGAGAATCCTAATGTGTATATACAGGAATCACACATTCTGTAAATATTATTGTGGTTGGTAGGTTTTTTATTTTTAACTGATTCTGTACGTAATTATTTTCTCATCTGGACGGAATAGGGAGCTGCGCTAGCGTAGTGGTTACAACACCGCTCTGGCGATCGGGTGATTCAGGATCAAACCCGGGCGACGGCATTTGAGGATTTTTCGTCGACCGGGAATTGGACTGGATTAACTCGAGACTTGGCGAGCACATTTGAAGAAGTGTCGTCGACCAGGGATTGGCGGCTCCTGAGCCGACCCAGCTGCAATGGGTACCTCCGAAATCGGAGAGTATTTGCCTGAATGGCGAGGGACACCTGTCTCTGTACAAGAAAAAAAAGGGATACTCATGTAAAATCAATGTCAGGTTAGACATTAGTAATAACCTGAGATTTCGCCTCGAGTATTAGCGGGCGTACGAAAAAAAAAAATCTGGACGGAATTATTTTTAGACCCCAAAAGTTTGCATATAGGCCTACATAAGTTAAGGAAATGAAAGGGTGGGTAAAGAAGATTCCCATGCTTCGACAGGGTGTGGATCTACTATCCTGGTCGTGCAGCGATACGCGACGATGAGAGCATTCATGGTGGAGACTTTGGATTAGGCAGAGATAATAATGATCGCCTGCTAGAGACCGACACTTCAATCACTAGAACTTCCATTCTATTGATTACCATGTGAAAGCGAGGCTGGCCACAAGCTACCTGGAGAACTGTGGAGGGAGAGGTTCAAATCATTAACGAGCTGGGGCACCACACAAAGAATGAATGTCGAGAGATCAAAGTGCAGGCAATTTGTTGCTGCCCGTCAAGATGCCACCAGGCGTGATGGTCTCTGCTTTGTCAATCAGCAGCCTATGACCAAAGAAGAAGAATTATACTGTGAAACTGACTCAGCGCCAATTTTATTTTTCTTCTTGTATTTTTTTTTGTTGTTGTTTGCTTTAAATCCACTTTAACAGCAACCCCTTTTATTATTGACATAATATACGTTTAGAAAGTTTAGTACGTGTATAATCAAAAGTATGCAGCTATCGAATTATCACCCTACAGAATGTCTATGGTAAATTACTTGAAAAGATAGTTGCAAGACAAGTAATGAGCCACCTCGATAATGCACACATCCTTCCTGATACTTTGGGTAGCTTATAGGCCTATGAAAACAACATGGGGTAATGCTGGAACGTTTGTGTACGAGGGAATCCAGGGTAAAAGAGAAACGGTGGATGTTGCAATTGACCTAGAGGGTGCTTATAACAGTGTGGACTTTGCAATCCTAATAGACTGTATAATGGCATATGATGTAAACCCGTGGATAGCAGCTGCCTTAATGGAGAGATCAGTTGCATTTCGCTTGGGAACTTGGACATCAGAACCAATGCGCATTTGCCCGGGACTACCTCAGGGTTCAGCACTATCACCAGTGCTGTTTAACATCTACACAGCAAAAGTAGCAACCTTTCAACCAACAGGACTGGGACGAAGATTAACTTTCGCAGATGACATACTCATGTACAGAACTGGCTCAGACAATGGTCCAAGGCATACAAGAGACTACAGGGGGTTTATAAATGGTGTAAGGAAATCGGATCAAAGGTCAATCCCAACAAGGCCTGTGTGATGTGGTGCTCTTTGAACAACTCCATAGTGAAAGCAGACCTTCCAGACATCACTTTCAGTGGGCAGAACATTGAAAGGCAAGACAGGCTGAAGTATCTGGGAGTAAAGTTTGATCGTGGGCTATCGTTCATGTATCATGTCAAACTAATCATACGGAAGAGCAAGCGAGGACTGGCAGCCTTAAAAACAATCGCAGCTGTGCGCTTGGAACAGAGACTATCATTTCTCCTGTATCATCTAGCTTGTGATTTCGGTAATCGAGTACGGGCTAGGAATACTCACGCTGTCAGTGTCACAATATGAACGATTGGAACGCATTCACAATGAAGGGATGCGACTAGTTTTGGCCTGTACGCGTGATAACCCCATTGTGTCAATGAGATACATGCTCGGATTGCTGTCGATTAGATCCAGATATGCGATGGCCCAGGCAAAAGCATATATGAGGGTAACCACAGACAAAAGACACCCTCTACATGAGAACATAGCTGACATCAAAGGAGCAAGAATCAAGAGGGGGATGTCATGGATGGCACAGGCAGAGGCTACGATTGGTCAGGTGACCAGGGTTGAAAATTTATCCAAAGGGGAATGTCGTAAATTTATTTTTGAGAGAAAGAGCCTAGAAATAGTAGTCCGGTTTAGAGTGTAGAATGATGATGAAAACTCAGTGATAGAGATGTGTAGATTTAAATATGATGCCCCACAGAGTGCTGGAGGAGAGTAAAGACAGACTTATTTACGACAAATCGTTTCTCTCAATCTTCTCTTCCACTCTCCTGGTCAAACAATTATTTGCCAGTTTTCCAGACACACGTCTGCGCTCACACCGATTTGTTGCTTCAAACACTCAGACGACGTGGATACAGCTATATTAAACAAATAGGGAATTTTTGGGCTTTTGGGTATTCCAACACAGTCCGATATAAGTTTATGATGTTTATTTACCTTAAAAATCAAATCCCAAAAAACCAATATCAAGTGTTACATAAAATTATCATAAGTACAGAAAAATGCAAATATCAAGGTAGGGAGGGGGTGAAAAAGATTGGTATCGACTAAGCCCTTCCCGCTTGTATTAGACAAAGATAAACCCAGTCTCAAGATAGATAGTTATCAGGAGCATAGGAAAGTTAACCCAACAGTGAATTTAATTACTCTGAAAGAGGTGTTACAATATTAGTTATGGTGGTAGACAAAAAAATACTGTTATCCCAATGGTGTCTTCCCTTTACTAAGCAAAGAAAAAAAAGGGGGGGGGGGGAATGAAACAGAGTTAACAAATTATCCCACTAAAGGAACAATGCCGGGTATACAGAAAACGTATTACCCGGTAGGCAAGTTAACAAATGGTTTTTTTGCAAAAAAATAAATCTCCTGTCATTCATGCACACTGTGCGGATCCACACTCATATATACTCACACACTTACCGAGTTGCAGCATCAGACAATCCCTAGAATGATAAACACAGTGATTAACTCTTGACATGTGAAACTGTCTAGCACTTCTATGTCCCGCCCCAGATATTGCGAGTTTTTACTGAGAGCAAATATTCCCGCTTATCGCCAGACTTGAAGTTTAAAGAGTTCTTGTGTTTTATTATATAAAAGGAGTCTATGGGATGGCACTGACACAATTCAACACAGGGGTGAAAATGAGGTGATGGCAATATTCCTTCACTGCGTGATGACAGCAACTGACCGGTAAAGTTTTTTTAATCCAGTGAGGAAAAAACTAGGCTCAGTCACAGTCAGGTAAATCGGTAATCTCTCACAATAGAGCAGTATATAAACTATCGCTACTGGCACTGTTCATCTTCCAGTTTATCTTACAGATTGTAATTTAATTTGATGATAATAATCAAATGATCTTGGGTAGGCTTTCTTTCATGTAATTATGTTAGCTAGGCCAACGTGATGCTAGATGTACTCAGAATCCCTCTAGAACGAAGAGAATGTGACATTCTTCGCCTGACTGGAGACTTGACTCTAGCAATTCGGTATCCCTGAAACCCGAAAATGACTAGAGAAAGGCCTTAACATTTTAGTTCTGTTAAAGTCTGCCTTATCTCATGATGGTCCATCTCGGACCAGGAATATCTTCACGAGTGTCAACCCCCATTCCTGAACCTAAACCTTTTTGTCAACGCCAAGTTAAGCTCACGCAATGCAACGAGCCAACGCTAAATCTGAAAACATCGAATGCAGTAGTAGTTCTCTTCTCGCCTATTGGATTACCAGTCAGAGCATTGCGGCTTCCAGAATATCCAAAACCGCCCAGCATGTCTATAGCAGAATCTGATAGCACCAAGCTTTTGTGTGCCTAAACGGGGCACTCAGCCAAGCCACGGTCAAGCAAGCCCAACCAGGATTTACTGCCTAGTACGAAAGGTCAAAAGCGCCGGATAAGAGCGCTAGGGACTGCCTTGTCCTCAAGTAACTTCGTCTGGTGTATTTCTGGGTCGATGTAGAACTTCGCGCGTATGAGCAGCCATCTATGGACAGAGTTCCAGCCCCCTCACGCCATTAGAGATCACCAACGTTTAGCACCAACAAAGAAAGTTTTGTAGGCTAGTCCCTCACGAAGGATCTACAAGTAATACACTTTCTGGAGCTAGCATTTGGTCCCACGACCGCGGACAGGCTGTCGCTCAGTTCGGTTATTTGGCCAGCAAGAAAGATAGACAGAGTTCCAGCCCCCCTCACGCCATTAGAGGTCACCAACGTTTAGCACCAACAAGGAAAGTTTTGTAGGCTAGTCCCTCACGAAGGATCTACAAGTAATACACTTTCTGGAGCTAGCTTTTGGTCCCACGACCGCGGACAGGCTGTCGCTCAGTTTGTTTATTCGATCAGCAGGAGATAAATAGAGTCTTCCAGACCACCTCACGCAATTAGGGAGGAATCACCAATGATAGCGCCTATACAGTGATTTTATTCGTACATATCCTCCATGGGTGATGGAATTAACCTGTAAATATGCTGTGTGGACGACCCAAATACTAAAAAGCGTTGTCTAGGGGTGTAATTACTTATTTATTTATTTCCCTAAATCACAAAGACAGATCACTCACACTCTATCTAGTTAGACCCAGACTTAGATCAGACTCAAAATATCTTTATCCCGGCTATGCGAATGCCTCAAATGTAGCTCAAGATGCAGAACCAGCCCACAAATATGTGTGCATCAAATGTATCTCAAAATTATCCCGGACGAGCCCCCAAATATTGTCGTAAATTTATTTTTGAGAGAAAGAGTCTAGAAATAGTAGTCCGGTTTAGAGTGTAGAATGATGATGAAAACTCAGTGATAGAAATGTATAGATTTAAATATGATGCCCCACAGAGTGCTGGAGGAGAGTAAAGACAGACTTATTTACGACAAATCGTTTCTCTCAATCTTCTCTTCCACTCTCCTGGTCAAACAATTATTTGCCAGTTTTCCAGACACACGTCTGCGCTCACACCGATTTGTTGCTTCAAACACTCAGACGACGTGGATACAGCTATATTAAACAAATAGGGAATTTTTGGGCTTTTGGGTATTCCAACACAGTCTGATATAAGTTTATGATGTTTATTTACCTTAAAAATCAAATCCCAAAAAACCAATATCAAGTGTTACATAAAATTATCATAAGTACAGAAAAATGCAAATATCAAGGTAGGGAGGGGGTGAAAAAGATTGGTATCGACTAAGCCCTTCCCGCTTGTATTAGATAAAGATAAACCCAGTCTCAAGATAGATAGTTATCAGGAGCATAGGAAAGTTAACCCAACAGTGAATTTAATTACTCTGAAAGAGGTGTTACAATATTAGTTATGGTGGTAGACAAAAAAATACTGTTATCCCAATGATGTCTTCCCTTTACTAAGCAAAGAAAAAAAGGGGGGGGGGGGGGAATGAAACAGAGTTAACAAATTATCCCACTAAAGGAACAATGCCGGGTATACAGAAAACGTATTACCCGGTAGGCAAGTTAACAAATGGTTTTTTTGCAAAAAAATAAATCTCCTGTCATTCATGCACACTGTGCGGATCCACACTCATATATACTCACACACTTACCAAGTTGCAGCATCAGACAATCCCTAGAATGATAAACACAGTGATTAACTCTTGACATGTGAAACTGTCTAGCACTTCTATGTCCCGCCCCAGATATTGCGAGTTTTTACTGAGAGCAAATATTCCCGCTTATCGCCGGACTTGAAGTTTAAAGAGTTCTTGTGTTTTATTATATAAAAGGAGTCTATGGGATGGCACTGACACAATTCAACACAGGGGTGAAAATGAGGTGATGGCAATATTCCTTCACTGCGTGATGACAGCAACTGACCGGTAAAGTTTTTTTAATCCAGTGAGGAAAAACTAGGCTCAGTCAGTCAGGTAAATCGGTAATCTCTCACAATAGAGCAGTATATAAACTATCGCTACTGGCACTGTTCATCTTCCAGTTTATCTTACAGATTGTAATTTAATTTGATGATAATAATCAAATGATCTTGGGTAGGCTTTCTTTCGTGTAATTATGTTAGCTAGGCCGCACCGGACCACCACAAGATTTACTTTAAAAAAATGTCTCATCAAACTGTCTGGAAGTTTAAGAACCGAGTATGGAAACTCTGAAAGATTTCGTTATTGCTGGGATTGCAAAAGGTGATAATCGTTTTGCACAGAAATAGAATTCACTGCAAATATAAATGAAAATCCATGGGATAATCTAGCAAGATTTCAAATATCGCTAGTGCTTCTATCAAGTTCTGACCAGCGAGTGATGAAGTGTATTTCTACGTGATCTGTATATCTACAACTGGAATGCAAGATGAGTGGGACATGAGAAACTTGACAGCCTTTTTGATCTCGGAAGGATTTTGGGGATCTGACCGCCAGACCAAAGAGAGAAGCCGCCCCTGGCCTCTCGTATCTTCACTCGCTGCTTGCGTCAGCTTTCCCCGTTCGCTCTGGCTGCGATCGGTTCCGTGCTTAACACCGAGATGCGAAATCGTTTCAGGGACCACTACTGTCTTTGATAGCATGCCGCCCGTCCATCCTGAGATCTCCACCAGTGTCTTTGATCTCGTGCCGCATACTAAATGAGTCCCGGTGGAATCGATTCGCTCTGGCGAAACGAAAAGTTACAACAAATGTTCAGGGGTTCTAATGTTATGAAAAGCTAAAAGTCCCTTTAAATCATCCATCATATCAGGGAAAATTCACTTGTCGAACTAGACGTACGTCACAGGGAAGAGTGGAGTAAGTCACGGGAGAACTGGATAAACTACCAGCAGGTCATCATTAGCCTTGGCAGAGAGTGCAGATCTTGGGGCAATGGAAAAGCAGAGCTGGAGATTGATCAGCTGATAAGTGATCATGCTGGGGATGATGACGCCATTGTGTACACTGATGGGTCTGTAGTGCGTAGTGAGAAATCAGGATGGGGCTTCTCTGCGAGAATAAAAGGCAGGGTTGTCGCTGAACAGAGTGGAGCCTACATGACAACAACCTCCAGCATGAGAATGGAGGTAGAGGCAGTTACTGCAGCACTGAGATGGCTTTCTGAAACTCCATCAACCAGGGCAGTTATATTGTCAGACTCTCAAGCTATCCTTCAGAAAGGTCAGAACGGGTGGCTGCTGCAGGAATGGAAAACATCAATAGAATCCTCAAGTCTTCAAGAACTGGTGTGGATCTACTGTCCTGGTAATGCAGGGGTACGTGGCAATGAGAGAGCTGACAGACTGGCCTCAAGAGCACCCATAGTGGGGACACTGGACATGGATAAGGGAGAGATACTTAGGGATATTAATGATCGCTTGCTGGATAATGACACTGCAATGGATCAGTCATCAAGGCTGCGACTGTTGGAGTTTGGCATAAAAAGTGGGACTAGCAGAAATGGGCGTGAGAGATGATGCATCCATCATATTTACAACCAGCGTGCTATAGGTACAGTTAGCATTCATACTTACTTAGTTCCCCTTCTACCGTGAGGTGTAGAGGTTTGGAAGAGAGAGCGCCAGACTATCCTATCGGCTGTCTTCCTCCTGGCCTGGTTCCATTCTAGTCCTCGGTCCTTCAAAGATTGTCTAATGTTGTCCTCCCAGCGGACTCTGGGTCATCCTGGGGGTCTGGATCCCTGGCTCTTTGTTTCCCATGCTTGTCGTGGTAGCCGATCTTCTCCCATTCTGCAGACATGGCCAAACCATCTTAGCTGGTACTGTTCTACTTGGGTCTGCAAGGGGTGGGATTTTAGGCCTTGACGTATTGTTTGGTTGCGGACCATGTCTGTTGTTGTTACTTCAACCACCTTCCTCAGATACCTCATTTCTGAGGTTTGGATCTGGATTTTGTGGGTTGTAGTCATTGCCCATGACTCGCATCCATATGTCAAGACTGGGACATATGTGGAGCGTTATACAGCCATATTTGTTTTCTTACCAACCTCTCTCTTGCTGAGGAATCCTCGATTTATGGCCTGAAAAAGTCTCCCAGCTGCTGCTTTTCGAGTGGCCAATTCTTCTTTGATGCCTCCCTTTCGGTCTATAATAGCTCAGAGATATTTAAAGTGGTTGAGGGAGACTGAGCACCTATGGGTTTGCCTGGAGCGCAGTGAGGTCGATTCTGATTAACAATAACAATGCAGTCTTAGCTGGAAGAATTTTTAAAGCGTTCATAATGAAGCTAAATATAGCTTAGCCAAGTTGATGAGAAACACTATCAAAGGCAGATGTAATAAAACATGAAGGGTTCATAAACCACAGATGGTATATGTTAATAAATCTGGACTTATAACGTGTTTATAATTTAATCATTAAGCCTCTGAAATGTTTCTTTTGTTTTTGAATGATAAAAAACTCTATACCATCAGGAGGGTCACCCCTACTGACAAGTGTTTCTGCCCACTTTTCCCCTTTACACTCTAAGGTGGTGGGCCCGCTTAAGTCATGACTCCTAACTGTCAGCCTCCTACTGTTGGAATTGAACCCACTCCAACTTAGTTGAAACTTCCAAATTCACTCTTGATTTTATCCATTCTGCCAACTTGAAGCAGTTTTGAAAGTAAAAGTTGAGTTGTCTATAAGTTACTGTCCTGAATTCCATAGCTCATTATGGTTTGTCCACGGCGATCATCATGTCTTTTCAATAGTTTTGACAAGCCTTTCAGTGTCCATATTCTTGACAGTCCTCTGAGGCTCAATAGTTATTTGTGCATTGACAGACTAGCTTCAAAAGCACCCATAAAAGGTGCATTGGCCATGGATAAGGAAGAAATACTGAGGGCAATTCATGTTCATCTATTAGAGAATGACACTGCAATCGATGAATCATCAAGGCTAAGACTGCTGGAACTTGGCATCAAACGTAAGACCAGCAGGGATGGACGTATGAGAGGACACATCCGCTGTGTATACAACCAGTGCGCAACAGGAACAATTAGCATTCATAGCCTTCGACATTTGCTGAGGGAGACTGAGCACCTATGGGTTTGCCCGGAGTGCAATGATGTCGATTCTGATTAACATTATTTGTGCAATAAAATGCACCAGGTTTTTGACAAATGACGTGTGTTTTCGGTGGAGAGAGAAAAGGTCCTCGACCGTGGAAGTGTGAAGGCCGGTAAGTTGTGTTAATAGGAGTGTTTGGTTTGGCTTGTTGAAGCCTCATTGAGAGGAATATGTTGCAGCATGTTAATTGTGGTTGCGTATGGACTAATGGATTGTGTTTAAAAGAATCTACTGTATTGGATATGAACTCATAGAAGAATGTTAGTCACAAGACTGGTGGTCAAGATGATGTTTGTGGGAATTGGTCGAATTTATATTAATGGATCGTCATATTAGAAAGTTTGTTGTTTAATGATTGGACATTACACTTTGAAGTTCTAAAATGTTTTTAACTGAGACTGATTTAATAACACAGAGTATTAGTAAACGAACCCCTCACGAGCCAAGCAAAAGCCCTGTCTCTGCCATAGTACCGCCCATGACACACTAGGGACATGCTTTGCAGCATACTTGCCTGAAACTGGTGACCCTTTCTGACAAGTCAATATAACACTGCATATAAAACCAGATTCAGATTCTGTCTCAGTCTGATATTTCACACACGGGGCCATCAACACACATAACATTTCACCAGGCTTTTCTGTTTTATAAACTGTCTTCACCGCGACTATTTCTGATTCCAGTATCTCAGAATGCCGACTTTTTAACTATGTCAGCACATCACATTTTGCCAAGTGTAGTTTCCAAGGGTTTCTGAAGAGACAAAGAAAGAACAGGCCTACTGCATCCTAAGGCATGTCGTACAAGGAGACTCGTATCAGGTGCATGGGTCTGGCAACCTCATCATGTAATACAAATCAACACATAAATCACCACCGCAAAATTATGTGACAGCTTAGTGCAGGCTTCCTGAAAGGTGGCCCAGTTGATAGTAGTGGCTCTAAGCTCCATCAGAAGCACAAAGGAAAGTAACAAATGATATCACACATGATAACATCTTGGTAACTAGATTCTGTCTTACATCACTTATGATAACATCTTGGTAACTAGATTCTGTCTTACATCACGTATGACAATATCTTGGTAACTAGATTCTGTATCACATCATGTATGATAACATATTGGTAACTAGATTCTGTGTCACTTCAGGTATGATAACATCTTGGTAACTAGATTCTGTCTCACATCACATATGATTATGATAACAGCTTGGTAACTAGATTCTGTCTCCAAGTTTTTACCAGTTCTATAACGGCAGTATGGAGTCAAATACTTTTAATTAGCATAGCTGGTGTGTTAATCTTTGTGTTGATGAAGGCAGAATTAATACAGTATGCACTGTCTGACAGAAGATAAAAATTGTTTTCCTCCATATGTGTAAGCATATGTAAATACTGAATGTGGTTAATAAAGAGTATAAAATATATGTTTTATCGGGACACTGATTTTGTTTCTTGTTTCGTTTCTGTGATGACCTATATGTAATAGGTGCTTAGCTTTGTTTTTCTGTCCATGTATACCATCAAGTTTCCTATGGAGGATAATTCTACTCTGGCACTCCTTGTGTTGCTCTGTCCAGCAGCCGACAATGATACCCTAGTACACATTTAAAACAATTCATGAAATGATACACATAAAAGTATTAACTGAAGAAAACAAACCAAACTCAAGTTAAATGTTTATTTGTGTTTATAAGCCCATACACAGCTCAGTAAAACATAAGTATGAAAATGGTCACATGCTAACCTGTCATAAACAAATCATAAAGAATGAGAAATGACCAAAACAAGTTAGTGACAGCAAAATAGGGCATATTTCAAATGGGTGGTCCAATAAGCAGTTTGCACACAAATTATGTTATTAACTACTGAAAATTGCATTGAATAAATAGAAAGAAAGTATAACTTTTTACAACAAATGCAAGTTTTTAATGACACTGATTACCACTGCATAAATGTTCTCTTTCCCATGAAGAATCAATACTTACATACTCTATCTCTAATGTAATTTTCCAGTCTTTTAGTTCCACAAACAGGTAACACCCATAGCCAGCCCTAGGGATTTTTCAAGATGGTGCGACATCTCGTTTGGTGCCACCCACCCACCCCCCATGTTGTATTGTTCAGTTATCAGGGTCAATTTTATACTACTGAGTTGGATCATACTATACATTCACATTTTTTTAAAATTTTGCCGCCACCATGAAGACAGCACAGAAACGGCCGCACCACCCAAGGGCTGACTCTGGTAACACCTGTAGTGACTCTGTACTGAACAGTTATGAAGAAATGTTTTCTGTAGCGTGCTCCCTTTCTGAAATAGTTCAGTGTTTTTGTGTTCTGTTTTGTATCAACAAACAAAATTTGACAACCAGGAACCCTTAGATTAAGCCACTATAAAAATTTAGAAGAGCTAGTTATTAAAATAATTTTTTGCGCGTGAACTCAGAATTTTCAATTGTTTCATGGTTTTGTAAACAACACTTAATGCTTGGACTAATAATAGAAACATGAAACCATTTAGAACTGCTTCTTTTTTATTTACTACCAGTTTAACATTATCATAAATTAACTTGGAAAATATATGAATCATTAATAGGAATCCATTTTTAGAAATAAGCTTCTGACACGTAACATATTTCAATCAAACAACAGAGAATCCTCTGAGATTTCTGACCAAGTTCCTTACGATACAATGAATAGCCAGAACAATTTTCATATGCTTATATAGTGTATAGTAGATTTAAGTCTACTTGCACTGGGTCCAAATGTTATTCAGTGGTCCATGTGGTCCTGTTGAGGTGGGATATTTTAGACCGAAAACGGTTCCGTGGTCTACCCAGCCTTATGAATTGGGCAACTCTGGGAAGGTTAAAGGCAGCCAGCTTGATGCTGACAACATCACCCCTACTATGTCGTTTAGTCAAGAAAATATGGGACTAACAGCATATTCTCAAAATGCCTCAATGGGCATGTAATGAGATCCCTCTCCTACATTACATACCATCTTCAGCAGAATACCCATCTGATACCTTAAAGAGGATGGAACCATTATTGTTGTTTATTGGGAAAGTCTGAGCCAAAGCACTCATGCTCTCGTAGTTCTTTAGCAATGTGTTTTAAACATGAGAGTCACTCTACCTCACTTTACTCACCCTTTACAGCATGTGAGAGAAGTCAGTGGTACCATTCTGTCTTTGTCTTGTCAGATACCCTTTGAACTACACTTCACCACATCTTCATCCATGATTTTCACAAAATTATTTGATATGAAAAAAAAATTGTTTAACCAATAGTCTCTTAGAGTTAACTTTCATATTTTCTCAACATTTCAAAGTACCTATGCAAGCCAATTAAGGGACATGTTACATATTCACAAACCACCATTTCGCCTACAATGTAATAGTTACTTTACTGTAGGGTAACATTTGAACAAATAAAAAGATTTCTTACAGCATCAAGACATAACAGATATCAATTCAAATGTTAATTTATAATAAATTTGTTTAGCAATTTATAAATATTTTCATTACAAGACAAAAGTCATGTATGGACATTCGATGACCACTTTAACACAAAATTTAAAGTTCCCAGAAATACCATCACTTAAAACAACTTGAGAGATGCTGGTGATACAGTCAAATGCAAACAGTTACAGAAAATAAATGATACAGTAGCGATAGAAAGTGAAAATAAAGGCCTTGGCATTAACAGCAGAAAGATAGAAGAAGTGGTCATCTAGAAGAAAATGACTTTTCCAGAATGTACCATCTAAGTAAATGGAACAGTTTTAAAACAGGTCAGTGGATTAGAAGACTTAGGCACATTAATAACATCAGATGGAAGAAGCATCTCAGGAGTGAAGAGTAAAAAAGTCAAAGCAAAAAAAACAGTGTTCCATAAAATGAAAAGTACTTTAAGCAAGGACTCTTTGTCAATGGAAGAAATGGGGCTCTTCAAAGTTATACAGGACCAATCCTGGCACACAGAAGTGGGTCAGGGACAAGTGGGAAAAGCACTAGAGACCAACAGAGATGTGGTTTTACAGGAGAATGGTACAAATATCATGGACAGCTAAAGAATAATGAGGATGTCCTGCAAGAGGCCAGTGCACAAAAGAAGCTTATTCCTCACGTTAGAAGGAATCATTCCCTTTCTGTCGGCATGTTATCATAAGAAGCTTATTCCTCACGTTAGAAGGAATCATTCCCTTTCTGTCGACATGTTATCATAAGAAGCTTATTCCTCACGTTAGAAGGAATCATTCCCTTTCTGTCGACATGTTATCATAAGAAGCTTATTCCTCACGTTAGAAGGAATCAGTCCCTTTCTGTCGGCATGTTATCATAAGAAGCTTATTCCTCACGTTAGAAGGAATCATTCCCTTTCTGTCGGCATGTTATCATAAGAAGCTTATTCCTCACATTAGAAGGAATCATTCCCTTTCTGTCGGCATGTTATCATAAGAAGCTTATTCCTCACGTTAGGAGGAATCATTCCCTTTCTGTCGGCATGTTATCATAAGAAGCTTATTCCTCACGTTAGAAGGAATCATTCCCTTTCTGTCGGCATGTTATCATAAGAAGCTTATTCCTCACGTTAGAAGGAATCATTCCCTTTCTGTCGGCATGTTATCATAAGAAGCTTATTCCTCACGTTAGAAGGAATCATTCCCTTTCTGTCGGCATGTTATCATAAGAAGCTTATTCCTCACATTAGAAGGAATCATTCCCTTTCTGTCGGCATGTTATCATAAGAAGCTTATTCCTCACATTAGAAGGAATCATTCCCTTTCTGTCGGCATGTTATCATAAGAAGCTTATTCCTCACGTTAGAAGGAATCATTCCCTTTCTGTCGGCATGTTATCATAAGAAGCTTATTCCTCACGTTAGAAGGAATCATTCCCTTTCTGTCGGCATGTTATCATAAGAAGCTTATTCCTCACGTTAGAAGGAATCATTCCCTTTCTGTCGGCATGTTATCATAAGAAGCTTATTCCTCACGTTAGAAGGAATCATTCCCTTTCTGTCGGCATGTTATCATAAGAAGCTTATTCCTCACGTTAGAAGGAATCATTCCCTTTCTGTCGGCATGTTATCATAAGAAGCTTATTCCTCACGTTAGAAGGAATCAGTCCCTTTCTGTCGGCATGTTATCATAAGAAGCTTATTCCTCACGTTAGAAGGAATCAGTCCCTTTCTGTCGGCATGTTATCATAAGAAGCTTATTTCTCACGTTAGAAGGAATCATTCCCTTTCTGTGGGCATGTTATCATAAGAAGCTTATTCCTCACGTTAGAAGGAATCATTCCCTTTCTGTCGGCATGTTATCATAAGAAGCTTATTCCTCACGTTAGAAGAAATCATTCCCTTTCTGTCGGCATGTTATCATAAGAAGCTTATTCCTCACGTTAGAAGGAATCATTCCCTTTCTGTCGGCATCACATTAGAAGGAATCATTCCCTTTCTGTCGGCATGTTATCATAAGAAGCTTATTCCTCACGTTAGAAGGAATCATTCCCTTTCTGTCGGCATGTTATCATAAGAAGCTTATTCCTCACGTTAGAAGGAATCATTCCCTTTCTGTCGGCATGTTATCATAAGAAGCTTATTCCTCACGTTAGAAGGAACCAGTCCCTTTCTGTCGGCATGTTATCATAAGAAGCTTATTCCTCACGTTAGAAGGAATCAGTCCCTTTCTGTCGGCATGTTATCATAAGAAGCTTATTCCTCACGTTAGAAGGAATCAGTCCCTTTCTGTCGGCATGTTATCATAAGAAGCTTATTCCTCACGTTAGAAGGAATCAGTCCCTTTCTGTCGGCATGTTATCATAAGAAGCTTATTCCTCACGTTAGAAGGAATCAGTCCCTTTCTGTCGGCATGTTATCATAAGAAGCTTATTCCTCACGTTAGAAGGAATCAGTCCCTTTCTGTCGGCATGTTATCATAAGAAGCTTATTCCTCACGTTAGAAGGAATCATTCCCTTTCTGTGGGCATGTTATCATAAGAAGCTTATTCCTCACGTTAGAAGGAATCATTCCCTTTCTGTGGGCATGTTATCATAAGAAGCTTATTCCTCACGTTAGAAGGAATCATTCCCTTTCTGTGGGCATGTTATCATAAGAAGCTTATTCCTCACGTTAGAAGGAATCATTCCCTTTCTGTCGGCATGTTATCATAAGAAGCTTATTCCTCACGTTAGAAGGAATCATTCCCTTTCTGTGGGCATGTTATCATAAGAAGCTTATTCCTCACGTCAGAAGGAATCATTCCCTTTCTGTCGGCATGTTATCATAAGAAGCTTATTCTTCACGTTAGAAGGAATCATTCCCTTTCTGTCGGCATGTTATCATAAGAAGCTTATTCCTCACGTTAGAAGGAATCATTCCCTTTCTGTCGGCATGTTATCATAAGAAGCTTATTCCTCACGTCAGAAGGAATCATTCCCTTTCTGTCGGCATGTTATCATAAGAAGCTTATTCTTCACGTTAGAAGGAATCATTCTCTTTCTGTGGGCATGTTATCATAAGAAGCTTATTCCTCAAGTTAGAAGGAATCATTCCCTTTCTGTCGGCATGTTATCATAAGAAGCTTATTCCTCACGTTAGAAGGAATCATTCCCTTTCTGTCGGCATGTTATCATAAGAAGCTTATTCCTCACGTTAGAAGGAATCATTCCCTTTCTGTGGGCATGTTATCATCTAGTATGTGAAGATAAAAGCTAGAATATATTGTGACAACACAAAAGATGAAAAGAAAAAGAGATAGAGGATAACAATGAGAAAAGATACTGGACATTCTGACATCACTGCATGGAAAGACCTCAACAACAGAACTGATACACTGAAAAGCAGACAGGAAGCTGTAGAGAAAAATTATAGCCTACGCCATCAGGCATTGAACTAGAAGAAAATTAAGAAAAGAAACTAAAGCATTGTTTCACAAAGTACGGCTTCATTAATGGTAGTAAATGAACTAAAAAAGAAGGTATGTTTCATAGCAATAAGAAATATATTAGCATATTATACTTGGTAATCTTGTTCAGCAATTGGTAAATGATCCATCAGAATACAGGGCTCCCAGGTGAACATAATCATGGAGTTGTACTTTTAAGTTCTGGCTACTTAAAGGTGCTTTAATTTTCCACAGAATCCCATCACAACAAAAGCAAAGTAAGCATTATTTTGTTCAACTAATAATAATGAAACTAACTAAAAATAATAATTTAATTCCTGTATTACACAACATGATATATATAATAAGAATAATGCATTCAGCAGAACTGTATGTTGTATAGGTTTGTGTACAATACAAGTCCGTATGCTAGAATCCAAAATGCTCAGAGACGGCTGTGTTTCAGAAATCGGATGTTTTTGGATATCGACCAAAGTAGCTCAAAAATCAGTTCGAAAGTCGGCAGAAAAAACTTAAGATTTTTTTAATAGTTCGGTTTTCAGATTCTGGTATATGGACCTGTAGTATGATGGGTCTTAAAACATACATTGAGTGGCAATGATATTATGATTAAACAGCTTGTCTTAACAAAAAAAATCTAAGCTACAATTTGTTGAGCTGAGCATTAGATGTTACACAAAATTTTAAAAATTCTAAAAACTAAACAGGCACTGGAGCAAACTACTTGGGAGAGATGGTTAGTAAATAGTTTATAATGAACAAGGCACACACCAATGGAACTTGGTTATACAGTAAATAATTTTTTTTTTAAAAGCTAGGAACATTAACACCTTGTAACAAAGAAAATGAGAACTCAGATACAACATATGGAACGGTACTTTCAACGGGAAAAAAGATGCAAGAAAATCTAAAAAAAAACATCATAGCATGAAAACATCTTGAGTTAATGAAGCTAGGAGAGGCATCAAATTTTATACTAAGTTTACTAAAATTATTATTAGTTAAACTGGTGAACATTGCATATGTGCAAAGCGTATAGGTGTTTATAAATCTAATTTATTCACATCAAAATAATTTTGCTAGCACAATGCTTCGACAGTGGTTTGTGTTATTTTTCATTACGTATTCTGGCATACGTGCTAGTAAAATGTGGTGCCACAGAGCATTCGTTATATCTTACTATGTTTACACTAGGCAATAAGGGAATACATAAAGAGGCATTGCTGGTATGATGATGAATAGACATGACATGACAGCTCCCTAAGAGCTGTCAGGGACTAGCGACCTCATCATGTATAACAAAGGGTTACAGGAACCACCACTTTAGGAGCACATGAAATTCTCTGGTGCAGGCCTCCTGGATTGGGCCACAACAGCAATGTGGCCACGTGCTCCTTTAAAGCAAAAAAAAAAAAAAAAAGTGTATTCATTCATTCATTGATATCTTAGATGTGGTCAGGTACTAATTATAACTGTATAAATATCTTCACTGAAACACAGCTTGTATGTTGTCGCATAATAATTGGGTCGATCTCTTTTCCTCTCCGGCAGTATTTAGTTACATTTTTGTGTGTACTAAATTTCTGTGGTCGGCACATTTTCTTTCTCTACTATCAAGCAGATATTTTGTACTTTCAAATCATCTTACACTCCTCTCAGTGACAAGTCGTCATGTCTGTTTGTTTACCCGTTCATCCCTGCTGGCAAAGGAGACGGATGAGATAATATTAACTGACAATCATGTTGGACAATTTTGGGAGTGCCCGACATCAGGTTACGGATTAGCAATAAAATCGCCCAGCGAATTTGTTTAATCGCTGATAAGGCTGATGTGCCTTCCTCGACCAGATGGGTAAGAAAATAATTTTGTTTGCGCAAGCGACGGGTAGTTAGATTACTGGCCTGTGCAACACATTTTTGGACAAACAAGAAAGACATAATCATTTCCGGTACACCTTGTTACAAAGACATTACTTTATATGAAAGTAATATGAAATTATTTGTAAACATTGCCGAAAGAGTATCGGATGTTTTCATTCCATATTTGGGAGACATGACTTCTTAAGTAATGCTCAAAATTTCCATGTGGAAATAATGTGAATTACCCCACAAAACACACATGTTTGACACGATTGGCAGACATTCGGAATGAAGGCACAACATCCCTTCCGATTGGAGCCCTGCTTAACATCATAACAAACAAATGCGGGGGAAGACAGGCAATATAACCTGACACTTTAGCCAGAGTAGAACACTGTGAAAATTCACTCGCGCCAAGAAGATACCAGACCTTGCCAGAGTTAAGACTAAAATCACCTTTCATTTATCAGACCGGGTTTGTTTGAGAATTCTCAGGACTTAAAAGCCCAGGAAAAACTCTACCATTTGAACATGGAAAACTGGAATCTGAGGGAACTGAAACACAAGTCAAAGTGTGAACTTATTGTTAAAGTAACAACACCCCAGACCAAGTGCCTTTATTTCTCTGAGCCAGCAGTCTGTGAGCCTAAAGCTGGTGACTGCTTTATTGCGAGTTTCTTATAAAGAACCAAAAGCAGAGGTAGTCCCAAGTTCCATATTGAGCAGGGAGGGAGTGATGAAAGAAATGATGTACATACTTGTTATATTATTAACCTTTTCAACCAGTGTAAATGTAAAACATTTTCACTCTAAATGTAATGAAATTTTACAACCTTTCCAACGGATGTAAATGTAAAATATATACTTACTTACTTACTTAGTTGTTCCCCTTCTACCGTGAAGTGTAGAGGTTAAAATATATTCAAACTTTATTGTTAACATTTTCAACTAAAGCTAAATATAAAACTATTCATTTTAAATGTAAAGATAGTTTTCGCTTAATGGGATTCAGATTAATTCTCAGAGAGGGTAAAAGTTCTGAGATAGATGGGATGGTGGAATGAACAAAGGGGGGTACATAAGTATGTGTCAGGAAACTCAATACTCATAGGGTATTCGTTTCTCTTCTTTTGCCATTCTAGTTAGTGGTACCAGTTGAGGGTACTATTTCTGGAACAAGTGAGGGTATAAGTGACCTGGAGTGGACGCTAGACACCATCATCAGACGGGTCTTAGAGATTCAGGACCAGCTTTGCAGTTACTCCATGATTTTACCTGGAACGTGCTGCAACACTTATTCTTGACCAGGAACATGAGCAATCCAGTCACCTATCTGCGAAGAACCAAAAACATCAGCGGGAGCAGAAACTCCAGCAGCTAAGTGTACACATAAAAGCTGCCAAGTGAAACTTCCTTATATAATTCCCCATTAACATCATATGATGATGAGCAATTTTTGTTAAAGAATATTCAATTTGTAATAACTGTTAAAACCTAAGTGATTATTAAATTTGTTATTTATATCTAAGCAAATTTAAAGTTGATATCATTTTGAATGTACTACATCTGTATCTCTCAGACAATTTCTTAAATACACTCAAACAGAGCTATAAATAATAATAAGAGGAAATTTGCTGAATTAACTCAGCTAGGGGCTTGAACAAGCTAACGAATTATAAGATAACCCTATCCTTCACAAAAGTTGTTGGCAGATCCTAGAGTTAATGTGCTCAGCCAATGCAGCATTGTTCTTGCTTTTCTGAATATCTTGTGAATACTTCCTGGAGGTAGAAGCATCATTATCCTTCTATCTACAACTCTGCCAAGAGTAATCTTGTGCGAAGATAGACATCGATGAAGACCCACATCAGTTACTCTTGAGTTTTGGTCACTGTTGGACCACTACTGCAGAACTAAGGGGAGGCAACCCGTGACATATGCAAAAAAGCAGTGTGTAAATAAGCCAAAAAATAAGTTTTACGCTACAATGGTTTGAAATACTGCTGCGCTAAAACCAAATAGACAGAAAAGAAAGCTGTGAATCAAAAGATTGTTTAATAAAGCCAAAGCAAACATGTAGTCAAAAAGTAAGGGAAGTTTTAACAGGAAAATAAAAGGAATTGCTCTTGTGTGACTGTTTCTTTTAGGAACTGTTTAATCACAATAATGAAGGAATGAAAACAGGTTGTAAGGACAGTCCTACAAGGATAAAGGGGGGGGGGGGGGGGCAAGAAGTCATCAAAATCTGAACCAAAAAAAAATAATGAATGGTTACCTTATCATTTCATTTAATCTTAGCTGAAGTTTTCTTCACATTCATTAACTCATTTTATCCTTCAAGCCTCTGGGTGGTGTGTGATTGGCACCCCCGATATAGTGAGAGCTGATATCAGCAGTTTGTTGATTAGTTACAGTTGACCATCACGACATCGCTTTATTAAACAACATCCTACCCTCACTTTACCAGCAGAACAAGAGATAGGATGATGATGCTGGTGATGGATAGGACGCACACTGAGGAAACTTGTTGATAGCATTACATGGCAGTCCTTGTTCTGGAACCCCCAGGGACAAAGAAGCAGAGGTAGAGGTAGAGGTAGACATTAGAAGACATGAAAAAGAGAACTAGAGCCAGAAATGAAAATGATAAAGAAGACATGGAAAAACCTTGAGCAGACGGCACGGGACAGGAAGTCTTGGCATGGGACAGGAAGTCTTGGTATAAGTTTGTTGAATGTCTATGCTCCTTGGGGTGCTAAAGGGTGACGAATAAGCTAAATACCTTTATTTGAATTTTGTGATTCAAAAACTTATTTCCAGCATATATATAAATTAAAAAATAATATGGTATGAAATCAGTTTTACGAGTTAACGGTTCACATGAAACAAGGGACGTTTCGGATTTTATCCTTCATCAGCCACAGTTACAAACAGGTGACAAGAACTACATATAGGTACTACAAAAATCTATAATGATGAGGAAAACACCAAATGAGCGATACAAGCGGATGGAACAACGGTGATGAGCGAAACGGTAACAATGATAATGCAAGAAAATCGTAAAACCAGAAAGACATGTCGAAACAAGAAAGTAAATAATCAACAAAACGAAGACAGAAATGAACAACACTATTAAAACAAGTAAAAAATCACTTAGCTGGATCCAAGAAAGAAACATTCAAGATGGCTAAGAAAAAAAGCCATGTCATTATTTCCAGCATGCAAAGCAGAAATGATTAATATTTCTATTTAAACTGAGCACACATTGCTTTCAGTGATTCTCTTCTTTGTTCTGTGTGTGTGTGTGTATGTGTGTGTGTGAACATAACAAGCAGGTGAAACCTCAACATTTTTTACCACAAAATAAGCTTTCAACAAAAAAATTTTATTAATACATTAATAAAAATTAGTAGAAGGTGTCTGATTTTGCAGTGGGGGTTTCTGTAACAATTTTTTTTTTAATAATGAGGTGGCATGCAGAAAGGTGATTGTCTAATTCTACCACACACCTAGAAGGCTGCAGTGGATTTATTCTTTGCTTCTCAAAATCAAGTCTGAACATCTACATGAGAGGCCTAAGATGCACCTTAAAGACCTATGATTACAGCTCAAAAAGATGATTAAAAATAAAAATGAAAATTTTGCTTATTTCAAATAATCTCAATAACTTGGAATGCAGAGGGGTGCTTGGATGCTGTAAGTTGCAAAAAATACTTAAAAGGTGTTTCTTCTTCTTCTTCTTCTTCGTTCGTCCTGAAAAGGACGGTGGTTGCGTTGTGTCTGTTTACCCCTAAGCTGTGATATCTGCACCTTTCGGTCGACACATCCGACTTCTGCACAGCATTATTTAGGACCGGATTTGCCTTCCCATTTCGATCCACACTCGCTCAGCCAGACTGCACAGCTGCAAACTGTTTCCAGGACCACCACGTGGAGGTGGAGTGCGGTCTTGACCAGCTCTGGTTCGCTGGTCCTGACGCAGGCAGTCAAGCTATGAGTCGCTGACTGCGGTCTCTATTGCTGCGTTTGAGGTCCAAAAAAGGTGTTTCATGTGACAGAGAAAGTGTTGGCAAATTATAAAATAAAAAAACTAACTAAACTTGGTCCATTTATTCACACATATATATTCATGACTTTAGTAATTCTAGTTCGGCACAGAGGACACACTCGACGTCCAATAGTTCTTGATCTAACAATTTGGTCAGCACACAATAAACACATGCACATGTGTCTACATGGAAGTATAAGAACAGATTTAATTTGATCCTGACAAATAACACACTTCCTTTTATCACGCTCTCGCTCCATCTCTCTATCAAATTCCTCCACGCTGGTAACCGTCTTTGGTATACGGGATGGAGTGGAAGACCTACTGGACAAACTGTGGCACTTGTCCACAGGTGGCAGTTGGACCTCTATTTCATGGTCACTGGATTCTGTAGAAAATGTCTGAGAATTGATGGAAGCGTCACTATCAGATTCTTCAGTCACCACGGTGTATTCCTCAGACTGGCTATCATTATCAGAGTCAGAAACATTTTCCGAGTTGTTTGATTCACGATCAACTATGTCACCATCAGGAGCATCATCAGAGTCATCAGTGTCATTATTGTCAGCTTCAACTGGTGTAACCCATGACACATCCTCTGTGTCTGAGCTGTATAAATCCTCAAAGTCACTCTCAAAGCCTCTGTCAAACTGCCAATGAGACCTGATTTCCAGAGCTCGCCGGCTGCGAAGTCTACGAGGAAACAATGACAATCCTCTGGAGTACAGGTATCGAAAAGTACTAGACAGCATCAGATAAAATAAACACAATACTACAATTCCCAGATATGTCTCTTTAGTAGTAACAGTGACAATGCTGGCTAAAGATTCAATGGCTTTGATCCATACATCCTTTAAACTCTGAAAACAGTAGGTGGGAAATCTGGCTACTGATGACAACACGAAACCAAGTCCTTGCCAGACACCAGTGACGAAGTATACACAGTAGCTCCCCAATGCTGTTACAGCCATAAAAGAAGCTGAAACAGCAGTAATGATTAAACTAGAACTGGTGTAGAGAGACACTGCTATGAAGTCACGTACGCCTACAACAGCATGTGTAAGAAAGAGAAAACAAGTAGAAATATAGTTGGAACATGAAAGGCATGCTGCTGTAACATGTGCATAAAAAACCTGTAGAAATGCGAAGATGTAGGTCACAAAATTCCAGACTGCTGTAAAAACTGTTGTGAAAATTGTGTAAATTTCATGACAAAAATCCACTGCATTTGCTGTAACTGTCACAATCAACAGTTTGAACTGGCTGTAGACATAAACCGCTGATGTGAAAATATGAGTTAGAATTTCAACTACCGTGGCTACAAGTTCATAGTTCAGATGTATAATATATTTTAAGATGTGTGTCAACATTCTCACCCCTACAGCAACAGCTGCACATCCAGAATATAGCAGGTCAAGCATTATGAACTTTACTGACTGAATATTTTGCTAGTATCAAGCAAACAATGCTTCTGATGGAATGCAGTATATAAAACAATAACTTAGCAAAAAACTAGTGTTTATGTCTAGCATTATGCTTAGGCTACTATAAGTAAACCAATGAATGCTAGCCATAGCTAATGAAGCCATGACATCTTCTGGTTCAAGTCATATAAACATCCGATCTCTGGCATCACATTGTCTGAAAGTATTAGCCAACTGATGTTGTAGTGCACCACTGTTGGCATTTTTAACACCACTGAACTTGTAATAACTTACAACGTAAGCGCTCTCGCTTACTACACAAGTCTATGTCATGTGCATCCATTCAACAGTTTTAGAAGTCATTAGAACAAGCATCCTATGAAATATCTTGTTTTTTATCATGTCTGGTGCATCAACAATTGGATAAAGCTTCAAAAGGGCTTGCAGGTTATAGTCGTAGCGTTATATGATAAAGGAGCACCATTTCAAAAGGTCATTTCCGTTTTACTTTTTGACGTCACCAGCGCGACGCTTTTCCTTCTGGATTAAAAGGAGTGATATTACTATAAACAAAATAATGTGTCGCTATTAGCGACAAAGGAACATACTTCCTACTATAATAGGGTAATCTCCAAAAGAACGTTGTCAATCGTTCGCACATAATATCCACTTGGAGTGATTTCACTTTAGCAGCGTTTCGTGGACTGTCACACCATTGGCGGTACAAAACGCAGACAACTATAAACAAAATACATTTTTTTTTTAAACAGGGGGGTTGGGCGGGGTGTGTATCATAGCGCGAATAGAAACATTCATTTAATCCTCCAGTGTTCAGCCCACACTGAAAACTGGAGGGAAGGGGAAATGTATTAAGCTGTTGGTGCTGCCCAAGATTATATATATATTTTTTTAAATAATTAATGAAGAAAGATATCCCGTTCAACCTCTGATGGGTTATAATTAGGATGTATATTGTTTTAAATTCCAAATAATATGAACAACTGCCGATATGAGAAAGTGGCATCACATTTGTCAAATCATTGTAAATAGGGACAATCACAATTGTGCGGATACACAGACGAATTGACGGGGATTTGGCCATGGTGACATCCGCTGGTGGTTCACAGCATCAAATGAGGAAGGCAGTAATTCAGGAGATACGAGGAGCTGAGAATGAGAAGAGGGTGCAAAACGCGGTGCGTTTTACACACATAAAGAAAGGAAACCAGAGGACTGTAAACAGTAAATAAATATTACACACACATAAAGGTATGTTTTCAGGCACTCGTGAAAAGAGATAGAAAACTAGACAACGATTCCCCGGTAAGTCACTCACGTCTGTTGTTTTTCTGTTGTCTAGTTTTTCTTAGTATTGTTGGTAAGGTTTTTGCCAGAGTCATCTTAATGCGACTACACAAATTAGCTGATCGCATATATCCAGATACACAGTGTGGATTCCGAGCTGGCAGATCAACAACAGGCTTGATCTTTTCTCTCTGCCAGCTTCAGGAAAAATCAAGAGAGCAGAAAAGGCCTTTACATATCGTCTTTATAGACCTCACAAAAGTGTTTGACCTGGTTAGTAGGGATGGACTCTTCAAAATCCTCCTGAAAATAGGCTGCCCTTCTAAATTGCTGGAAATGATAAAGTCTTTCCATGACGAAATGAAGAGTCCAATATGCTGGAAGCACGTCACAGCCCTTTGACATACGTGGTGGCATTAAACAAGGCTGTGTTCTGGCTCTGCCCTCTTCGGGATCTTCTTTGTCTTACTCTTGAAACATGCATTCAGAGATGCAACTGAAGGAATATGCCTTCACGCTAGGTCAGATGGCCGTCTGTTTAATCTTTCAAGGCTGAAGGCAAAAACAAAAATCAGAAGGGTCACTATAAGAGACTTGTTGTTCGATGATGACGCTGCAGTCGTCACTCAAAGCCAACAGAAGCTTGATGAATCGCTTCACCCAAGGATGCAAGGACTTTGGCCTCACAATAAGTCGAAAGAAAACGAATGTGCTGAGTCAGGATGTGGGTGCTGCACCAGTTATCACTATCGATAACTATGAATGGCAGTGGTGCACCACTTCACATAGCTGGGGTCTACCATCAATGACAAACTCTCACTGGACACAGAAATTGACAGCCGCATTGGCAAAGCTGCAGCTATCTTTGCCCGTCTCACATCGAGTGTTTGGGGAAACTCCAAACTCACAATGAAGACCAAAGCTGCGGTACTGCTGCGTCACCAGCACACTACTATATGGCAGCGAGACCTGGACAATCTATGCTAAGCAAGAAAGAAGGCTCAATACCTTCCATTTACGGTGTCTACGCCACATCCTCGGCATCTGGTGGAAAGATAAAGTGACTACTGCCGAGGTGTTGTCATGTGCTGGTCTTCAAAGCATGCATACACCTCTTAGACAAAGCCGACAACGCTGGCTTGGCCATGTCCGCCGCATGGAAGATGGTTGCATCCCGAAAGATATCTTCTACGGACAACTAGCAGATGGCAAAAGAACAGTGAGGCGACCGCAGCTGAGGGTCAAAGATGTGTGCTAGAGAAATATGAGGGCACTTGACATAAATTCAGCAACGTGGGAGGATGAAGCTGCCGATCGCACCAAGTGGCGATGATATTTACGGCGCCACCTCAGATTGGGCGAAAAGAAGCTCACACCACAAGCAGAAGAGAGGAGAAAACGTCTAAAATAAACAGTTGAGGGCTGTCACCACAGGGGCGCACTCCCATAGTCAGTTATGCAAGAACATATGTAAACGAACGGGAGGAATAAGCATTAAGACCTACAAGCTGAAAGAGCCAGAAATTAAGACCAGATATTATGGGCTTATTGCTACAGCGATGAGGAACACAGAAGAACAACCTGATGACTTTGAAACCCTCTGGCTTACATTCAAGGACATCATAAAGACAGCTGCTGCAGAAGCATGTGGTGAAGTCCGACATGGGAACAAGAGAAAGAGAACACCTTGGTGGACAGAGGAAGTCAAAGAGAAAATAAGAGAAAAAAATGGCATGGAAACAATACTTAGGAGCTAAAAACATAGCAGGACATATAGAGAAATATAGAGAATATATGATACTCAGAACAGAAGCAAAGAACAAGGTGCTAGCAGCAAAACAGAAGTCTTGGGAAGAATTTGGAGAAAAGCTAGAAAAAGATGCGCAAGAAAACCAGAAATTGTTCTATAAGACCCTAAAGAACATGAGGAAGGAAAAACAATGCCCTCTCAAATGTATAAAGGACAAGAAAGGCAAATTGCTTACTGCCCCGAAGGAAGTAATGGAAAGGATATTTCTCAGTACTCCTGGATGGTGAGCAAGGTCAAGCATCAGAAATGATAACCACTAACACAGAAGAGAAAACCAATGATGGTGAAGATGACATAAAGATGGAAGAACTGAAGGCAGCACTGGAGAAAATCAAAATGGGCAAAGCAGCAGGGCATGATGATATAACACCAGAAATGGTTAAGTACATGGGAGCATCAGGCGACCTATTACTCTTAAGGGTCATACAGGAAGCGTGGTGCAACAAAACCATATCAAAGGATTGAGAGATTGCCATCATAACACCAATTTTTAAAAGGGTAACAATCGACAATGTGGAAACCATAGAGGCATATCCCTTCTCAGTGTCCCTGGTAACATTTACTCTTGAATCCTAGAGCAGAGACTACGACGCCTAGCAGAGCCACAGTTGGATGAAGTCCAGTGCGGATTCCGAGCAAACCGAAGTACTCAAGACCTAATCTTCACACTCAGACAGCTGAGTGAAAAGGCCCTTGAGTATAAGAGTGTGAACCATCTTTGTTTCATAGATCTGGAAAAGGCGTTTGACAGGGTCCCCTGGAGCAAACTTTGGGACTGTTTGGCAAGGAAGAACATTCCAGCACCTCTGATTCATGCTATACGGAGCTTCTACAAGTCTTGCAGAAATTATGTGAGGACGGCAAACCATAAGTCAGAAGAGTTCAGGACCACCACTGGTGTAAGATGAGGTGATATGCTGTCACCTTATCTTTTCATACTCCTCATGAACGATGTCATCAAGGCATGTAAGGAGAGAACAAGAAAGTATTCAGTGGGGTACTGGAAGATGAGATAGGTCTATATTTCAGAGCTGGCATTTGCTCACGATGTTGCCCTGATTGCTAAATCTGAGGCACATCTCCAATCCAACCTGCAAGTCTGGAAGGAAGAGCTGGAGAAGAGAGGGATGGTCATAAGCAGCTCTAAAACAAAATCCATGGTGAAATCACGAGACGAAAGAAGACATCGGATTAAGCTGGAAGAACAGGTCCTGGAGCAGGCCGATTACTTTAAATACCTCGGAGATATTATTGACCGAAAGGGGGGCATCAAAGAAGAGTTGGCCACTCGAAAAGCAGCAGCTGGGAGACTTTTTCAGGCCATAAATCGAGAAGTCCTCAGCAAGAGAGACGTTGGTAAGAAAGCGAAGATGGCTGTGTTACGGTATTTTATTGGCATGGTCTGCTAGAGGTTAGCAGCATAAGATTAAGAGGTGACCACGTTTAATATAATGTAAATAATTGTTAGTTTAGTGTACGCGATACACACGATTGATTATGACGTGTATGTGTTGGTATGTCACTCACCGTGACTAGGTTACCACACCCCTTTCTTGTATGACCGTCGAACGGATAAGACGTGTCCTTGTATTCATGCAGTGTCGGGCATGGAGTGCCACACAGATTATATTATAATTAATGATGGACATGGGTCAGTCCAATGTTATGATTTGGAAGAAGAATGCTACAGGTTAGTAAGTGACTAAACCTAAGTCGAGATAGATTTATAATTATTGACGAACGCATAATCTCACTGTCGGTCGCTGGGATCACCAGCCACGCGTGCATACAGTTATGTCGTTCTGTCTATTTGTTATTTGACAAGGACTGAATTGAAGATAAATCATAATTCAAGGAAGGAACAGAACTTTATATATTTATGCTTCATGACAACCATTGTTTGAAATATTGTCTATAATCTTCTATGTAATAAATACATGTGGACTCATAAAGGACTTATCCCATTATTGAATATCAAAAGTTCAACCGTCAGTATAATGGATACAAAGCTTTACACCACCACTTGCGAAATTTACCATCTATCAGCACGATGCTCTATAATGATGAATAATCAATCAATCATCATGATTGACTAACTCTCCCCGCAATAACATAACACCCAGCCTTGCAACGAGAAAACCGTTGGGCCCTTACGCCACAACAAGAAGAGGCGTACCGCCACAACCAGAAATAAACAGCCGCTACAAATGGTTGGCCAGTGTGGGGAGCGAAATAAGAACGAAGAAAAAAAAAAATTTCTTATTTACAAACTGATAGACTGTTTATCATTACAAAAAACTATTCAAGTCACATGATTCCGAACATGACGTGGCTTGTGTAACTATGCAAATCAGTGACGTCACAATATGCTGTGTACAAGCCAACGATCGAAGGACGAAGCCAGCTCACCTACTGTTTCATTGAAGAATACAACTTCTCGATAGACCAAATGATTGAAAAGACATTATTTGCCAACAAGGAGCAAACAGTCCTATACACTAGTCTAGTCCGTTGGTGAAGATCGCATCGGACGACGGGTTAAAAGATAAGTCTCATTTCGTGACTGTTGTCATTGAGAAGAAACATTACTGAGTCTAGTTCACATTTGCAGGCATGTCCATTCTATATGTTATATATGTACGTTATATTTGTTTTCATTGTTTGTGCTGTGCCTAATTCGTGGGAGGTTGGAGCGGCGATTCGGAATGAATAAATTATGGCTCTAAGGATTGCCGATATTCATTCTGAATGTTCTTTAGGGTGGTGAATTAAATTGCATTTCGCGGAGAACGCGTCGACGACATTTCCGGGGCTTGTTTCGTTCGGGATTGCATTTAATTCACATTATATGTTAGATGTCTAGTTCTGTGAAATAATCGTTGTATTTTATTGTATTCAGTTTAAATTTTATTTAGTTCTGTAACAATGTTGGTAATCTATCATGTTTTTTCTGATCTTGCTATTATTCAGTTCATTTTTTTTTTGTATAACCGTCAATGAGTCCATGTTTGCGTCATTAATTTTTGTGTACACAGATTTAACTCTATATTCAGTTAACCTTCACCCTGCTCTGTATTTCCGGTTAGTAGATTTGGTTTTATAATATCAATTTTTATTGTAGAAACGTCTTGTCTCGTGATAATATTGTTTGTTTATCCTTGGTTAACCCATTGCATTGTTTGTTCTCATTTCATCTGTTCATGATTTAATATTAATACTATAATTTCTTGCTTAATAAGAGTGTATATGAATATAATTAAAATTTTATGACTTTTAAGGAGAATTAGGGACTTTGCACCAAGTTGCAGTGGTAGTCCAAGAAATGGGCGATGCACTTTATAGCTCATGATTAAGGCATAATATAATAATATATATATTTATAAAATAATTTGACTTTTTAGTTTGTCCTGCATATAAAAGACATAGTGTATATTATTTAGTACATTTTTCCATTACTAAATGATTTACTTAGCACATATCACTGATTGAATGATATAATACTTGAGGAATAATACCATTAATTATTAGGTGCATGATAGTAATTCAGCACCCTAAATAGATAAATATCATAACTATTTATGATATATTAACGAGTATATATGTAATATTTTCCCAACATAGTATGTCTATGTATGGAATTTACAAATAATAGTTAAATAATATTACAATTAATTAAATTGAACATTCCCAGATTAAGTTCAATAATATTGTGATTGTTTATATTGACTATTCATAGATTGAATAAGCACAATAATTACTTAGAATTTATTGGTGATTATTACATAGCCATTACGTACAATATTAACGTCAAGATGCTTAACTTAGACTATTTTATTAAAAATGGTAAGGATTTTGGAAAAAAAGGAGAACTTCTCGAGGCTTATGCATTGGCTGAATTTGCAAAATATAAGGCAGAAGAGGAGGAAAGGAAAACTATTGCTAAGGCAGAGATGGAAGAACTTGAAAGAAAGGAGGCTGAAAAGAAAGCAGAATTAAGACAAGAAGAAGAAAGAAAGATAGCAAGAGATGAAATCCTACGGATTGAAGAAGAGAATAAATTGAAACGACAAGAAATCATACTGCAGCAAGAAATGGAATTGCAACGGCTTAAATTAGAAACAGCAAAACTTAATTCGCAGAGTGCTGCAGCAAGCCAAAACGATAATGCCCAATCGGGACCTTCTCCCAACCGACTGAAGGGAAATTATTACTTTAAGCTGCCTCCATTAAAATTACACGTCGACGACCTTTCTTCATGGCTAGCACGCTTTGAGGACATATGTAAGGTGAATAACCTTGACAAAGCGGCATGGGCACTGAAACTTAAGGAATTTCTGGATGGCGAACCTGCAAGTGCAGCACAAAATATAGATCCAACATTATCAACAGACTATGAGGCCATTAAGACGTTGTTACTACGTCGTTTCCACTTGAACGAAGAGGCATGTAGATTACGTTTTAAAAGTTTGTTGCCAGATAACAATAAAGATTTCACAGGTTTTATTGCTAATATACGCAATACTTTTAACAGATGGGTTGAACTGGCAGGTGTCAACAAATCTTACGACAAGTTAGTCGATTTGTTATTGAGGGATAAAGTATTATCTTCTGTCAGCCCACCATTCTTTGCTTATCTGCAAGAAAGAAAACCAGAATCTATTGATGAGTTAGAAAAAATTTCTTTAAATTACTGCACAGCTCATCCGAATGCTAATATTTCTGGCTCGTTGATAAGAGAACCACTTCCTGTAGCCTCCAATATGGCATATCATAATGATAACAAACCTAGAACACACAGTGTGGACAGAGGTAGGTTCAAAGGAAACTATGACATTAATTTTCATAAGGGACAGAATAACTTTAACAATAACTTTAATAGAGGAAGACAACAAACCAGAAATTATTCACCTCAGTCAAGACACAACAGTAATCCACGTAACTCAAGTTATAATCGGTCATATAATTATAATAATGGTAACAAGTGGAACAATAGCGATAATTATAACTCGAGACATCGAGATAACAGTTACAATAGAGGACAACGGGATAATTCATCTAATTATTCTCGTCATCGTTCTCATTCTCGTAGATCGACAAATTATAACCATAATACAGGGGCAGCCGTTACTACTGCTACAACCCCTGGGGTTCAGAGTTCACCTACTGATAACAAAATACAGTCTTCGTCTACTTGTTTTGCAATGAATTATAACGTGGCAAATAGTTGCCCAACATGTAATCTTATATTTCAGAAAGCAAAAGAGACAGTTCTGAACTGCGGACACATTCTACCAGAAGTCAGTCTAGCAGTCAATGACGGAACAGGCTCGCTGATCTTCAACAGAGGAAAAGTTAATGGATCCATCGTCTCAGTCTTAAGAGATTCGGGATCGACCACGATCGGAATCCGTCAGACACTTGTTCATCCGAATTGTGCAACTGGAGAACATGTCAGGTGTATGACCTTTGGTGGAACCATAGAATGTTATCCAACAGCTATTATCTATATTGATACACCTTTTTTCACAGGCAATGTTAAAGCATGCATGTTAAGAAACCCAATTGCCGACCTTATGGTGGGATGCATACACGGAAGTAAAAATTGCACACCAGAGGAAATTATTGAATGGGAAAAAAATAATCTATACATCGGAAATGCAGCAATAACCAGAGCACATACGAAACAATTAGAGACTATGGACACTGAAAACAAGGAAACAGATGATCATGAAAGTATCGAGATTCATTCTGCTATTGACCGAGTATCCTTTGCTGCAAAACAGAGGGAAGACAGGTCACTAACAAAATTTTTTACACTGGTCAACAAAGTTGACAATCTTACTATGAACAAAAATAATAGTCATTGGTTTAGTATTAAAAATGACATTTTATTAAGATGTTTTATGGATAAAACTCAGATAAGACAACAAGTCATGGTACCTTTTGCTTTTAGGCGGTACATACTTCAACACGCACATGATTCTAAGTGTGCAGGTCACATGGGTTATACTCGTACACGTTCGCGAGTATTATCTTTTTTTGGCCGGGAGTATCACGAGATATTTCACAGTACGTACGCTCCTGTACGATATGCCAAGAAGTGAAAGCACGGGGAGCCTTTCACACGGCGCCTATTCAGGCTTGTGACATATCTGTGAGACCTTTCGACAAAATGGCCATTGATATCATTGGCCCACTTTTACCATCAGCCAGAGGACATAGATTTATTCTCACTTGCATCGATTTATGCACACGATGGCCAGAAGCCATCCCATTGAAAACAACCACCACCACAGATGTAGCTGATGCACTACACCTGATCTTTTCTAGAGTAGGTTTTCCTAGAAAACTTTTGTCAGATCATGGTTCTCAATTTATATCTGAGACTATGACGGAGGTAATGAAGACTTGGCAAATAGATAGAAATCTCAGCAGCATTTATCACCCAATGAGTAATGGTGCTGTAGAAAGACTTAACCGCACACTCAAACAAATGTTACATAAAGTTACAGTTAACCATCCACAGGACTGGGACAGAGTTCTACCAGCGGTGTTATTCGCTTATCGAGAGGTGCCACATGAACAAACTGGCTTCTCTCCATTTCAACTAGTCTTTGGCGCTCCACCAAGAGGTCCTATGGGACTGATAAAAGATTTATTAATCGATTCTGAGATGACTCAGGACACTCAGTCATCCTATGAGTATGTAATTAATCTCCGGAATAACATTATTGATGCCTGTAAAATGGCAACAGCTTCATCTGAGGCTGCGAAAGAGAAAGCTAGAACTTTCCAAAACAGTAATAGACGATTACGTCAATTATTTCCAGGAGATCAAGCTTATGTGTTATTGCCACATAACAATAATAAACTACTAATCTCGTGGAACGGTCCTTACCAGGTTATCAATAAGATTTCTGATGTTGATTATGTCCTGGACATTAAGGGACATCACAAAATATTTCACATAAATATGCTCAAGCAATTTCATACTCGACCTGAACATCTACAAGCTATTTTTCATGAACTAGATGACACTTTCAGACCTACATGTCACTATTCTAATTTATCTGTTATCCAGGAAGAAGAATCTTCTTTTCCTGAGGTACAGTTAGCTTTACCTGTACCTGTAGTACAATCTAGCGAATCTTGGCGGGACGTAACCATCTCTTCGTCGGTTACACCGCAACAGCATCAAAAGATTGCTGATCTTCTACAATCTTATCCAGATGTGTTGACCGATGTTCCAGGTCGCACATCAGTCATTAGTCATGACATCACTCTTAATGATGATACTCCAATTCGGGTACATCCTTATTCTGTTCCTCTACACTTTCTTACTAAAACTACTAAGGAACTTGAACAGATGTTATCTTTAGGAATTATCGAAACTAGTAATTCCCCATTTTCTTCTCCATTAGTTATTGTCCGAAAGAAGGACAATAACATTAGACTATGCGTCGACTATAGAAAATTAAATGCACAAACGATAGTTGATAGCGAACCACATCCACTTCTCGATGACTTACTGCCACGTCTATCGACAGCAACTATATTCACTAAGATAGACTTAACTAAAGGTTATTGGCAGATACCACTAACCGAAAAAGCTAAATACTACACAGCGTTTTCAACTCCGCTAGGTCTATACCAGTGGAATGTGATGCCTTTTGGGCTTGTTAACGCTCCAGCTACCTTTGTTCGCATGATGCGACACATTTTTTCAGGTAGACCAGACATTATTACATATATAGACGACATATGCTTATTTAGTTCATCTTTTGAGGAACATTTTTTGGGTCTTGGATACGTTTTTGATACCTTAAGAAGGTACAAGTTAACTGCTAAACCTACAAAATTACAGGTAGCATTTCATGAGATCACTTTTTTGGGTCACATTATTGGAGCAGGATATATCCGAACACTACCCAGTACAGTTTCAAAAATTTTAAACATTTCCGTTCCTCAAACGAAGAAACAAGTGAGAAGCTTGTTAGGTCTAGTCCAATATTACAGTAGATTCGTACCTAACTTGTCATCCATCACGGCTGTATTGTCCTCATTACTAAAGAAAGACATGCCAGTGAAGGTGACATGGACTGACGAATGTGACAGAATTTTTCGGCAAATAATTTATATATTTTCAAATCCACCTATTTTGAGACTAATTGATGCTTCTAAAAAGTTCATTCTTCGTACAGATGCGAGTAACTACGGAATTGGCGCATGTTTGCTCCAATACCATGACGACATCCTCCATCCAAACTTGTACGTGTCACGAAAACTGAAACCACCAGAAGTGAAATACTCTACGGTTGACCGCGAACTTTTGTCCGTCGTGTGGGCGATAACCAAACTTGAGAAATTTCTACTGGGAGCCCCTTTCGTAGTACAAACTGATCAGAGGGCCGTAGCATCACTACAACGAGCAAATCACAAAAGTCCAAAGTTGACCAGATTTGCTATACTCCTTCAACCTTTCGAGTTCTCAATCGAGTACATCACAGGATCCGACAACATCTTGGCAGATACTTTATCTCGAAATCCTAATGATGTCGATTCCTAATTCACGTTGTTTGTCGCAAAGACAATACTATTCACAGAGAAACTTAATCAAAGGACATAGCACCATCGTAGCTTTTTGACACATGAATGAACCATTGACTCAGCTGCTTTCTAAAGACAGATTATACGCAAAGTGACTGCAATCAATTGACACTATATTCGTCTTTACGCCGGGACTCTCCTGGTTTACATTCGTCACAATACTGTTTCAAAACACTTCGGAGGTAATAAATGACATTCCATTCGAACTAATTCGTTATATAACTTGATTCAGAATGCTTGAACATTTTGTCTAATGGAAATTCAAAGATCAAGACTACGAATGGATCTTCATATCCAATGTTAATTACTTTTAATTTAGTCTTTAAAACTAGTCCACATTAAAATGACAAGTGAGTTGAATTTAAAAAAAAAAAAATGAAACTTAAAAAAATGAAAGAAAGAAAAGAAAACTCACACAATTCTTTGATTATATTCTTAGAATTACATGATTATATTGCATATTTAATAATTATGTCAATACATCACTTACTATTGGTTAAAGTAGTTAGATAGGTATTAATAACTTAATACTACACTTACTTGATGTTCAACACACATAACTTAGTTAAATTTATACATCATTTTTTTTTCCTCTACTTTATTCTTTATTCGTTATTATGTCTTTCTTTAACATATCCTCTCATTTTTCTTACATTAGATTTTCAACAACTTTATTCTTATTCCATACTTAGTATAGTTAATTAGTTTAATTTTAACTCTTTAGATTAGTCTGACATGACACTTCATCACGACATATTTTAAGTTAATTAATTATTTAATTATAGATCAACATTACCATTCTCTTTTAGTTCTTATTACAATTTATATTTATGTATGATATAAATAATTAATATATTACATGACTGTTAGTTAGTCGACATGACCACGACATTGGTTCTAGACAGAACGTCGTAGGCCATATGCCGCAATTTTGTTAAATTTTTTTTTGATATTGTTAACATTTTTGGTATTTATTCAGATGGGTTTTTAAAAAAAAAAAAAATCTATCTAATAGATTTTTTTTCCCCCAGTGGACAGGGAATTGTTACGGTATTTTATTGGCATGGTCTGCTAGAGGTTAGCAGCATAAGATTAAGAGGTGACCACGTTTAATATAATGTAAATAATTGTTAGTTTAGTGTACGCGATACACACGATTGATTATGACGTGTATGCGTTGGTATGTCACGCACCGTGACTAGGTTACCACACCCCTTTCTTGTATGACCGTCGAACGGATAAGACGTGTCCTTGTATTCATGCAGTGTCGGGCATGGAGTGCCACACAGATTATATTATAATTAATGATGGACATGGGTCAGTCCAATGTTATGATTTGGAAGAAGAATGCTACAGGTTAGTAAGTGACTAAACCTAAGTCGAGATAGATTTATAATTATTGACGAACGCATAATCTCACTGTCGGTCGCTGGGATCACCAGCCACGCGTGCATACAGTTATGTCGTTCTGTCTATTTGTTATTTGACAAGGACTGAATTGAAGATAAATCATAATTCAAGGAAGGAACAGAACTTTATATATTTATGCTTCATGACAACCATTGTTTGAAATATTGTCTATAATCTTCTATGTAATAAATACATGTGGACTCATAAAGGACTTATCCCATTATTGAATATCAGAAGTTCAACCGTCAGTATAATGGATACAAAGCTTTACACCACCACTTGCGAAATTTACCATCTATCAGCACGATGCTCTATAATGATGAATAATCAATCAATCATCATGATTGACTAACTCTCCCCGCAATAACATAACACCCAGCCTTGCAACGAGAAAACCGTTGGGCCCTTACGCCACAACAAGAAGAGGCGTACCGCCACAACCAGAAATAAACAGCCGCTACAGGCTGTTAACAGCTTCATCTATGTCCCAGTCTTGACATATGGATGCGAGTCATGGGCAACGACTACAACCCACAAAAGCCCGATCCAATGCTCAGAAATGAAGTATCTGAGGAAGGTGGTTGAAGTAACAAGAAGAGACATGGTCCGCAACCAGACGATACGTCAAGGCCAAAAACCCTGCAGACCCAAGTAGAACAGTCCCAACTAAGATGGTTTAGCCATGTCTGCAGAATGGGAGAACATCGGCTACCACGACAAGCATGGGAAACAAAGAGCCAGGGATCCAGACCCCCAGGACGCCCCAGAGTCCGTTGGGAGGACAACATTAGACAATCTTTGAAGGACTGAGGACTAGAATGGAATCAGGCCAGGAGGAAGACAGCCGAAAGGATAGTCTGGCGCTCTCTCTCTTCCAAACCTCTACACCTCACGGTAGAAGGGGAACGACTAAGTAACTACGTAAGTTATGACTGAAGGGGCTATTATGATTATTATTATTATTAGTTTTCTACTTCTTTATTATTCACGAGTGTCTGAAAACATACCTTTATGTGTGTGTAATATTTAAAAAGCGGCGCTGCAGGCCCAACAAGGCCAATGCACTACATGGGAAGGAGCCCTGCAAAGGTCCTTGACATGGAATGATATATGGCATGTGGAACCTCTTAGACTCAGCTTCATTATTAGATCAATGTTTGATCTGCTGCCATCGTCCGCAAACCTTGTGAGATGGGGAAAGTGTGATGATGCTCAGTGTCCCCTGTGAGTGGCAGCCACTTGAACACGTGCTCTCAGCTTGCAAGGTGGCATTAGGGCTAGGGCGATACACATGGCGCCATGTCACGGATTTCCTCCCATGCTTTGTAGTAGTGGTCCAACGGTGACCAAATTTAATATTGGCTAACAAGGTATTTACTTGCGCGCAAGATTATTCTTGGCAGAGATGTAGACAGAAGGTTAATAATACTTCTACCTGAAGATATTCACACGATATTTCCAGAAGTCAAGAACAAAAGCTGCTTAGGGCTGGGCAATTTGTTAACTTATTATATGGTCAGTCGTCTTTTGTGAAGGATTTAAGCAATGGTTTAGCCCGTTGAAGCCCCCAGTTGGTGTAATCCAACGAAATCCTCTTATAAGGTATAGCTCAGTTTAGTTTAAATATATGTCTAGGTATTTATGTACAGATAAAATAACTATTCTGGTTCATACGTTTGCTTTCATACATATAACTGAATCCACTATTATTGTTTTGTTTTAAAACAACAGGTAACAAATTTAATAGTGAAATATTCTTTAATATGTTAAAATAAATACGGAAAGATTATCGGAATTTTGATAGTTATAACTTTCTCGTCATCGAGACGTAGGTGGAAATTTAACTTTATACTTTTTTTAAAACTGGAATTGTCCCTTTTTTGCTGGTGCCTTTTAGTTAGCACTTAGCTTGTATGAGTGAGTCCTGCAGCTGTGGTTCATCAATTCTGTGATGACGAAAGCCTTCTCCACACTCTCTTCCACTGTCGTCGGTTAGGTGGATGCTTTTCTCTCACACTAGCTGCGTTAGTACCACAAATCGTCTGATGGCTTGTAACCACGAACTTGAGACAAATAGAAGAAACAAATGCCTGCTGAGTACATTTGTTCGCCGCAAACTAACAGGCCCATTATCATGCGCTCCACCCACCATTGTTAACCTCTCAGAAGAATTAAATTCACGAACTCACATTGTAACTCAGGAAATATGATGAAAATTCACCCATGTCCCTCTGGGTATTAACTAGAACACTGCGCCTGGAGTGCATGAACAACGAGTTGACTGAATTACAATTAAAAAGGCACATAATTCTCACAAGATACTATGTTACACCTTAGGTACGTGTGATGTAATCATCACTTATCACTGCTCCAGTCAGAGTCTGGGGTCGCTCTGCTGTCGGGTTTCCCGCACGACTAGTCAGAAACAATCACCAGCTCTTGCTGTAGTGGTTCATGAATATACTATTTTCATATGTTGAGGTTGCCAGCCTCCTATGTAACCACTAGCAAGAAAACATGTTAAATTCACGTTTGTAATAGAAATGTTTACACTTACCCCAAATAAAGGGTATACACAATCTCCTGCACAGATTAGAATGGACACAGCCATTTATTTAGAAGCTGTTCGAATCCCTTTGGTCTGTGAAATTAGAGTTAACTACTCTGACGGAGGGTGTCTCTGCAAAATCACTTGCTGGGAAAACTTGAGTTAAATTCCTCTTATGACTGGGTCTGGGAAACTAGAGTTAATTTCTCTGACGATGAGTGTCTCTGTGAAATCACTACCTGGGAAAACTTGAGTTAGTCTTCTTATGACTGGTGAATCTGATTCCTAGGTTTCCAGTCTTGTTATATTAAAGTCCTGGTCCCTTAAGTTTTCAGTATTGTAATTAAATGTGCGATGTCTGGTCCGACAGTGTTGTCGTCTTTCATCGTACGCACAATACAAGCTTGTGTCAACACGATTAGCAGCGTTTCAATGGGGTCAAATGTTGGACCGACACGTTTTCACAGGTGGTCAGACGGATTCAAAGAGATAAGCGGGTGACCGGTCTGATGACTGGGTATTGTTACGATAATACCACAGTTCAGCTGGCGGAGCGTAAATGCGTCTGATGAGTGGTAAACAATAAGATACGAATTACTTCCGTAGCAAATACTGCCATAGGGGAGTGGCGTGTTAGAGACTTTCCCCATGCTATGCTCAGCATAAAGAGTAAAATGGATGAAAGGGCAAAGTGAAATGCCAAATAACAAGTGAATAATGAAGAAAAGAAGTTTACTGCCGGAGGGCTGAAGGTGTGAGAGATCGCACAAAAGGACAGGGACAGACATTTCGTCACACGCCATAACAAAGTACTAAATGAGCTGGCTGCTAAAATAGACCTGGCAAGGGTGAAGGCGAACAGTAATGTCAGACCGAGCACCACAAATACAAACTGTTTGAGAACAGGAAAGTCAGTACACACCAAACCTCAAGTAGCAGTTTACCATCCCTTCGTGACTGTGCAAATGACTGGATGATGGCAGTAGGCCTACCTGGGCTAGAAGCATACCCAGAGAGCATTAGAAGATCACGAAGACGGCCAGATATAGTGCTGCATTTCTCATCATCTCGCCAGATTATAATGATCGAGCAGACCGTGCCATTTGAATCCAGATTGGACGAGCAACACTCGTTCAAAGTGGCCACGTATAATGATCTGGCCGCGGACTTGAGAACGATGGGTTCACTGCAAAGGGTCATGGCTGTTGAGGTGGGTGCAAGAGGTCTCGTGGCGGCCTCAGTGTATGATCTACTGAAACTGCTGGGGTTGAGGGGACAGTCAAGAACAAGGGCACTCAAGAGAATCAGCGAAACTGCGGAAAAGGCATCGTGGTGGCTGTGGAACAACCGCAACGGGCTATGGAACTCGGGACAGTAATTTGGCTTCAACACAGGGGTTACTTTAACAATTGCCTCCAGCTGGTAGAAAATAGGAATTTGAAAGCTGCAACCAAAATAGAGTGGGTTCAATTCCCTGCACTATACAACAGCAGGCTGACACTTGGGAGTCGTGACCTAAGTTGGCATGCCCCCCCCCCCACCCCTTTTTTATAGTGTAAAGGAGATTAAGCGGCCGAAACATGTGATCGACGGGGGGACCACTTCTGATGATAATTAAAAATTATTAATGATTGCATGTTACACAATAAACCAGTCCATCAGTTAGTCATTCAGTCCATCAGCCAGTCCGTCTATTTATGTGTCAGTCAGCACATCATTCAGTCAGTCTGTTCATCAGCCTGTCTGTCATTCAATACATTGGTCAGTTAATCCGTCATTTATTAAGCCCACCATCAATCAATCCCTCTGTTCGTACATCAATTCATAAGTTGGTCCGTCAAATTAGTCAGTCTATCAGCCAATCATCAGAAGTACATCAAGTCAGTCACTCGGTCCGTCAGTCAATACATGAATCAATCCGCTAGTAAGTTAGATATTTAATATTTCGTCAGTCTGTTCGTCAGTCCGTCAGTATGTGTGTGTGTGGGGGGGGGGGGGGGCGGCGGTGGTTCTTATAAATACATTTATTATGAAAAATAAAAGTTAGTTAAACAGACACAAAAAGCCTCAAGTTTAACATCCCGCCATCAAACCCCCCTCCACCACCCCCTTTTTAAATTTTATAATTGTCTCTGTGTTTAGCACCTCTAATTTAGAGATAACCTGCTGACGTCATTTTTAATATGAATGCTTTCCACCGAATACTTATAATATTATTGCCCATTTGGGATACGTTTACAGCTAACTAACAATTATTTTGTAGGAAGTATTTTTTAAATATAATTATTACTAGAAAGATGGGCGACAAAAACAACAATATGGACATGCACCATGACTGACGGATAAACAGTAATGAACATGACTATATCACAATACAGGGGTCGTACCATATGAAATAACGCAATTTTTGTCATTTTTTTACCCTCCCACCCAAATTTCGTAACAAAACCCCAGACCCCTACTTGTGTGATGTCACAAATTCCCCCCCCCCCCCCCCTTCCCCCCAATTTTATGTAATACGGATGTTATGGTTAAAATTCATAGTAGGTTATAGCGTAGCTCAGCGACGGCTCTGTGTTTGTTTATTTGTATACGGGTCACTGGGAAAGACGATTGAGCTACATTAAGCCGTTATGCTTGGCTGGGTCTCGTGAGACAGGTGACTGGATTAGAGAGAAGGGACAGAGAGCGATGTGTGTTTAATGGCCGGTGGACGTGTGTTTTTGAGCTCCTGAGATTTATGATGCTTTGATTAATTCATACCTGATACCAATTTCTGTACTTCAAGATTTTTACTAGCCACTGACGCTATATATCTATATTCTGCCACATGCTAGAATGACTTGCTAGGTGATATTGATGGAGCTGTGTTTTGTGAAAATAAACGGTGTTTAACTGTCCACTTGACCTTGGTGGTAATTTGGATATTTTTGATACATGCTGTGTGCGTTGTTTGGCAGTATGTCCCTACACTAACTTGCCCAGAGGAAACACATGAATTTACCGACTATAAGATAATAGCAACGCAACAACTGAAAAGACAGAATGTGGTCGAATGTAAATTAGCTAACTAGTGCAGAGAAAACAACAATCTTTCAAGAAAAATAGCGTTTAATTTATCATGCTTTTATAAAGATCTTCCCTTTCATGTGCCGCGTCATAGCAGGAGATAGCGCCCAACCTTTGCTCTACCCAAGTAAATGGATTTGCATTCCGCCTCCTCCCCACAAACAAACACAAACACACAATTGCAAACGATCACACCAGGCCAAATACTATTTTCCAACATGTATGTCTTTGATCTCATCGGACTGTTGTCGGAATGGTGATAACATAATATTTGTTTGTTGTTTAAAAATAATTAATTTAATCATTAGTAGGGCCTACTGTTTATTTAGCCTGCATTTTGTTTTGGAGGTGTGTTTTACATTATTTTTAAAATAAAAAAGAAATGTATCACTTAAAAAAAAATCAGTTAAACCCGTTATTTCACCTGCGATTTTAATATTAGTAAAAGTCGTCCACGCGGGAGTTGTTAACTATTGAGGTTAAAAGTAGACTGAGAATGGAGGTTACAGAATATATTTTGTTCCGACATCATTTATTAAAGAAGCGGTCCTCACTCGCATTTTTGTGTGATGTCGTATTTCTTTAAACCCCCCTCTCACCATCGTCACACTTCGTCAACAATTTTTGGACCCCCTCACTGCATGACTACCCTACACAGAAAATACATATTCTTTACCAAACTTTGTTTATGACAAAACACGCAATCACGATAGTAATAATATTATGTAGGTCTACTTTTGCTTTCGTTAATGCTGTGTTTCCTCATTCGTCCTTCCTTCAAGAACTAACAACGGTTACTTTCTATGTCTCAACCCTTCTCGTATCTCTGTCTTTCGCTGTTTGTGTTATAGAAGATAATTAGAATGACGTCGTTTTTTAAAATTGTTTTATTTACAATGCTGACAAAATATGTCTCTCTGAGTTTCCTGCCTTTTAGATGCAATGTTTACACTCGTACTTGGTTATACCTTGCAGAAAGTCTGGCCTTTGGCAGCTTAAAAACATAAAGTTTCAAAATTTGTATATTGGAAGGTTATCCGTGTGTTATTGTAGTGGATTTTTTATTGATTTCTGTTACTTGAACCATCATTATTTTGTAATAATGAAAGTGGATTGTCATTTCTGAATGCAACATGAAATTTACTTTATTGTTAGGTCGCGTTGGATGACAGTACTTGAATGACGTATAGACTATAAATATATTGGATATTAGCGAGCAGTTACAAATTTATTACTCACAGCTTTGGAATTTTACATCGGGCCTACTCACAACTTTGGAATTTTACATCAGCATAAAGAAGACTTGTTAGTTATAACCCACATGTTAATGACGAAGATCGAAGTGTTGAATTTTGTTTATCCTGTGCAATACACGTTGTTTTATAAACAAATGAATTGAATTGGTGCTGATCATAAGATAACAATGCATGACTGGGAAAGTTGTATTAACAGGTCTGCGTCTCAAAGTCACGAAGAAGCAAAGTGCGTTCACTAGTGGAATACTTATGTAAATGAAGTTTTTTCCCACGTGGGTGACAAGTTGTGAACTGGCTGCTCTAAATGTATTGCAGAAAATATGAACACTGAAAAACTTGATACTACATCCCACATAACTCTCCAGATTGTATTTAACACTGTGAAAACTACAGACCGTGACAACACTGAATGTACTAGCCTACTCAATGTCTCATGTACCAAGGTATCATTGTCACTAAACATTGCTGAATATCTCTTGGCTTAGGACAGACAATATATTAATATAATTGCTATTTATTAGCAAGTTGAAATGAACAACTGTGGGATGCCTTCTTCGCCACCATCCACTTAAGTAAACCCACATATTTAGGATTAGGTTTAAGATTCTTCGCCCGTAAGCCTACCCCTATTTTTCTGCATCTCTTTATTTCTTTTTTTATGGCCATATTGAGCAGACGGCCCACTGTTGTTCATTTCAGCCTTATTAGTACATGTTTATCTGTATTTATATATATATATAGGCCTATTCATAAATCAGTCAGTCAGTATCCTTTAGCTACACACGGAGAATTGACCTTCAACAAACACCGAGTCCTCCTGTCATGTGCCATCAGCTCAAGTTTTTTCCTCATTGCTTTCATTTCTGTCTCCAATTCCTTTCTCCACACATTTTTAGGTCTAACTCTGCTTTTCTTTCCCTGGGGATTACAGAAGAAGAACTGCCTTATAATGCTATCAGTAGGTTTCCACAGTGTGTGCCCTATCCATTGCCAGCATCTTCTCATTTCTTGTTCCACTGACACCTGATTCTTGCCATCAGTTCCACATTGGTAACCCTGTCGTATCATTTCAATACTTCTATTCTACGCAAGCTCTTATTTATGAAAGTCTGTAGCTTTTTGGTTGTTATTTTTAGTTGTTCTTCATGTTTCAGAGCCATACAATAAGGCTGATGACATCTGAGTTGAAGGTTTTTGTTTTTGAGTTTATTTCTCTTTTCTCCAAGTATTTCCTAGTCCAATGAAAGCTCTACTTGACTTTTTTCTTGATATAGCCTATATGCCTAGCTAAAATAACTTTAGCAGAAATGAGCATGTCCTGACAGTTGAGATAAGCTTAACTAAAAAGTATATTATAACTATATTATATTATTAAAAACTATCATTACTTCCTTCTAAACTTGTTAATGTTAGTTATACTTTTTTGATGGTCAATAAGAGTGCTGAAACTGTTGTACAGGAGTTTTGATGTGCTGATTTTACTGAAGTAGTTCATGACCAGACAACTGGCCTTCTGGAACTATCATAGGCATAAGAATGTTGAAAGTAGATGTTGGTCAGTTGATCTGCTCCAAAATTGGTTGAATTTCAGAAACGTAGACCTAGTCTGCCATGTTGACCAAGTTGCTGTTGATAAGCCTTCCGTATCGCTTCAACTAATTAAAACATAGCTCGTAATGCTAACCCTAACCCAGTCCATAATTTGAGCATTCCCAAATTATAAAATAGCCTCTAACCCTAACCTATGATCAGCTGTGCAGCTTCATGTGACATGCAAAATTTCTTACATTGTTATTAAGTGAATTGGGTACCATTGTTTGATACCGTTGTGTCTGGTAACCCTTGATGTACAAAAATCTTACTCACCGCATGTATTATTAGAGTCATAATAGCGCAATGGTTAGTGCACTGGCTTCCTAGCTTGGTGGTCCATGGTTCGATCCCCATTTGAGGTGGGATTTTTTAGACTGCAAATGGCTCCAGGGTCGACCCAGCCTCATGAATTGAGTACCAGAGCAACTTCTGGGAAGGTTAAGGCGGTCAGTGTGATGCTGACCACATAATCCCTCGTGTGCCGATGGTCAAGAAAATATGGGCCTAACAACATATTCTCAATATGCCTCAATGGGCGTGTAATGGAATCCTTTACCTTTTACATGTATTATTGCTCCTGCAGAGATCAGACTCATACCACAGGTGTAAGGATAATTGGACAAAGGTGTAAGGATTATTGGCTTGTAAAACTTTGTACACAAGCAGTGTGAATTCTCTCCCAAGGCCATTCAGGTTTATGCCAGAACAAGATATTTGAGATGTGGACTGCCTTGATTGGCTTGGCATGAGGCATGTCTTTGCCATTACTAAAATGTAGGCATTGGCATGTGACCAAACGCTGACAGTTTCACACTAACTACTCCTAAAGGTCCTTGGTGTAGTAAACATAGAGCTTTGTTGCACAGCAGTGATGAAGGAATGTAAACGCAATTTTATTCAGCTTGTCAGAGTAAAATGACCTTGTGAATAGACAAGTTCAGATTATCAAAGTATGGTCTGAGCACATCTTATTTGTGAGATGTGAGTTTGGCCATCCTTGTTGCACAAATTTGCAGACTGTGCTATAACAGGAAGTTTCAGATTGATCTAAACGTGGATCTGGCCTGATGGGAAGTCTTGATAGTGTGTCAGCATTGGCATGTTTTTTTTACTGGTCGATATTTGATCTCAAAGTTTTCAGACATTAGCATAATTTCCCAGTGTTCCTTCAAGAAGCTGACAACCACTGCTGTCTCTACCCTCCTTGTCTCTCTATCTCTCGCTGTTTGTGTTATGAAAGATCATTAATATTTGTTTTTCATTTGCCGTTATGCTGTGCTAACAAAATGTGCCTTTCTCTTTTTTATATGGTAATCTTTGATATAAGAAAAGCCCATGTTGGGTGCCCAATTCAGTTTGTAAGTAGGGGCAGGGGAGATCAGTTTTGTCCATTTGTAATTTTGTGGAAAAGCTCATCAGTTGTTGGTAATGGATACTGTTCACATTCAAGAAAGGGTTGACAAAGACCCTAACATTGCCATGTATTCTGACAGTTCCATTTAGCTTTGGCACATCATTAGGAGGCACTGCCTATTTGCTTGTCTGAATCGGCTTGATAGTTCCTGCATTTTTTCATTTCTGCTTTCTTTGTGGGCACAAGTCACTTGTGGAAGTGTTAATTAATTTGATTAAGTTTGAATTTTTAATCATGCCCCAAAATTGAGCTAACAAATTTGTATTTTATTACATGGTTACATTTTTGCTTAGATTAAAGATTACATAATTCAGTGTATTTAATAACTGTAATAACTTTGTGAAGATTAAATGTCGTCCAGTGTTGAAGCTAAGAATTCTCAGTTAATTGTAATTTCTTTATTGCAGTGGCAAGTGTTAGTCTATGGATAACATTCAAAAATGTAGAAAACAGTCCATCAAAAAGAAAGAATGAACATCTGTGAAAGCCATATCACTGAACTTGTTGATATCTGTACTCTGCCATCGGACATTGCATCACTGCTGAGTGACTGTTTAATGATTGTTGAAGCAGTAATAGACATATTTAAAGTCATGGCTTGTTTTGTAGCACAAGTGGCTTTAGCCCTAGCACATGCAGTTACATTTGGATTCGGAAAGCTGTTTGTGAACACGATCTATTGGATGTTGTGGATTGTATTTCATTTTGCCTGTGGAATTCTAGGATTAGAAGACAAATCAACAAGTGCCTTTAGCTGGTTATTTCTCATGCTCGTGTTGTTTCTCTACTGTGATAGAACTCATCATGACTTGTTTATCAGGGTGTCAAGACTAGCTTCAGCATGCACTGCAAGACGACCTGGAAGGTTCTGGAATAATAATATAAACCTTCTATACAATGAAATACTGCTTGAAAATCAAAGAAATGAACATAGGGAAATTGAGCCCATAAATGAACAACAAGAAACAGAAAATAGAGAGAATGAAAATGAAGAGAACAATCTTGTGGAGGCTGATAGACACAGAGTTGACAATGACAACCGAAGAAATATAGCTAGAGAAAATGGTGCAGATAACCATCGAGCAAGTATAGAGAACCGACAGAATGTAGAAAGGGAGCGTCACAACACAAGAACTTCTTTAGAAAATAGGAGGAACCGCACACAGGAACAGCACAGGTATTTCTTAAGGCAGAGACATAGAAGTCCACGTGTACAGGGTCTTCATCGAGGCACTTCCTGGCAAGGTGTTGATGCTGGTGTCTTGCCAGGGCAAACTGTGATGAATATTTTGCAGCCTAACGGGCAGTTCATGTTGTTAAGAAATCAACGTGGCGTCATTAATTGTTAGCGTGAAACCAATTATATAAATGTTTGTTAGTAAATTGCCACCACAATGTTAATAATTGGGTCACTTTGTGAGACAATATATGCTCATAATAAAGAAGGAAGCATGAAGAGACCTGCAGCACATTTACTTGAAGACAATCATATGTGATATGCCCATATCAAACTGTGTAGTTTTATCAAGATCAAAATGTCATGTAAACACAGCAGTCACACAAGTAAGAGAAGCTTAAACACCGTTGAAATGTATCTGCATTTGTTTAATTATCTGGGCATTATTCTTGCAAGGTTAAAATGAGCGTCATGCTGTTGACATTGCGTTGAAAAAAAAAATGTTTCTTTAATTGTATAATTCACTTCTTTTATTGGTGCTATAAATTACAATTTTAACTGCATTTGAATGTGGAAATCTATTGAGAAAGAAATTTAAGAACACATTGTGTTTAAACTTTCAGCTGGGTAAAGAAGAAAAGATAAACCATTTAACAAAACTGGTAAATGCTAACATTTGTATGTTTGTTTCATTGTTTTTAGTTTGTGTGTGTGTTTTTTTTTCTTTTATTTTTTGAAAAGATCTGTCAATTAATTTTTATGAGAAAATGCACCAGTAAAGTTTGTGTATCTTAACATAAAGTTTATTTATTTATGTTACGTAAATTCATATAAAAACATATCAAATAAAGGTTGATTCAGGAAGATTTTTATAATTGTAAAATGTATAGTTAATTGTGAACACCAGCATCTTTAAGAAGCTTACTTCAGATACTGTCTCTAACTTGTGCATAACACTGGTCACAGAAAATGAATTACTTCTAGTGCTGGATTGCTTTTCATGGTTTTAGAACTACGGGAAATTATCAAACTTCTCCTGCCCTTCCCCTTTCAGCTGGCTTGTGCCTGGATAATAGACAATTCTTGAAAGCTCTTGTGCTCTGTCTGATGTTAAGTAATTTTTATGTGTCTCCAAGAATAACCCAGGTTTCCAACTCAGCATCTAAACCAGCTTTCTTGTTTTCCCTTTCTATATCTTCATTATCATCAGCCTTCAGAAATAAATATTACACACATAAAGGTTTGTTTCAGGCACCCGTGAGAAATAAAGAAGTAGAAAACTAGACAAAAGAAAAACAACAGCGGTGATAGGATCGCTGGAGAATCACAATCAGGACCATCCGAATGGCAACACCGCCTAGCTACGGAAGCAAATCACACTATCCTCACTACCAACTAGGCACCACTAAATAGTGTTTCGCCCTTCAGCTCCTCAGGGAGCAAATGGCTGTAGAAAATTCATGCCAAGTCTTCCTGTCCTGTGCCATCCGCTCAAGGTTTTTCTACATCTTCCTTACCCTTTACATGTCTGTCTCCAGTTGTCTTCACCATATGTTTTATGGGTTCTGGGTTCCATACCACATTTTTTGCACAGGTGAAATGTTCTGTTTGTTTCTTTGGGGTCTTTGAGGACAAAATAAAGACCAGGACCACTGATCCCAGCAGATATGTCACGAGGAGTAACTTAAAGTGAGGTTGTCTGTTGTGCTAGCAGCCTGATCGTATAGGACAAACTACTAAAGACACCACCACAATAAATACTTTTGTTCAGGCTTCCTACATGGGAGCTAACTACAGTAATACCCCTGTGCTCAGTAAGGGGTGACAAAGAAAGGAGGTGGGTCATGATAGTCTCTCGTATCACTTCCTGTCCCAGCTACCACTGCCGCTGGTCCCCTAGCAGGAAACCTGCACCACATCATTCATGTATTCTTGTAGTAGTGGTTATTGTAGCAATCTGTTCTATATGATGAGGTTGCCAGCCTCATCCACAACCTCATATTGGCCCACAACCTCATATTGGCCCACAACCTCATATTGGCCCACAACCTCATATTGGCCCACAACCTCATATTGGTCCACAACCTCATATTGGCCCACAACCTCATATTGGCCCACAACCTCATATTGGTCCACAACCTCATATTGGCCCACAACCTCATATTGGCCCACAACCTCATATTGGCCCACAACCTCATATTGGCCCACAACCTCATATTGGCCGCCTCTTATGACATACCTGAGGGAACAGTAGTCTGTTCTTCGTCTCCTCAGGAAAATACATAGGGTGGGGGGTTAACGTTTCATACTTGTCACTGGTATATGGATGTTTTACTGAGTGTCTTATGCCTTGAGTACATTGCCATTGTTGATTTAGATTGAAATATGTCCATCAGTCCTTGTTATAAATGCATAATTAATGTTTTCATGAAATGATTAATTGGTTCTTGTCAGCCAATCATACAGTTAGCCATGTGGCCAGCTTCCAGGAATCTCAAAGACAATGAATAGAGAATAAAGCCACTGCATCTGCAAGACTGTAATACGAGGGTGGCTTAGGCTAGGTGGTAGAGATGAACTCATCTGTGTAAATCAGATGCGCACTTTATGTTTGAAACTTAATACGGAGGGAGGGAAAAAAGGGCAGTCATCCAACACCTTTGGGTTTCTTCCATGCATATGACTATGACCACACTGTTATTATTTATCTTGTCGCTCCATCCATGTCCAGATACCACCAACTTTTATATCCATCACACTGTCCTTGGTGTCTGCTCTTTGCCTTTCCCCTTTTCCTTCTTCTTATGGTTTCCTTGCCAGTGCTTGAATTGTTGCACTGAAGGTTCATTTCATCAGGACATCTCCAATCAGACCTAAGAGTATTTTATATTTGGACATGCGCCCTAATATAACTGACTAGGTTGAACGGGACGCACCTCGCCAAAACGCGGCAAAACTTTAAAAAACAAAACAAAACAAAAAACACACATCTCCAATACACCACAAGCTCATTTTCTTCTCAGTTGCTGAGCAGAGTCTTGTTTGACTCCATCCCAAATGACTCTCTCAGGGTTTGCTGTTTTCAAGCTCCTTCTTAAATCAGCACGTGTTTATGAATGTCAGTATTCTGTTGTGTATAGTATCTCCTGAATGCATCAACATCCCCATAATTCCTATTGTAGACTTCCTAAACTTATCACTCTTCTTCATCTTTCCAAAAGTCCATGTTTCCCAGCACCAGTAGCCCAGCTCTGTGGTTTCCCATTCTTGCTGGTACTTCTGTATCAGTCCCTTCTGCTGGACTATAACACAGTCTGCATACATCTCATCCAGTACAGTATCTCCTAGCATGGTCATCTTATTGTTGCTGTCAAATTGTATCTGTTGCATTTTTGCAGTGTTTATTTATAGTATTGGGCTTTCATTGCTTTATGGAAGAATTAAGTCAATTCCTTGGTATGGCTGTGAAACATGGAGAAAAAGAGAGGAATGTGAATAGACAGCAGTAAAGACATCATGTGATACTGGCCAGAACAACACATATTGCTCAGCAATGAAAACTGATTCTCCCCATGACACAGAGGTAGACAGAGAACATGAAAATAATTGAGACCATTTAAGTTTCTCTTTTAAATTACCTGTCTTCATTCATATTTCCAGATTCATTTGTACAGCTTCTTGCAGGCTTTCCATCTTCATATGTGGTTGCCCACATAATCTAAATCAAATTATTATGTTTTATTTTGTTATCTTTGTGCTGTTTTATACTCTTTGTGCATGGTAAACCTTAACAGTTTATTTTATTTACTGATATTAGTTATTTTGGGGTAATTTATATACTCACAGTATATATATATAAATACATTTAAGAAGTTTCTTATATATGTGTATATGTTCTGCTTGTATGGTATTTAATTTAATAACGTTCAACTTTAATTAATATGTCCATTTTCCTTGGATTATTATTCTTTTATCCATTTTTGTATTTCATCCTCCATCAGCTCAGCTTCCATCTTTCTGTCTTTTAAAATTGCCTTCTTGTGACAAGAAAATTTGAGCATAGCCGCACTCTCATGCATTAATTCGTGTTCATTATCAAATATTAATGCGTTTTGACAGAACAGAAGTATGTGGAAGTGGTCATGTTCAGCAATTTCTCTTCTTCTTCAATCCTTAGCCATCGACCGTCAAAGCAGTCAATGGCCATCACGCCTAGTGGCGTCTTATAGGGCAGCAACAAATAGATTCCGTCTACCGCCACCCATCACGCCTAATGGCGTCTTTAGGGCAACAGCAAACGGTTTCATCCGTTGCTGTTTCCGTAATCAAGGTGACTGGCAAACAGGTGATCAGCCCATTTGCTGTTCAGCAATTTGTTCAGTGTTAAATTTTAATACTGGGCTGTAACATCATAACACATCCTTCAATGTCATGACAGGATGCTTTTAGCCCCAGCTACAAAACTACATTTGACAGAGTCCAGTTATAATTTTTAATTTATCACTTCCATAGTACTGCTGCTGAGTGTCCAGTTGGCATAGTGGTTAGAGTGCTGGCCTGTCACAGTGCTGGGTTCAAAACACTGGGTTCACATGCTAGTAAACCCAGCTGTAAATGGGTACCCGAATCTGCTCTTGAGTTAGGGAAGGAAAAGTCAGAAATGAACAGAACTAGTCACCCACCTCTGAATGCTGGACCTAGTATATTGAAGTCTCTAACACTTCACTCCCCTACAGCAGTATCCGCTGTGGGGCTACCTTGACCTTTTTTTAATATACATGACCCCCACTGTGGCCCCATGGGAAATGTTGCCGTACATTATTACTCAGCATCTTCTGTACTAACGCATATGCAGTGTTATTCAATATTTCAGCCTGTATACAGCACTGAGTTCTAATCTCATAAACCGGTTCCCCAAAATAATGTGTTCAATCAAATAAGGAGTTGTCTATGAGAATAAATAATACTAACTACGGCTGACACGGGCATGTCATGAAAGATAACTATTATGAGGTTGTGCATTAAAATGGCAACCTCATCCTGTAAAAGTAATTTCTATGGAAACCAATACTGCAATAGCACATGAAGTGGGTTTGGTGCAAGCTTTTTGCAAGGGGTTCAACTTCAGTGGAACCCTGTTCTTCTGATTTAAAAAAAAAGGAGGAAAGAAACTGGTTAGGCCTCTGAATGTTCACATGTTGTGACAGAATATCACAGCAACATTAATGATGGCCATGTTGAGAGCCCTTACAACTTGTGGCTCCCCTCAGGGCTCACAAACCACCAGAAGGAAAAAAAAAATGTTATGTGCTTGAGTAAGTTTTAGATGACGTAATGAACTTCCCAGTCTTCCTGAGCACTGAAATAAATAGTGAAGGAAGCCTGAGGCCATGGGTGATAAATAAACAAACAAACAGATACAGGTAAATAGCAGGCACTTGTAAGACGAGAAGAAGGAGGACTCTGGACAACAGAAGAGAAATATAAGTGATAAGCTCACCAGGAGATCAAACCAAGGACCATCCAAATGGTGCCATCACTTCGCTGTGACAGTCAATCATGAAAAGACTCAGAGCCAACTGAGCACCCAAAAAAATTGGCTGTGGTTTTGTTTCACAAAACCATTCCCAACTACAGAATTTAGAACCTGAAAACAACCCAGAAATTTGTAGGCTCAAACACTTATTAACTTTACTGTTAGCAGGTTTAAGCCATATAACATACAAGGGCCAGATTACTTGTGTCTAGCAGGTCATAGAGGAAGTTCAACAAACCTTGATGTGTAGCATGAACCATAACATGGAAGTTTGATTTATATATCTTTTTTTTTTTTTCTTAAAATTGTGGTGTGTTGGAATTTAATAAATTGTATGTGTTGGTTGTGGGACCAGAAACATGATGTGAAGATTAGTGTATGATGTTCAATTCAACCTCGTGCAATACTTGTATTTGTTTGTCTGTATAAAACCTGATTTACATTCTATGGTTGGAATTATTATGGGGCTAAGTTGGTGTGGAAAAACATCATACTGGATACCCTGAGCCACTGTTCAGCATTCTTTTTTTGTAACAGGTTATCAGTGGTTTTATGTTTAAATATTTTATCAGTTTTTTAATTAGTTAATTTATTTTTTTAAATACAGAATTTGACCAACTTGGTTGTCTTTTAATTTAACACTTTGTAATGTTCATCATCAAATTTTTTTGTTTAGCTCTTTCATTATTTCCTTATTTAGCTCTTTCACTATTTCCTTATTTAGCTCTTTCATTATTTCCTTATTTAGCCCTTTCATTATTTCCTTATTTAGCCCTTTCATTATTTCCTTATTTAGCCCTTTCATTATTTCCTTATTTAGCCCTTTCATTATTTCCTTATTTAGCTCTTTCATTATTTCCTTATTTAGCCCTTTCATTATTTCCTTATTTAGCTCTTTCATTATTTCCTTATTTAGCTCTTTCATTATTTCCTTATTTAGCTCTTTCATTATTTCCTTATTTAGCCCTTTCATTATTTCCTTATTTAGCTCTTTCATTTTCTTCTTTGCTCCCTAAGGAGCATGTATCCCCCACTACAGCTGCCCATCCCCATTCCCCCCCCCCCCCCCCCCCATTGAATGTCCTGTTTGCTGCAGTTGTCATTTATGTAACAATATGTTTGACATTATGAGGTTACCAGCCCTATACACAACCTCATAATACTGAAGGACAGCGCAGTTTGAGTTTCTTATGCTAACTAAAGTCAAGATGCTGGCAGGACACTGATTAGTTCATTATTTGTTCAGATTCCTTAGGGAGTGGAGTGGCTCAGAGGTTTGGTATCCACCTCTAATTCTAAAGGTACTGGGTTCGGTTCCCAGTGCAGGAAACATATTTGATAAAATTTTTTTGAGAACCAGTGGGTCCTAATAATGTCATACTTCTCCCAGATCTCCCTGGTTAGTGAGATCTCCCTGGTTAGTGAGATCAGATGCCTAGCCTTCTCGGTTAAGGGCAAAAAAATTTCAAGTTGCGCATGTTAAAAATCCCACGGCAGTTAGAAATAGTAAAAGAAGGATCCCGTTACACGCCCATTGAGGCATATTGGAAATATGGTGTTAGGCCCATATTTTCTTGACCGTCAGCACACTAGGGGTGATGTGGTCAGCATCACGCCGGCCGCCTTAAGAAATAGTAAAGAGTATACTATATGGCCGCTGCCCTGGAAATATGCAAAATTATGAAGAACCTACCCGCCACAAAAATATTTATAATAGAATGTGTGATTCCTGTATACAGACATTGGGATCCTCGCTGGTGCTACAGAGTTCGTGCACTGTGCTGAGATCCTCCTTGTGTGATCTAAGAAAGGAGATTGGAGCACTGATGGAGATGTCCGTATGCAACGAAGATGGTCCTTAAAAACCAAATCAGATTCTTTGATGTCATTGTCCAGTGACCACAACCTTCCATTATATCTGCCATTCCTTTCACCTCTCTGCAAGTATATCACTGATCCTTCATTTATATCACAGTGTTACTTCCACGTGAATTTTTAGTTCTACTTTTTTGTCCCAGTGTGTTCTGTCATCATTTTACAAGATTCCATTTTTCTGGATGTGTACGTATTGTTTTTCAGTCATTTTTATTTGGTTTTGTTCCATAAAGTTATATATCTCACTATCTTCTACTACCCAGTTTTTTTTTTAATGCGTTCTAGAGCGTCTGCTTCAGAGTGTCTATTTTTCATAGTCTTCATTACTCTTCAGCTTCCAGAGGAGCACATGTCTTCAGCAAATGTATGCCACGACTTCCTGTCATTGTCCATCATCTCAAAGTCTGTCCATGTCTATCTCCAGTTCTCTTCTCCATATGTTCTTCAGCCTGGCTCTTGTTCATTAGCCTACTCTCCATGAACAAAGGTCTCTATATTGTACATTCGCTTTGACTTAGACAAGTATATATGTAGTTATGGATCGTCATTATGTTTGATTGAAATGACTTACAGATTGTCATGTTTGATTCATGGAAGAGTCTTGATTGATTTATCACATTGTCTTAGCCTTCATGTTTTAGTAATGTTACCATGAAGTTTAACTGAATCAAAATGTAAATGGTCTTTGAATTTGGAGACTAAGATTTCTCAACTGTTTGGCACAGCAGGAAAGAAAGAACAAATGACCCAAAAAATTAATGGAAGAAAGTATGAATCTTGAGCTCCATTAACTCTGAAATCGTGCTTAATTCATGTTGCTAATTGGTATCGATGCATAATTTCTTTTGCAGTAATGTTATTATTTATATGAAATCCATTTTCAGTTACAGTAAACAATTATGTGGTCTTAACAACTGCAGCATGGTAGATTGCATGTGACTATTGTTGAGAAAAGCCTTGTAGTACAGCTGTTTGTTAAGGCTTCTTTTTGTGGAGCCTTGGGGTACAGCTGTTTGTTAGGGCTTCTTTTGGGAAACCTTGGGGTACAGCTCTTCGTTAGGGCTTTTGGGAAACCTTGGGGTACCGCTGTTTGTTAGGGCTTCTTTTGGAAAACCTTCAGGTACAGCTCTTTTTTAGGGCTTCTTGTAGTGGGGTACAGCTGTTTGTTACGGCTTCTTTTAGTGGTGTACAGCTGTTTGTTAGGGCTTCTTTTGATGGGTACAGCTGTTTGTTAGAGCTTCTTTTGATGGGGTACGGCTATATGTTAGGGCTTCTTTTGAGGGGAGGGTACAGCTGTGTGTTAGGGCTTTTTTTGATGGGGTACAGCTGTTTGTTAGGGCTTCTTTAGGGGAGGGGGGTACAGCTGTTTGTTAGGGCTTCTTTTGGGAAACGTGGTACAGTTGTTTGTTAAAGGCTCTTTTGGACTAGCCTTATGGTACAACTGTTTGCTAAGGGCTTTGTTTAGACAAACCTTGTGGTACAACTATTTGTTAAGGGTTTTTTTAAGACAAGCCTTATGCTGCAGCTCAGACATATTGCAGATGGAAATCCTGCTAGTAATAGTTGTTCAGTCATTCAGTGTCCTTCACTTTCTCAGGTACACAAGACTACTGGGTGAACACTTTCATTGATTTAATATCTCTGCCACCTTCTTTCTATCTCACAAGGCATATCCTTCTTTTGCATCTGCTTTATGTATGTATCACCAACAAATACTCCATGGTCTTGTTCACTTTTGCTGATGAAATACACTAGAGGGTTAGTTATGTTCGAACCATCCCGACTAAAGTTTTCTTATCTATTACTCAGCAGTTTTTGCTTATTCATCGTGAATTATTTGTGCTAGGTTAAAAAGAACTTTCTGTTCAAGAAATATTTGACAGTTATGTACATGTATGTCAGAGAGTAATATATGATGGTTATAAGCATTTCTGTTGCAGTAATTGTTTTATAATTTTGCAAGTTTCTGTTGGAGTAATATTTGATGGCTATACAAACTACTGTTTTGAGTAATATTTGATGGCTATACAAACTACTGTTTTGAGTAATATTTTGTGGTTATACAAATTTGTGTTTGAGTAGTATTTGATGATTGTAACAATGTATGTCGGAGTAATATTTGTTGGTTGCACAAATTTATGTCGAAGAGTAATGGGTTATGTCTTACTGGCAGAGTGGTTAGAGCTATGGCCTCTCTCAGCACTTACCAGGTTTTGAGACTGAAACCTGGTAGCGTCACATTCCAGTCTACCCAGTTGTAAATGAGTACCCGGCTCTGCTCTTGACTTAATGAAGGCAAAGGCAATGAGGAAGGAAAGTGGTTACTTTATAAAGCTGTATCCAGTACATTAAAGTCTCTAACACTTCACTCCTCTTGGGCAGTATCTGCTATGGGAATACCTTTACCATTGCAAGTATTACAGGCAGAAATGCCAGAGAAGGCATGGAAGATACTAGACAGTCTAACTCTAACAGAATCATTATCCATCATTTAATCCTGCCTGTGGTTGTTGCTTGCCATCTGTTTAGGCTGTCTTCTTCAGCTCTTTAGCTTAAGCTTCTTCTTCTATCTGCTTCAGGTTCTCCTTGGCCTCACCACTCTTCCCTTTCCCTGAGGTTTTCAGTTAGAACATGTCTAGTTGTACTTGTTGGTTGTTTCTGACAGGTAGGTCCCATCCATCTCCACTTTTTTCTCTTTTAACTCCACGTGTACTGGTTGTTGTGAAGTTTAACATCGTGGCATAGTAAAAAGTCACCTCTTTGTACTTCTCCGGGGGTCTCTGACGAGACGAAGACAGGACTGCTGCACCACAGAGCATGCCGTACAAGGTGGTGACTAATGTAAGTTTGTGCATGGGGACTGGCAGCGTTATACTGTAAAACAAATTACTACAGAAATCACTGCTGCAGGAACATGGGGCTCCTTGGTGCAGGCTTCCTGCAGAACCAGCTGCAGTGATAGCTCTATGCTTCATAAGGAATGTAAAAAAAAAATGCTGATAATAGTTTAAAAAAGTAAAGAATAGAAGATGTAAACAGAAGAAAGTATCAGAAATTGTGGAGGTACATGATCATGTGGTCTGTTGATATTGCACTTGAAGAAAAATACAGTTATTATTTTTATTAGTTTTAATGAGTGACCATCTTATCATAGTGAAACCAGTAAAGCACCCAACTTATGTATAAAGACATTGGTATAAATGACATGGGATGTCCCAAAGACATGGTGTTATGGAGAGATCAGAACAAGAAATAGTGACAGTAACTTATGTTTGTGCCTGAGACTATAATTGAATCTCTTAGAGATGGTTGAAAGATGATAGTTGTGAGGTAAAAACTTGTAGTATATAATCACTTGTTTTATTTCTAAACTGTGTTTGATAGAATGAATGTACCTTTTGTGCTCCTAAGGAATACAGAACAACCACTGTGGTAGATGCTCATGCAGGAAGTCTGTGTTGAAGCTCTTTATTTGCTCTGCAGTGGTGATTTCTGTAGAAATTTGTTTTATATGATGACGATGATGTTATCCTCAAGAACAATCTCACCGTGGACACCTCTTACAACATGATTGAGAGGAACAATAGTTTTAGGCCTTTCCTGTTGTCTCCTCAGTCTCTGTAGAAGCCAGATGGGATGAACAAGTGGTCACATTTTATGAAAGCCATGTGTAGTTCGGGGGGGGGGGGGGGGAATATTTTCCGATGAAACAAAGAAAGAATAATACAACTGCTCCCTCAGGCATGTCATAAAAGGCCACTAACACGAGGTTGTGTATGAGGATGGCAACCTCGTCATGTCAAATCAGTCACTATAGAAACTATCACCACAAGAACACATGAATGTATTTGTGCAGGTTTCATACAAGAAGACTGGCTGTAGTTACACCTCCATACTCTGTATGGAGCAAAGAACGAATGATGATAGCGACATTATATGAAAACTTTGCCACAAAACTTGGAATCTCTTTATTTATATAACAGACAACACAGTTGCTAGTTTCTTATTTGTACTTTTGATAACATATAGATCTGCTGTTTTTAAGTACGCGTGCACATAATTAGTTGTTGTAGCAGAAGCTGTGACACAATATTTACTCATGTACCAACTGTTGGAAATGCTGCAGCACCAATTTGTATTTATTTATTTCTTTAGTTTATTTATGAACAAGTAGAGTTTTGTGTTATTTATATCAATTTACAGACTGTTCTTGACTTACGATATGATGTATGCTACTTACAGTGGCCTATCCATCAATCCTTTTATAGTATTTTAGACTCCAGACGTTCATAAATTTTATTTATTTCTTTGTTTATAACAGTACAGTTCTGTACTGTTGAGTGTCCGCATCACACAGTATTTAGGGTGCTAGTCTCTTGTGGCAAAGGTACTATGTTTGAAACACAGTAGCATTACACTCCAATCTATCCAGATGTAAATGGGTACATGGCTGTGCTCATTAGTTAGGGAAGGAAAAGGTAGTAAGGGAGGGAACTGGTCAACCTGCCTGTCAAAGCTGGACCTAGGATAGTGTAGGCTGTAACACTTCACTCCCCTATGGTAGTATCTGATGTGGGACTACCTTTACCATGTGAATGTAATGTGCCATACAGTAACTTTGTTTTATAATTTATACATTGTATTATTCACTATTAATAAAGAGTAAAATTAGTTAAAAAATGTAACAGAACAAACCTACACATTTTAGCATTGAGGCATGTTAATTGTTAATAACCAACGGGCTGATCACCCGTTTGCCAGTCACTTCGATTACGGAAACAACAGCAAATGGATTGATTTGCCATTGCCCTAAAGACGCCACTAGGCGTGATGGGAAATAATGGCAAAGAAAACCTATCTGCTGTTGCCCTAAGACGCCATTAGGCGTAATGGCCACTGACTGCTTTGACGGTTGGTGGCTAAGGACGGAAGAAGAAAGAATTGTTAATATAACCTTATGGTTCATATAGTATGTAGTATTCCCAGACTTAAAAACCATTTAGACTTACGACGAAAGTATCATTGAAATGGACTTCCTATCATAAGTCGAGGACAGTCTGTCTGGTGTTTTTTTTTGTTAGAACACAGATCTGCTTTT